>LPNX010501015.1:38313-149464 GCA_001517045.1 Pseudotsuga menziesii | reverse complement strand
GGAACCTCTCTACTCATGTAGGTGTCCAATTCATTTTCTTCAGAGAGATCAAATACTTCCATGCTTGGAATTTTTCAACTTCACCAATCTTATCATCAATCTGATGTGATAGATCACTTTGAAATGAGAACCTCAAATGCAAATAACAAAAGATTAGATCTTACCGATTTGAGGTGTCCGTCCTGCTTCCGGAGCTGGCTGATCTAGGGTTTGTCAGAGAAAACCTAATTTTAAAAACTTTGAATCTTTCAGATTTTATTGGATAGAAATATATATCTCTTCAAATGGAGGTGTCCAATGTACTCCTTTTTTGAAAACAGTGGAGGGAAGCTCCCGGAACAGGAAGCCCTAGTTTTCCAATTTCTTCTGTAGAAATGCCTGTTACTGTTTCTATGATATCTCTGTAATTACTGCTCCTCTATGTCTAAAATTTCTCACTGAGGTAAAATCACATGTCCCTAATCCAAAACCATAGTTTTCATCAGAATGGGTTTCACTAATTGGGATTTATGATCATTTTCCCAAGGTGACTTGTTACAGGACTGTTCAGAACAATGAAGTTGTACGGCATGCCACATGTCACTGGTTCATCTCCAGGTTCGGAAATTAAGACCACAGAAATTAAATTCTGTGATATTTTTGGAACATCTTTAGGAATTCCATTTGGACCTCTGTATCCCACGCTACAGAAATTCTCCTCAGGTGTCCTGTTTAGGGATGAATTCTGGAATAGGCTGGAACGCTGACTTGGAGGGATCATATATCCCAGAATATAGAGAATCTAAAGATGAATTTTGGACACAGTGTAAATCAGGATTTTATCTTAGGCCTCTAAAATTTTCAACTTCTGAGCCTTCGCCAATATTAAGATATAGTGAATGTACCAAAACTTAGTAGTTTTAGTATTTAGGGTTTTTCCAGATCAGGGTCAAACTAGGGTTTGACTTTATTGGAGTTTCACCCAACCAAATTTCTTGATCCAGGTCTCTAAAATTCGATTTTGATGAGGAGTAAAATCCTATGCTGGGCTCACTCAAAAATTATTCTTCTGTAGAAAGCCCTAATTTTCCGCACCAAAACTAAAAATGCTTGAAATCAAATTCCGCTTCGACAGAAAGATGCGCCCTTCAATGGAGAGTCAGTATAGCCTTCTTTAGTTGATTGATCATGGATAGAGACCCAAAAAATAAGAATCCCTAGATTCTTTAGCTGTATAATGTCTTCTTTCAAGGTGGCTCTGATACCATGTTTAATTTTCATATGCTAAGCTAGATCATTAGTAATTCATTTCGATTTCATAACAAAAGCATATAAACAGGATCACTGAAAGATAGACAAGCACAACCATACAAAAGAAGAACACAAATATTTATCCTAGGAAAAACCTAAAGGGAAAAACCCAGCAAAATCTTCCTCAATATAGATGCCCCAAAAGATAAAAGATAAAACCAACAAGGAGATCAAAGCCTGATCCTCCTCCTTCTCTAGCTACTTCTCTTCTCCACTAATGCGCTACATAAGTGAGAGTGTGTGTCTAAAATGAGGAGCACCACACCTCTATTTGTATTCATCCGTTCACTTGAATTAACTCATCCGACATGTAGGCTCGAGTTAATCATGTAGGCTCGAGTTACACATGTAGGCTCAAGTAACCACACTGGGGTGCTAATGACCCACCTTTACAAATAGAGGGGACAATCTCATGACTCTTATTAGTTCTTCCGATTAGAAGCATCGGGGTACAAGATAATACAAGTGGTTCTCCCGGTAGGACCATCGGGGACCACAAAAGATACATATAGAATATTCTTCGAAGTTACAATATTTCAACACCCTTGTTCTACCTTGGTGAGAGCCCATACAATGGAACATAAAACACACTAATATAAAGAGAATAATACTTGTAAATGATAATAAACAATGCATTTATTCCTTTTCAATTATCAGAATTGGAGAAGTATTACAGAGTGCATGAACATGAAGCATAATTGATTGTTGAATGAGTGGAAATCACTGCTGGCGGCTGGGAGAAGAGAACTCAACACAACATTCTTCAGCCTATGAAAAAAATGAATAGGTTAATAAATAGGAAATCAAATATATCAAAATCATGCAAGAAGAAATGAAAATATGTAGCACCGGCACTAAGTTTCTTACTTCTCATAGTTGCTTGCACTTGAGTTTTGTGGCACATATTTAGACAAAGGTAGAGAGGAAATCAATTCTGTACCAAGACCTATACTCTGTGTCCCAACAACTTAGCTCAAAGCAACAAGTTCCTTCCATTAAAGTGGCAAGTTACATATGAGCACTCATTAAAGATAATCATAGCAACAATTACATATGAGCACTCATAAACTTGAATCCTCTGTCTAGGAAAGCCTTGGATTGTTTGTTTGGTTGGCAGATCAAGTCCATAAAACTTAGAAACAAAGGTTGCTTAGGTAAAATAACCGAGTTTACACTAACGTTGAACATTGAAAATGATAGAATTGATATTTTGAGATGAGAAAATAGTTATTTTGATTATTTTTGAAATGAGGAAATAGTCAACTATATTGTAGCCATTTGGAGAAGTTGTCACCATAAATTTTTTTCTTGTTTTTCCTTTTTTCTGCTTTTTATATTGGCAAATTTAAAGCACTTATTCCAAGTGTGATGGAGTTTATACACTTTCATAATTTCTTAAACCCTGATGTACAAGTTTGTAGGACATCAGTAATTCAGTATAGTGACCTACACATTTTTTTATATTGGCAACTTTAACTCACTTCTTCCAAGTGTGGTGGAGTTTATGCACTTTCAAAATTTCTTAAACCCTGATGTACAAGTTTGTAGGACATCACTAATTCAGTATAGTGACATACTCATTTTTTTGTTCCATAGATGTATATAGGATATCACTAATTAAGTATAGTGTGACCTACACCGATTTTTGTTGCACATGCAAAGTATGCATTAATGGTTTTCTGCTCAGAAGAATGCATCTTATTGTAGTCACCTTTGTACAAATTACCTGATCTTTGCAAAGAGTACATTGTGTAGTTAATGCTCATTAGAGTACATCATATTAAATTATCTCTACAGTTCGTTGTTCTTTTCATGGTGATTACAAATGAGGACATGACTTCTTCTCTCTCCTATCTGTCAGTTTTGGGCTATAGTTCCAGAACAAGTTGATATGTTCTTGATGAGATTTTTCATATGTACTCATTTTATGTCTCTACATATTTCTTTCTTTGAGCCAGTATCTTATCTCTTATATCGTAGACCCTTTCATGTTGCCATTAGTGTAGCTATAGGAAATGCTTGTGCAGTCCCACTATGTATTGCACTGATTGTACTATTTTAGTCCCAATTACCCACTTTTGTGGTCATTCATTGAACATTATTAAAATTATATTATATTATCTTATCTACCTATTAATTATGCTTTTGTGGAAGATTGTAAACTATTTTGGATGAGTCTTTGGTTAAAACTAGTAGCTTCTCAATCCCATTGTCTATTAAATTGTTCCTTGGACAAATTTTTAAACTTATGGTAACTTTTAGCTGTGTGCCTGTGTTTTCTGCAATCTAGAAATACAAAAGTCAATTGAAGAGCTTAAACGAATGACAAAGGACATAAAAATAATGTAGTTCACTCTGTATACTGTCCCAGCCATAAACAAGTAGGGAGTAGAACATTGTGTTGGTATTTTTTCATAGGATGGAAGCAAGTAGAAGAGAAGTTCGGATTGGGAGGAAGGAACTCACTGCTGGAAGCTAGGAGAAGAGAAGACGGGCTACTGGGAGATTAATAAATGCTGCCATATTTACACCAACCCTGTTTGCACAGTAAAAAAGCACCCGCCCTTAATTAATCTCATCAATGGTCTTAGGTTTAAGGAAAATAATTTCCCTCCTTAAATGATTATGTAGACCCTAGGTGAATAAACTACATCTGGGTATGCTCTTGGTTATTAAACTTAATCAATCTGATCAACTCTTAAATGGGTGTTTCGATGGGATATGAAACTAAATACTGCAAGATTCTGATTGCATTGCATTTGTCAAATGCATAGTCTGTACGCCACAAACACGTCAGCATTAAAGAAAGGCATGACATAAGAGGTATTTAACACTGAGATGGATGATATTCATTAATTAATATACGTGTGAGTAGGCACAGAGGAGAATTCAATGCTAGTTGCATCCTTTCCAACGTTTAATATTCCATCTGTTGTTTTTCTTGTGCTTTTCTTATATTTTGGCAGCCAAAGTATTCAAACAAGCACAAGCTAACTTCTGGAAAATCTTTGTTGTCGTTGCAATTTGGAAATTCCCATTTGCATGGAATGGAATTCCCAAACTGACAAGAAATTTGCATGGAATGGAATTCCCTATGCTGAGATGTTTTGTGATTCCTTTCAATGTTTCATCATACCATCCTTTTTGAATACAACTTCAAAGAGAAAAGCATGAATACCATTATTTACTATAATATCATGAGGGAATGCAAAAAAACTAGGGATGAATATTTACTAGATCTACACATTTAGGTGTACATGAGATTAGGGCATTCTCCATTCATGCTAATAAAATTCATGGAAGGTGTCTCTCTATAATGGCAAAGCCTCCTCAAAACTCTTCAAATAATAACTTCCCCAAGATTTGGAACATGAGCTGACTGTTAGATGCTTTCCCTAAAGCTAGGACATTCCTCAAATCAAGGTGTTAATCCAACTAAATCCTTAAATGGTTGATTTAGTAAGGATACATGTGGAAGATATTATTTGATCCATGTACCAAGAAACCATATTTCCTTAAAATATGCCAAAACAATGGAGTGCTCCTCCTAAATCAGCCTCAATTTCCATCATAGATACTTCATTAAGTGGAACGCTTTTTCTCTTCATGATGCATTAAGGGCTTAGACTTTCTCCTTTTCGCTTTTTCGCTTTTTCTCTTCTTGATGCATTGATGATAAGTGATCCTCCCTTTTTTTGAAGATGACTGAGGTGCACTCTACTAACAGAGAGAGATTGGGCAAGAGTGATGAGAGTCTACCCTTGCACTAAAGATTACTTCCTTCTGAATCTTCCATTCTTAGTGTGTGTATCTAGTGCCTGATCTTCATTGTCATTTAGCTTCTCTTCTCTGTTTATTATCCTTCCTTATTTTTTATTATCCTTCTTCTTTTATAATTTATAATTTGAAATCACCGCTTACAACATTCATAGATTTAATTTAGTTTAACATTCAGTCAATTTACATTCCATTAATAGATAAGAATAAAGCTACCCTTACAAATGTTTTTCTTTCATGTAGAATTTCATGACTGTTCTAAATGCTGGTATTTGGTAAAGAAATGGATAATGTCTTACAACATTCTTAGAGTTAACCTAGAGTAACATCCAATTAGTTTACATTACAGTAATGCCGAGAAGCAAGCTATCTTAGCCAATGTTTTTCCTTTGTGTACAATTTCATGACTATTCTAAATGTTGGTATTAGATAGAGCTAAGATCTTACAAAATCTGCAAAATGGACCATAGCTGTTTGAAAAGACACATTTCTCGCAGGTTTTATATCAGTAATTGGATTAATAATTTAGATCTGTAGTTTGAGGGAATTTACACATACATTGATTAATATTCAAACTGTAACTATGCACTAATAAAGAACATTGAATTTTTTTTTGAAATCATTTAACATCATTTCTGAAATAAACTTAACATCAACTAACATCTTTCTGAAAACATTTATTTAACATCAACTTGATTTACAGCAAGAAATCATTCATAGTTGATGTAGAAACCTAAGTCTCTCTGAAATTACATTTATCTTTACAACTTAGTTTCTCTTAGGTAAGCCCTCCATGTGTTGGATTAAACCCAAAGTGAGGGAAGTAGTTGCTTTGGTGACAATGATAACTCTTCTCAAGAATCAGGAATATGGATGGTGTCAAAATATCAGGAATCTCGAATCATCCTTTCTTTCCCTTGATTTTGCTCATGTCTACAGAGAATACAACAAGAAGGCAGATGTCTTATCCAATGAGGCACTCTCTATGGCATCTGGCCTCTTACAGTTCATTGAAATATGTGAAGGTGAAATAGTGGGGAATGGATCGATGAATCTCTTTTAATTTGAGCTTGACCTACTCTCTTTGACATCTTTGATGTTTGTTTTTTCAAGAGTATGACATAATTTAGATTTTTTACATCCTTTGGATGTCTGAGGTAGACGTTGATCTCCTCTTGTATCTGTTTCTTGGCAGGTCCATAAGTGCCTCCCTGGATAAGCCATGATTGGGTTCTTCTTGTATTCCCTTGTAGACATCTTTTCAAGTCAGGATGAAGATGGGATGTATTCCTTGGTATTTTTATCTTGGTGGTGAAGTTGGTTATCTGACCTCTCAATGTAGCTATCTGGAAGAGTCTCTGAACTAGATGTCTTTATATGAAGTTTGATAATTCATTTTTGGCATATGATAACCTTAAAAAAACATTTTATGCATCCTATTATATAACCCTTGCTTACAACCTAAAAGGTGACCAATCCAATGTTGAAAAAGAATATTTCATAGCATATCTTCTACATAGCTAAATTATTTAATAGAAGAAGAGTAATTTCAGAACTATATTTAATACTAATTGTCGTTATATGAAGTTTGATAATTCATTTTTTTCAAATTATATAACATTTATAAAACATGTTATGCGTTCTATAGTATATATGTCTTGTTTACCAAAAGGTGACCAATCCAATGTTATGTTAACAAAGGATGTGTCATCACATATCTTCTACATAGCTAAAAACCTGTGTAAGAGTAATTCCAGCACTGTCTACATCAATTTGACTAGGTCTACAATGTTGATGATAAAAGGAGTATGCATATTAATATTATGATGTGAAATTAAATGCCTCCCTTCCAAAATCTTGCCTATTTCTCTTTGTTACCTATCATTAGAGCTACAATACCTATTCACACTAATGTGAGAGATTTAGGTCGCTTAAAGTGTTATGGCTGCAATTTCATTGTGTTTTCGAGCTGTGGAAGCTCTACCAACTACGTAATCTTCACCATTTGGATGCAAAATTGATCTCAAAGATCTAGGGAGTGAATTTAAGAGTTGTTTCATTTATGTAGGAAGTTTCCAAAATGGTTTACTTGAGCTTTGTGAGTGACTATTGAACAAATTTATCTCTCCTTGTACCATTCTTCATTTATTAGGTGAGTTCACTTATTACTAAGTTTTTTTTCTTACCCCAAGGCCAAACACCATGTAGAATATGGCTTAGGATTGCATTTTGGGAATATTAGTCAATTAAGATTTTTTTATCATTTCCTAGAGTGGATTTTAATGCTTGGGGCATTTCCATAAAAAAGAACAAGACTAAATTCCAAAAAGAACAAAGACCTTTGATCACCTCTATGTTTTTTCATCTCTTGTTTTGATCACTTTTTGATCTTCTGCAGGTACGTTGAAGTTGACTCTTCAGTTTGGGGAGGGCTATTTGAATAAGCCACTAACAATACATTTTGTTTCAAGGTGTTTCATCCTGATAGTAATATTTCTTCATCCTTTTTAGAGATTTGAATTGAAATTGCATACTTTGCTTCCTAGCTCTTTGTTTTATTAATGAACTAATATGCATGTGTAAATTTGAATTACTTCTTTTTTTCATTTATTTATGGATGCCCTCACCTCATTTCGTAGCCTTATTATATCCAAAATTTTGAAAAAAATGTTACAATTTTATTCATTTCTTACCCAACTAAAAGGTACACATGGATGTAAATGAAGATGGATCCAAGTGATGTTGTGGACTTTGGAATTTTTAATGGTGAAGAAAATTGTCCCCTTGGGCACAATCCAGTGTCAAAAAGGTTGTAGATATGCTGATATCCATTCTGAAATTGTGAATGATGAAGTCGTTCAATATCCTTTTGATTTTATTATTGGCTCAACTGGATGTCCTTTAAATGCAAAGCAAGAGGAAAGAAGGAAACCTACAACAACAAATCTAGGCATTAAGAAGAAAGTATGCACGATGGTTGCTGATACATTGGAATCAAATGTAATGGAGGGAACACCAATCTCTGAAAACATTCAAGGGAATGTGGAGGAACCTATGCATAAACAACCAAGAGTTGGTAATGTGTCCGAGTCAGTGGAACAAGTTGTGGTTGATCCTAATGTATTGGCGTCTTGGGAACATAAAACGAATAGTTTAATGGAAGAGTTTTTCAAGGAGAAGCTAACACTAAAGGTATATTTAGAAAATGGAAAACCTAATATAAATATCCATTGTGAAATATGTGGCATTGATTATGGAATGAGGGAAGTATCCTTGGCAGCGCGAACAATTCGTAACTTCAAAAACAATCATATGAAAACAAGGTCCCATCAACGTCAAATTTCAATGTTGGGAATTAATGAAATTCCTTCAGGTAACAAAGAAAAGCAGACAACAGTGGCTAGAGATCAACTTGATATTGATCAAGCAATCAAAATTCTACATGATTTTAACCAAACGCAAGAGCCTAATTTGTTCAAGGTGGTGGAAGCAACACTTGCAAACTACGAGGACAAGAAAAACGTAAGAGTGGAATGTACACGATGCAATAGCTGGTTCTATTTGGTGCTGACAAGTGGTAATATTGTCAGTTCTCTAAATGAACACATGAAATCAAAGAATCACACTACTAATATTACAGTTGAGGCTTCACATGATACAGTTGTGTTGAGGAGTGGAACAGTTGGGAGACCGAAGAAGCCTACCAATGAAAAGTCCCAACAAAGTTTGTCTAAGTTCTTGATCCCATCACTACCATCACCATTACATGGGGCTTCTACAAGTCCACATCCTTCTACTTCAAGTGTGGAAATTACCCAAGTTTTAATTTAATTTGAATTTGAATATGCACATTACTTTATTTATTATTACTTGTTAGTAGCAGTTAGTAGATCATTAACCAATGTGTTTTTTCATCTTGTTCTAGGACAAATACCTCCCTCAATATTATTATGTTGGGGGTATTGGGATCCCTATCTTGAGAGAAGAGGGGATATATTGGAAACAAAGGTTCTAATGGATGACCAACATGGTGGAAAAATGTGGGCCATAGAGAAACATACTAGGAGAACACTAAATTATCATGGTATTGAATGCAGTATTAATGGTACGTACATACAGACATATTCATTGCAAGAGGGTTTCTGAAACAGGAATACCTTTTGATTCATTGACATGCAATTTTTGTAAGATGATACCTAATTGTGATGACTTTCAAATGTGATTATATTGCGAATCAAGGAGAAACATGAAAAGACATGGGAGAGATACAAGGAAAGGGAGAAGGTTGGACCATTTGACTCAAATTGAACTCAAAATTGTTGCAAGAGAAGCAAATGCTACACATAGGTTAACAATGCAATCTCTTTCATGGGAGAGGACAAAGGTTGCTACACTGTCTATAAGAACAAGGTCTCTAAGGGAAAAGTTGTTCGAATCTGCAGGAAGGAAGGATGTGTTCAGGTTTTGCAAGGATGTGTGTGAGGCTCATAAGCAAGGAAAATTACAAGGTAAAGATGCAATTTGGGAATTTGTTCAAGATATATTTCACAACCTAGTTCGTTTAAATTCGGGTAGAAGGTATAGTGCATCCACTCAATCCATTTATGACATGATTAAGTTATGGGGAGGTCCTAGATTACATAGCTTTATTAGCTTGAATCTGGATGGCCCTTCGATATCTATGACTTTAAGGCAAGTTAGAAAATCATTGACATATATCCCAGGGGAGCAAGAGTACATTTTTGAGACAATCAAAAATTTTTATGGTTCCTATAAAGCCAAACATGGTATAGAGGGCCCAATTCCCATATGCCTTGCTGAAGATGAAACTGTTGTGAAAAAATGTGTAAGGTGGGTAGCAAAAAGTGATACATTGATGGGTTTTTGTGGTAAGAAAGAAGAACATAAGTGCCAATCACCTTTCTTGGTGACAGTTGGAATGGAGTATACTTCAGGAAAGATGAGAGGCCCCCCCAAAAGGGTGTTGCAATTGGTTTTGGAATTGGATCAAATTGTGTGGTGTTGTTTGAGAGCGAGTCTATAGCTGTAGCTGAATGTACTACAAGAAAAGGTGTATCTCAAAGTACAAAGCATGACGTTTCTTATGGGACTTGGTACATTGGAAGAGTTCAAAGAATAAGAAAGAAGGATGGTAATAGGTTGTTTGATTACCATAATGAGATTGATCTTTTGGATAGGCTTGAAGGTGTTGAGCTTCAATGTTGTTGGTACAATAGAATAAAGGGGAAACACATGTACAAGTATGATTCAACAGATCATCTATTCATACAACTCGAATCTGTTATAGCAATAGCAAACCTATCATACAATATTAAGAAAGACACATACAAGTTAGAAGAAAGTGACCATAAAATTTTTGAGGATTTCATTAAAAATTTAAATAGGGTGAAGTTTTCAAACCATTCTAATTTATCTTATCTTTTGTACTACTATGTTATAACTTATTTATGAAGTAGTATTTTTTGTATTATTGTTGATTCGTTTGTATAAATTTCATACTCATTTTATACTCATTTTAATTTATCTTATCTTCAGGTGCAGTGAATCGTTCAGATGCCGAACGGTTGGGATAACTCTATGTGAAGTTATCGATTGTCAAATATTTCTCTATGCGTTCTTGAAGCATGGTTCTTGAGGGTTGTTTAACTGTTGGCTAGTTCAACAATTATGTTTAATATTACTTTTAAAAGGATGAAACCAGTTTTTGTTTGTCAAATTTTGGTGCCCATGCCCATGTTAGAGTTTTCATATACTTTCTTTTGCAACTTCAATACTTAAATGGAATATTACTTAATGTGTGTTTCTTGAAATGTGTTTTCTAAATGTTTTCTTAAATGGCATATCAGGTTCTTTAATTTCGTCATGTTTGTGTGGAGTGCATATTAACTCATTAGGAAATTCTGATTGTTGTTGATTCGAAAGATGGCTATGGTGTGGAAATCTCTTGTTATAAAACTCATTGTTGTGCACCTATTGTGGTATGGAGTGGGTATTATTGGTTCTAATTTCTATAACCAATGAATCTTATACAGTGATGAAAAAAATATATAAAACAATGTACCTTGAGAGAGAGAAAATATTATTAGTCTTGTTGGTCCTATAAAGGAGTTTCATGCCCACCTTATATGGTTCACCTTGACCTTTTGGGTTTTTTGTTTGTTTTGTTGAGGCCACCCGGGTTGACTCATGATCACCTCATGATCCTTTATCTTACTTTGTTCATAGGTGATGTTTATTAATGTTTTGATACCTTACCTTAAGGAGCGTGACTGAACTCTCTCCCTCTGTGTGATCTTTGCACAATCTTTGTTGATGCTCCATATGATATCTTGCTGCACCACCCCCGTGACTAGGCTTTCCTTGTTACACCTTCCATGTGGCCATTTTTCACCAACGTGACCATGAATTTGTTGGATTTTGGGTCCTCCCCCAGCGTGACCATGGATTGTTTCTTGGGTGGACTATGGGTTCTTCCACAGTGTAACCGTGAGTCTGTTTCTTGGTGGAATGTGGCTCCTTCACCAGCGTGACCATGATTTGTTTCTTTGCACTTTCTTGGTGGACTGTGGATCCTTCAACAAGGCTGAAAAACTTGTTCCTTAGTGATACCTTGAGAGGTCCTTCTCCAGCATAACTATGATCTATTTTATTGGGTGGAATTTGGGTCATTCACCAGTGTGAAAGTGATCTATTTCTTGGTGGAATGTGGGTGCTTCACCAGCATGACTGTGATATGTTTTCTTGTGTGTACTGTGGGTCCTTCCCCAACATGACCGTGATCTATCTTCTTGGTGGACTATGTGTCCTTCTCCAGCATGACCATGATCTGTTTTCTTCGGTGTACTGTGGGTCCTTCCCTAGCGTGACCATGAAGTGACCATGAGCCTGTTTTCTTGTGTGGACTATGGGGTCTTCCCCAATGTGATAGTGAGTTTCACTTTTTGTGTGGATTGTGGTTTTTCAAGCATGATTGTGCAAAGTATGCTTGTGTGTCTCTGTAGTATGTGACTACATCCTTACCCAACATGACTGTGTTGAAAGATTGACTGTACTGGGTATGAATGTGCTTGTTGACTAAGAATTCTGGGTCAGTATGTTGTCAGTATGCTTATGCTTTAACCCTCTCTGGATCTCTTGCAAGGTACATAAATTGTTTGTCTATATTGACTTGTCCCTTCGGTGACAAGATCAAATCTGAAAAATCTGAGTATATGGTTGATTCAAATATTGGTTATGATTATTTACTCTTGATATCTACTGTACATTACCTTATCATGTTGTTACTATACATGGCATTTGATGATTCTCGAGGACCAACTTTAATGCAGTGAATAATGGAGTGTTAAGTTGAAAGAGATGAAAATTATGTTTGTTTGGTTTTATTGAAAAGTATTGGTTTTCTTGAAAAGTATAGGAAGCTTACTTTATAATTCTCTTTTCCTTTTACTTTATAATTTTCTTGAAAAGTACTTGCAGGTCTCAAGGAGAACAATGAGGTTCTTTAACGGTGGATATGACCCATGTATTAAAGTATACACAAATGAATATTTCAACAGGGTTGATGTTCAAGAAGACCTTCATGCAAATGTTACAAGGATTCCTTTCAAATGGGCAATTTGCAAGTGGGTATTTGTATTCTAATCTCTAATAAGGTCATGTTATTTGTGATTCTAGATCATTTTAATTCTGGATATATTGGGATACAAAATGTTTGAGGGGCAAATCTCTTCACTCATGATGGATTGGATTAAATGAATCTATAATAATTTATTTATAGTTGTTTATGTTTCCATTGTTTAGGTATTAAGCATGCAAGTTCTTATCTTAATGTAATAGCATCCTCCATCATTTTGGACGTTATACCTCAATTTCATCACAGCAACTCATCTTTCATTTCATTTTCTAAATCCAGATTTAGATCGCTTGATGTAGTGATTTTGTGTCAGAAAACCATATTCACACATAATTCTTAGTTCTTCCAATCTACACAAAACATATCAAAAGTGGTCTAAGGATTTGGGTTTAAAGGTTTGTGCAAAGATTTTATATATGCATTGGCCATTTCATGTTTTGGATATCTATTAGTCCTTAATTTAATTTAGGCTTCAATGAATACTGTTGCTTCTAAAATTCTTCTTCTTCTTGATGGTAAATGTTCATAGTGGAGATATTGATGGAAGAGTACCTATAACTACTACGAAATATAGCATCAATGCATTACATTTTCCCATCAAGCAATAATGGCGTCCGTGGTTCCATGGAAAACAAGTAATCTTTGAAATTCCCATCCTCAGTTACAACAATTATCATAGTTATCAATGAAAATATACAATATGGTTAGGTATTTTTATGTCGTTTGTGAGTAGTTTAAGGCCAAGTGATTAGGATGCTTTTCTGTTAGTTTTAATTTGGATTTTTGTGATCATTTTATTTAGCTCATGGTTGATCACTAGGATCTCCTTTTTATGAATTTAGGTGGTAGGATGGTTTATACAATATCAAGGATTAACACATCTGACATTTAGAGGAGCAAGACACTTGTTTCCCTTGAACAAAGGTAGCAAAGCATTATCAATGATTCAGGCTTACTTGCAAAACAAAGATCTTTCGATAAAAAAGTGATTGTGTGGTTCAATTTTTGGGAAAAATTTCCATCCTATGCTAAACAATCATCAACAACCATTGCAATGATGAAAAAATACTATATGCAGTATGCATTTATGTAATAATCTTTTGGCTTCTAGTGAAGAGCTAAACATTTCCCTTTATGCAAAAATCACACAAAAATGATGTGATCCTACGAGTTTAGGATATTTTTCAAAATGATGTGATCCTACGAGTTAAGGATATTTTTCAAAAAAGTTATTTTTTTCCCTTCCACTTTTGTTGTCTCTAGGATATAGCTCTCTTTGTTGTTTGCAATATCAAGCATTGCTTTTGTAACATTGTATAAACTTAATTTTTTTTAATCAAGATAATGAATTTATCAAAAAATTTGAAATCAAAATATATTCAACATTTACAATTGGTTGTTAAATTTATCAAGATTATTTTTCTGTCCACAGATGGAAAAGCCTGTTGGTTCCATGGAAATGCTAGCTTCTCGAAAAAATGGCAGACTAGGGCTTAACATCATCCAACTAAATTTGTTATAGCAACTCCTTCCTCATTCTTGGATTTCAGTCCCATAAGGCTGTGTCTTTGGCATAACTTCAGAGTCTGGTCATATTTTGTGAAGTGCATGCTTTTACATTCTGTGGTTGAGTTTTACATGTGACCCAATAGATTATTTTCATGCATGGGCTAAGGATTATGCTACACTTGATAAGACACAGAGAAAAGAGAGGTCTGAAGGTAGCCATCATTATATAAAGTGATGAATTAATATAAGATTTACACTTGTCTAATCTTGTTTTATTTTTCTAAATGCAACTCTGTAGATAGTGACACACCATCCAATTTCATTGCTGCAGTATCGTTTATCTTCACCTTAAATTTTGATGAACCTGTCACTTTTTAGGATGAAGGTTCAGTGCCATATTTTATAGGGGAAACTTGCTCATGCTTGCGAACAGACAACTGCTTAGCTAATTGCCCTTGGATAAACTTCTTTGAGCTAGACTGCCCATGATATTTCTTAAGGCCTCTGCCGTTTTTCTTTGTTGGGGTTGCACAATATTTATTCACCCTCATTCCCTTTGACTTGTATTCATATTGCTCAGCCTCACCCTTTTGTGCATCATAAGCCTTGATAGGAGTTATGCTGATTGAATTGACTTTCCTTGAACCTAAATTTGAAACATATTGCTTCTTTGTAGAAGGCAGCACTGGTGCAGTTAGGCTCTGTAGCTTTTGTTCTTCCATTTTTGGATCAGCCAATGATTCAGTAGAAATTTTAGCATGTGCACTCTAGAAATCCAAATGAATGAATTAATAGATCTGATAAATGTTCTTGCAGCACGCTCACCTTCAGGCTCAAATATCTCAACAGAAGTGTCAAAAACACTAAAAGATGTTGGAATGATTCAAGCCTTGTCCTGTACACTTGAGAATCTAGATTTAGATCATCCCAAGTGTGTTAAAATTGCAAATGGCATTGTGAAGACCTTGGAGTCCTTAACTATGGAATAGGTACAAGGCCATGAAGATGCTCAACACAAAAGTAGCAATATTGACATTTCTGGCTCCAATGTGCATCAACACTAGAATGAAAGAGAGAATGAGAAAACACCATCAGCAGACACAATTGCTCATTCTCAATAGAATGAAGCAGAGTCTGACCAAATGGAATCTTCCCATGATGAAATGACATCTGTCCAAACTATTGGAAATTTGATGATGGAGTCTGAAGAGGATTTTATGAATGAGGGTATTGAGGAAGATGTTTGTGGTTGCGAGTTTTATCATTAAACATGGTGGGAAAGATAGTTTAGTGGACGAGGATGAAGAAGAGGAGATTAGTGGGCATGGTGGAGAAGAAGATGCAGAAGATGAGGATGATGTACATCATTTGTCACATCCAGATGTCGACCATGATGTTAATGAGCTTGGTGACGATTATGATATCTTGGAAGATGAAGAAGATGATGATGATGAGAATAACTTTATATTGAGATTGGAGGATGGGATCAATGTGTTTGATCATTTTGAAGTGCTTAGTCGAGATGAAGGTGATTTTCCATCTGATCCATTTCATGTGATTCCTATTAAAGAAGTTTTTGGGGAAAATCGGCGACAGGGATGTACTACCTCTATCTATAATATTCTAGGAAGGACTGATGACCATGGAACCACAATTCAACACCCGCTTCTCATTGGACCATCTACTCCATCTAGATTGGTGCACCATCGAGCAATAGGTAATTTTTAACATTTTTGCTCGTTGAACATCTGATAGAACATTTGATAGATCATAAGCTTTTTTTTCTTGGGTTTAAACTTTAGAATTCATAGTTTAAGGACATATATAATGTAATGTGTCTATGATTACAGAGAATGATAGGGTTTCCACTAAGAGTAATATTGAAAGTACTTCAGCTCCATCCCATCTAGATTCAATTTTTCAAACACTTCGAAGTGGATGGCTAGGAAATCATTTGAGTAGCTGGGCTGATGATAGTTAGCAGATTAGAGGAATGAGTGGCACTACCATAGCATTGGGGATTGAGGAGCAGTTTGTCTCTCAGTTACAGAGAGCTTAGCTAGTTTATGATACTCCATCAGATTAGGCCCATGATACCACCAGATCACAGGAAAAAGGTGAAGCTACTTCTTCACAAGCTGCAGAAGATGGTACTGGAATGACTGAAACTCTTTCCTTTCCTTGATCCGTGTCGTTTTCTTTCGATGATCTACTCCAGATAATATTTCAAGAACATTTTCTTCTTACGTGCAAATATTTTTCTTTATTTGATTATCCGTGCAAAGATGGGATTGGGTTTATAAAGGCCCATCTCCTCACAAAGAGTGGCAGTGGCCAGAATATAGATTAGAGTGGGTTTATGATACCCAACTCAAATACAAAGTATAGTGATAGTGGCTGAACTACAAGAGAGACTTCCATGGATATCAAACTCAAGTAGGTGGTCAACCATAACCAAAATATAGAAATGAGATGGTTTATGGATATATCAACATAGGGTCGGTCCTATGTACAACATCCTCCCTGAAGATGAGTGGAAGGTCAACAATAGAAAGGAACATATCACATGTGATATCACAGCTTCCCCCCTTAATGTTTATTGCGGTCCATTTGAAGATAGAATTTCCCTAAAACACCTTAGTGTCTGTTACCCCCTGATATGTAGGGGGGACTTGATGTTCATATTTTCACATTGTCTTTGTATGAATTTAAGTGTTCAGACTTTGTTGTTTTGACTCTTGAGAGGTGTTAATAGTTCTCAGTTTTCTAGTTGTTAGGGTTCAGTTTCTGAGTGCATATGTGTGTACCATGTGCTGAAAATTTAACACAAGCATTGAAGAAGGTTTCTAAAAGTTGCACACAGAATCTACAGTGAAAGTATTGGAGTAATCCTTCAAATCAAATCCCTAATGATAATGCAGACATAAAACCCCTTGACATTAAAAGATGCAAGTCAGCCATGGTTGACAACTACAGGAACTCCATCTTGTCCCTGCTACAAATACCCCCACATTGGCATCAATGAAGCTAATTTGAAGAGAAAATTTCATGCTTGTCTAGGTTTATTTTATTGTTACTGACTCAAAAGCTGAAGGTAGTTTTGTAGACTGCAGTTTTTTTTTTAAATTTGAAACCTATTTGTATTTTGAAGAAGCACATAAAACCCCTTTGATTTTGTAAATATCTAACAAACTATAAACCCCATTGGACAGAAATATGTTATTTTTATCTTTTCCTTAGATTTATTTATTTGATTCCTTGTTTGGTGTTTCCTTCCTCTTAATAAACATACGCGATATAGTGTTCTATGGATGCATGAGAAGTCTCTTTTATTCTTATGTTAAACATAAATTGTTCCCCTTTGGCGAAAGATTCTTCTTCTTCTGGTAAGAAGGTTGTATATTACTTATTACTATTCATTTCCCATCTTCAATTTACATGTGTATGGAAGTTAGTGTGAATTCCAATAGTAACTGGCAGGATTAATCCAATTATCTTCATATGAGCTTGTTTCCTATTTTACCACATCTATAAATGTTAGGTAGCTTACCATAAACATTGAGTGTGTAGGTCTACATAATTTAAGATAGGTTGATTGTTTTTAAGTTGAAATTAATAGTTCCATCATTCATTAGTTACACTAATGGACACTAATAAATAGCTCAACTTTTTTTTCTTTCTCTTTTGCTATCTATGTGCCTTTCTGGAATTTTTTTTTCTTTTTTTGGTGCATGACTAATCAATTTTGGAATCTATATTAACTTTGTAGATTATCAATTACTGCACAAATTTTGCTGCTGTATAACTATTTTGCAGTTATTATTATGAGTAAGTACTTCAAATAGTTTGTGTTATAAAAAGCAATGCTTCATTATATAATTGTTAAAATAATCATGATCTGTTGGAACCATTGAATAAAGGAGAGTTCTACAAGTGATGATGTGAATTTGTTCTTTATGTTGTCAGTATCTTTTCCCATGACAAGAACTAGTAAACACTTCTATAGAAAAATAATTTGAGATGCTTGTTGGAGCATCTAGAAAGCTTCAGCTATTGGAAAAGGTCATAATCAATTTCGTACTAATTAAGTCTTAATTTTCATTTCATTATTATGAATTTTAGGAATCTACAAGGCCTGCATATTTTAAACCCTCAAGTCTTGTATTTGCTCTCTGTATCTCATCATTTTAGCATGTTGTGGATGCAGCTGCTTCCACCATTGAAACAAGGTGGACATCGTGTGCTACTCTTCTCGCAAATGACAAAGATGCTTGATATGCTGGAAGAAATTTTGAACTTTCTAGGATTTGTATATTGTCGGTAAGTACAAAATTGTCCAAACGTTGGTTCTTATGATTGGAAAACAAAGAAATTTTGAGCAAGAAGTTTGATTTTGACAAATAATGGAATATGCTTCTATTTCCATCTGCTATTGATTTTGTACAGAGAACTTTTGGCCTTTTCTGTCATGCATGTCTCCGCTTGAGATACTTTGTGCAGTTCATTCGATAAAGAACTAAGAGAAGCAAAAATGAAAAATCACATCGTTCATCTGCAGTTTTTTTATCAATTGAAGAGGGAATTTTCTAACTATTATACAATTTGGATCCATTTTGGTAGTATATTGACCTTTTTGGTTGTGATTTGATCGATTTTGGTTGTATATATATTTATATATACAAATCACAAAGCACAAAAGAATCTTCAAGAGTTGTGCTCTCCTGGGGAGACTAATCAGCAGATTTATGAAGGATCAACATAGCAGCAAAAGTTCTTTGTGGAGGCCCTAGTCAACTTTTCTTCCATCAAGAATAATGTTGCATGTAGCAACCAAGTCATTGTTTCCATAAGCATAACTACAACGCTTTTCTTGAAAGAGTATGTAGCCTATCAGTAGACTAAATTTAGCAAAAGCAGTGATGCTAATTAGGAGAAAATTGGGGCCTATAAATCAGATAAACTTGGCATAGATTAAATGCTAAATTCAGTGCCGAGACTAAGAAAAAAGCAAAGTTTTAAAAACAGAGAAAAACACTTTCAAATCAGGAATCAAAGCACTTCTTTTGAGGAGAGAGTAGAGGATAAAGATATAATAAAATCATTATTAAACCAAAAAACACCAGCATTATTATGGAGAGAAAAAACCAATCTAGTTTTACACCAACAATAGCATTTTTTTGCATCCATTTTCAGCACTAGGAGAGATCAAATTCACTCTAAAACTATTGTTGCTTCAAGACAAATCTGTAATCAGCGTATTTCTAAAGTTAGCAGTGCTCTTTGGAGAGAACAATGCTAGTTTTATGGGGAGCAAAAATCAATCTAGTTTTACACCAACAATAGCAATGCTTTTGGCATCCATTTTCAGCCCTAGGAGAGATCGAATTCATCCTAAAGCTAATGCTACTTCAAGACAAATTACAGTCTAATTTTACAGTCAAATTCATCAGTCTATTTTTACAGCTAGCATTGCTCTTTGGAGAGAGGCTTCACTCCACCTTATCTTTTTCTTTGGTCAAAATGCTTCCACTGAACATGAGCAAGAAGCAACTATTCGATAGGACAAGTTATATATATATTAAAAATATAGACATTTAGATCCAAATTTTTACAAATATTCAATAGAAATCAGAATCAATGCACATTTAACATTAGTAATTACACATTTACAAATCAGTAATCACAATGAGATTATAAGACACATAGATAACTCATGATACTCATGATATTCATAGGACAAGATGTCAATACTCAGGAGTCAAAACCATATTTCTCATTAAGTCATCAAAATCAGAATGTATTCCATAGATGTCGGAATGCCACTAGAAAATGCCAAAAACATTCTTATGGTAATAAGGTTGTACATTAGATATTACTATTCATTTCCCATCCTTAGGATCCATTCTCATGAATGTTGGTGCAAATTTTTATAGTAACACACAAGATTAATCTAATAGTCGTTGTGTGAGCTTGTTTCACAACTTCTATAAATTTAAGGTAGCTTACTATAACTGTTGAGTGTGGGTCCACAAAATTTAAGATAGGTGGACAGTTTGTAAGAATACCACCATTTGGACCATGTCCTGGGCAAAATTTTGACCATTTTTACAAGTTGGTTAAATTATTACTTCCTGCTTTTCATATTTTTCTTAGGCATAGGCACCCTACTAATTGAAGATGTTGTGAGTTGTAAGTTTTGCTTGATTGTTGAGCTGTGCAAGAAGATGCTTTTACTATTGATCGGCTTGCATCCTCAGAGAAGGTGTTGTTATTTGCATATGTCCATTGAGAGCATGTTGTGAATAATATATATTTGTAATTTCCAAAATCTCTATCACTACTAGTATTTTATTAAGATGTTTTCTGGATCATATTGATTTTTAACCTTCCAAGTAATTGCAATAAAAGGGAATGTTTGGAAACGGGAGATTTGATTGTGAAAAATACTCAGTGCCCCCGGTTTGTAGTTTATCTTTTTAATGTATGAAGTAGTGTCTTTTGATATTTCATATGTTGAGGTTTCTTTACTTGGTTAATCTTGCAAACTTAATGTTGCAGGCCTGCTAATGTCAGCCATATTGGATTTAGTTACATGGTCCATGGATTATGAGATTGTTACCCTTCTACTGAGGATTTGAACGACCGTTAAAACAATAAATTGTATTTAGTAACATGTTCAATGGACTATGAACTAATGACCCTTCAACTGAGGGTTCAGGCTTTACTGTTGGAAAAGATAGCTTCCTCACCTTTTGTTTGATTTGGTGAGATATTTGATATTTATATGAGAGATTCTTGGAGAGTTGTATCCATTAGGACTAAGTGTTAATTCACAATGCCTGTATGATCCAATATACAATTATAGAGAGACATTTATGTAGCCAAATGTGGAAACTATTTGGGAAGCATACCGTGCAGGAAACTTAATTTAGAAAACCTTATAAAGGATTGATATAGATCTGAAGAACCCACAGGTTTCTTACTACCTCCAATTTCGGTTTCTTATTTTTGGATCAATGTGTCTACTTTGACACATTCCTCATTTCTCTTAACTGACTTCTTGTCATTATCAAAGCATTTAGTATAAGATTTTTCATCTGCATAAATCTTGTATGCATCTTAACATATCACACTCAAGCATATCATACTTGGAACATATTTTCATAACATAAAGGACTTTTTTCTATTGGCTCTTGGAATGGATTGCAACCAGCAACGATGACCCTTTTTTGGGTATATTTTTGTGACAAATTGGTGAGTTTGTAGGACTATATAGAAAACTTGGAGGAAACCAAAGCTGAAGATAATCTCAGCACTCCCAAAAATACACATTTGAAATTTCTGTAGCAGCCCTTCTAACAACACAAATCTTCAATCATAGAGTCACATTGTTAAAAACATTGTTATATGGTCTCACCCCAAAACTTGTTTTCCCTATTTCTTGGCGATTTCTTGTTTTATTATCATTTCTCCATTTCTCATTTTTAGAAGCATGTGGGAAGGGGAGATTCAATTGTAGTTATAGTACATGGAAGTTACGAGGTTGCAATTGGATTTAGATCACATAAAAGACATCGAGCTAGTAATAGTGTGCTCATTTCTATCATTTACATGGTTCCTATGAATATGGTTTACCTTTTATGATTATATGATCATAACTGATGCTTACTCAAGGAGAAATACCTTCAAAGTTTCACTTACTTTATACAAGCCTTTTTGCAACTTTAATGATTTTTCTGCTTTCATTTTTCTGATTAATTACAGTAACTGTGGTAGCTTGATAGATGCTTTAATTCTTTTGCATGATTAATCTTTGTGTGTTTCTATTTCTGGTTGCTATTCTTTCAACTTAGAATCGGACCTCTATGCTCGAACTTTGAGTCATTTTTCTAAAATGTTATGTTTTGAAATTGTTTATCTAGAGAACCATGATAAAATTAGCTCCTATGATTTTGGTGTCTTATCATTAACTAATATTTTGTAAAGGCTATTGTTGTTGGTGTGTCTATTTTAAGTTCTTATGTTGGCTCTATTGTGGTGATACCATGATACTGATACTCATGTTCACAATTTTTCTCACCTTTAAAAATTTAAACAGTTTCTGTAAGAAGCTTTCTCAATGCAAAAGTATTTTTTGAGAAACCATGATCTCTGTTTTCCTTTAAGTACTGTTAGAACTAGGCTTAAAGCCTATCCAACGAAGAGGATTTTAATGAAGCATGAGAACTCTTGTTCTATTTTTATTTTTAAGGGCTTAAGGCTCTTTGGAAGGAACTTAGCTCTTCACATCTTTTTTTCTGGTCAAGGGGAAACATACTTAGTGCCTAGTAAAATGCCCTTCAAAAGGAACTGAGCTCTTCACAATGTTTTTTTGGTCAAGGGGCAACATACTTAGTGCCCAATAAAATTCCTATTGACAAACATGATGTCTTCAAAACATGTCTTTAACTCATCTACATTTTTGAAGTGTTGTCGTTTTGATCAACGCTCTGACATATAGTTCATAACTTGCTTTTCACATCTTGGAAGCATCTTTAAGTAAATAAAATTCAAATCAGATGAGAGTGGGGAATAGAATCCCAAGGGGAATAATACACTAATTTCCAGATTGTCAAAACTCAGGACATTTATGGCATCAACGAGCTTAAGGCACAGTGGAGGTGTGGGAAGCTCAAGGACAATCAACAGGTTGAAAAGGCCAGTGAACAGTGTTGATTGTCTTGGTAGAGAGATGCTTGAGATGGGGATAAGAACAACAAATTGGATGTTGATGATGCGAAAGTAAGCTAAATTTTTTTTTTTAAGAGAAATATTTGCATTTGAAGCAAGAAATGAAATGAGGCATTTATTGTATGCTTATTTCTTGTTTTCATGGAAGGACTCTTTTATACATGGTTCTTCCCTAACATGTCAATGTAAATCAATTTCAGGATATTGAGCCAGCTATTGTTGATGGTATGGGTGCAGAGTCAAGACACATCATAGCTACAACCATAGGTGGCAGAAATGGCTAGCCTAAACAGGTTTACCTATATTGTGTTCATAGTGAGAATTCATTAGGTCACAACCAAGAATCTAAGTGATTAGTTTCTTTATGGAAATTTTTTCCAATTGTTTATTTATTATTTTATTGACTTGACAGACCATCAGTTACATTGCGGAACATGTGGTTGGAACAGGGTCTTTTGGCGTTATCTTTCAGGTCATAATTGACTTCTTTGTAGAATGCATGTGGGGTATCATGTCAATATACTAGGTAGAAATATAAAGGGGTATAAAAAATGTAAATGAAAAAATGGATACATGCAATACATAGTGAAAATAGGGGTTTTTTTAAATTGGGAAGGCATATTGGGAGGGGGTTAAAAAAAATGATTTTGGGAGGTATTTTCCAATATTTTTTTAAAATAGGGCTATTGTTTCATATGCCAAGAATGAACATGCTATGGCATTGTTTCACTAGGTGAAGAACCCGTGCTCATTAGCCACCGAAAAGTGTTGGTTTCAACAGCTTAGCAAACGGTTGAAGGAGGGCGTTAACCATCGAAAGCAAGTGAAAGGCGTTGGGGGAAAAATCGGTTTCAGTGGATTAGGAAAAAGCTTTGATGGTTCAATAGCCACCAAAAGGCCTGTCTTTCGGCGGTTAAAAGAAGATATCCGGAGAGACCACAATCCACCGAAAGACAATTTTACAAGCACCATTTGGAAATAAAGTTTCGGTGGCTTAGGCGAATAGGTCAGCGTTTCATTAGCCACCGAAATATTTGTTTTCGGTGGCTAGCAAAAAATTTCCTGGGGGGCCTTAATCACCGAAAAGGCCAAAAGAAGAAACGGTTAAAAACCTATCAAATCAAGGCTCGTCAGCAAAACAACGATCATAAGAGGCCATGACAAACCACCAAAAAGACAGTAAAAATAAATCAAGGCATAAGTAAATGATTGAGGAGGTTGTTGTTCAGCTAATGAGGACCAATGTGATTTGAAGCCCTACTCTTCCCTCCATCTATCCAAATAACTGCAGAAGATCTCCACTGGGTATCTAGTTTGCATTAAACATGATTGTTGGGCAAGGGGTCTTGAAAATATCAACAAAATCCATCGTCCTCTCATCTAAGCATTTCTCATGGAGTTAAAACCCTCATAATCAATTCCCAATCCTCCAGTACACTCCACCTTTGATTATAGGAATCCTCACCACTAGAAACCACCTCTGAGAATCAGCCTGCTGAAACTCTTCCACAGAACTTGAATTGAATTTTTTGCAGGCACTCAGGAGCACATTCAGCAAATGAAGAAGAGAGGGCCTGCTCTCAGGCAAGAGTTGGGAGACATCATCTACCTGGAGGCACATCTAGAAGTCTGCCAGTTCTTCAAAGATGTTGGCCGCTATAAGTTTTGTGAGAAAGTTCAAGGTTCACACCAACAGGTGGCTGAGGCATTTGCTCTCTCTTTTGATGGCTCCAAGGCAATCATAGGTAAGGAAGAATATATGGTAGATGAAACCCTAATTTTTGAAGTGACAGAAATCCCTAGCACTGGGGAGAAGTGGTTTAAAACCACCATTACAAAAGATGTATAGTTCATATCTTATCTGAAGCCTGAACATAGAGGGGTTGTGTGGAAGAAAAGTGTCCCATCCTCCTGGATAGAAGAGAGGTGGCAGAAATTACTGAAGGCCATTGTGGTCTATATAACTTGTGAAGGAAGATACAATAGGGCCATGATTTACCATTTCAAATTAATGAACCACTTCACAGGAAAAATCCCACTAAATTTACCTTTCTACTTACACAGGAACCTGGCAAAAATGGCACACCAGGTGAAGGATCAGCCAACTAAGATTGCTAGAATATTGTCTCATCATGGTCTTATCCAACTCTTGATCCAAGAATTGTTGAAGAGGAGAAATATGGCATGGGCATATTTCTTGTTTTAGAATGGCTTTGAAACAGGCCTACAACCAAAAGAAAAGGGGAAGTCTCCTTCGAAAAAGTCTAGCACCTCAAGGAGTGAAAAAAGGAAGAGAAGGGCTATATCCCCAAGAACAGCCAAACAAACTCCTTCCTCTTCTAAAGCCAAGCACGTCAAAAGAAACCTAGATTTCAGTGAAAAGGGCCAGGAAGTCACAACACATAGTGGAAACATTTTGAACCTATCCTACTCATATTTAGAAGAGGAAAGAGAGGAAGGTGCTGACCTAGTAGTGCACGTTGTAGCAGAGATTTAATAAATCCCATCACCTACACCAAACGAGAAAGATTAACCATCAGAGAAGGCTTCCTCTAGCAAGCCCAAGACACAAAGGATAAATCAGTTTCTGAGACAAGTGTATGAAATGGAAATTTTAGAAAGAGAGATAAAGAAAAACAATGCTATATTGACCAAGAGGAATAACCAGTTGCACAATTCTTACCTAGAGATGAGAGAAAGGTATATCTTTCTAAAAAGACTAAACAAAATATACTTGAAGGACAACACAAGGCTATATAGAATGATCAGGATTCAGAGGCTACAGATGAAGGATTCCAAGCCAAACCCTAGCACTCATCTCACATTGGAAACCCTAGCTGGAGCTACAGTAATCCTTCAGCCTCCAGAATCAAGCCAGGCTGCTGCTAACCTTCCTAACATGGAGCCTGCAGAATAAAAAGATAAGCAAACAAAACTTGAAAGAATAATTTTGGAGGTTGCTTAAGAATTTTTGTAGAACAGGGCTTTCGGTGGCTTAGGTAGACACTGAGGCAGTTCATTGTCCACTGAAAGCAGTGCTTTCAGCAGCTAACAGACCCTATATTTTGACCTCTTAACCACCGAAAGTAGAAAGAGGCACAGGATCAAATTTTGGCATGAAGGACCGGTTTTGGGCAAACATGAATAGCTCAGGGATGAAGTATAAAGATGAAGGGCACTAAAGAACAACATCAGCAAAGGTATGCTTTAGTTTTGTAGTGACATAAAGGAAGAAAGGGTCACCAGCACTAAACTATCTAAGTAAAACAGTGACTTATCTAGCAGAGTACCAGTGGCAGTTTATTCCCAGTACTCACTTTAGTTATCAGAAGGTTCAAATAGTGAACGAGTTCTACATTTAGATAGACTAGTAGTTAAATTAGGGTTGTTTGACCTAATTATGCAAAAATAATTATTTTGTCTATTTTTAGTAAATCAGATCCAATTTTCAGGATCTGAATATTTTTGTAAAGGCTATAAATCCTAAGACTTATGTTATTGAAAGGGTTCGACTTCAGGGACTTGTAGACCATTACTATTTTCAAGCTTCTCATATTTCTCATGACCTAATATAAGCTCTTTTGCTATCATATGTTCAGCTTCCATTTCTTGTCTATGCTGTGCTTCTGCTTGAATGTGTTGTTCAGGTTTATTCATGTTATTTGATGTCTAATAGCTGTCATCCTATCTGCATATTGATGATTTGAATTATAAGTACCTTCCTTGTCATGATTATCCATTTATATATTTATGTTTTATGTATGAATCTGCCAGCATGATAAGTTCTCCATCTCTGCACCATATTATCAAACCTCTGAACAATGGTAGTTAGAAGCCTTATCCTTGATTAAGTTTCATGCATTTCTTGGGAGTGTGAGGTCCTATAGGTCAGCTAACTTGATCCAGTTAGAAAATCCATAAAAACATTTAAGTTACCAGCCATCCTCGAGATACAACCTAGAGGAGTTTCTTGGAGTGATAACAGGAGATCTAGGGTTTGAGAGGTAACACTTCACTTTTCCCATGCAGTTGAGAGTTGAGGATAGACTCTAGGGTGATAAGAACTTTTCTATATAGAAAGAAAGGATCACAAGGATCCTAGACACCAGTGATGCAAAGGAGCACATTGACTCCACGAAGGTTGCACCCACAGATTTGAAAGATTTAACAGATTGGAAGAAGATTGATTCTAGAGCCATGTTGATTATCATGGATGGAGTGAAGGACCATATAATCCATCACCTTTATAGAAAGAATACCACATTAGAGATGTGAAATGGTTTGGAAATTCTGTACCAAAGCAAGAACGAGAACCAAAATATGGTGTTGTGAAAGAGGATGTGCAAGACCAATATAGCCAAGGGATAAGGAGTTGTACCTTATCTCACGAGACTCAAATAGATCAACAATGAGCTTGGAGTTGTTGGCTCTAATACTAAGGATGAGGAGCTAGTTTAGATATCCCTCAATGGCTTCTCTAAGCCCTGTGACACCTTTGTCAAAGGTGTTGTGGCTAGGGAGAAGCTCCCTTATTGGTAGATAATATGGGAGGAATTTGTGCAAGAGGAGACCCTCATGGGTCAAGGATCTAGATCATCTAGCACTACCCCACATATTGTGGATGAGGAGGCTCTATCCCTTTCAAGGAAGAGAAAGGGTAAGGAAAAGAGGAATAAGGATGGTAAGAAAAATCTTGACGTGTCAAAGGTTAAGTATTTTATCTTGCACAATAAGGGACACTTTTCCTCCTAGTGCCCAGATAGGAAGAAGAAGAGTAACACTCAGATGGCTGGATCTACAGATGTGGATGAGTTCAACAGGAACTTTGATGAGGAGTTTTGCTTCATAGATTACATGGAAAGCACCACAGGGAGTAGCATATCTTACATCAATAGTGGAGCATCTAGTCACATGAATGGATATAAGAGATTCTTTAGAGACTTGTAGTAGGGTGGAATAGGGATCCATGTTAAGCTGGGTGATGATGCACAATATCAAACACAGGGAGTTGGCACTGTTTCATTTGAGAGGGAGTCTGGAAAACCCCTCAGATTTGTTGATGTGTTGTATGTTCTAGGACTGACCAAGAACCTTATATCACTATCCACTCTGGAGGATAGGGGATATTAGGTTAAGTTCCGTGACCATATATTATATATCAGGCCCAAGGGGTCAGATACGAGCTTGGATCGGGTGATTGGCAGGAGGAGCGGGAAAGTGTACAGAGTACACTTTGAGCCTGCAAAGGCTCTAGTCAGCAGCAACAATAGTAGCAGTCAAGGTGATTTGTGGCATAGGAGGATGACACACTTACACCATGGAGCACTGAAGCATTTGAGACAGGTAGTCATTGTAGTTCCTCAGGTACATGAGGAAAAGAATGACCACTGCAAGGGTTGTGCTTTGGGGAAGAAAATTGGGAAGCCTTTTCCATAGAGTGAGCACAAGTCTAAGGAGCCCTTGGACTTGGTGCATTTTGATATATGCAGACCTATGAGCGTCCATTCGTTCAGTGGTTACCGTTAATATGTAACCTTCATTGATGACTATTCCAGGAAGACCTGGATCTATTTCATGAAGGCCAAGTCAGAGGTCTTTGAGAGGTTCCCAAAGTTCAAAACTCTTGTGGAGAACCAAACAGGAAATAATATTAAGGTGTTAAGGACATACAATGGGGTGAGTACACTTCTAATGAGTTCATGGAGTATTGTTTGACTTAGGGGATCAAGAAGGAGCACACTGTGCCCCATACCACACAATATAATGGATTTGCAGAGAAGAAGAACAGGACTATGGTTGTAGCAACCAAGGCCATGCTATTTGATCAGGGATTACCACTATTCCTCTGGTCTGAGGCATACAATACTAAATTATACATTTAGAACATGTGTCCCCACACAACTTTGGGGAGGAAGACACCAGAGGAGGTATTCGTAGGCACTTGGCCAGATGTGAGTCACATTCACATATTTGGTAGTGTCTTCTATTGTCATGTTCATGCTGATAATAGGAAGAAGCTGGATCCCTCTGGAAAGAAGGGGTTACTTGTTGGATACAATGATATTTCGAAGGCATACAGAGTTTACATTCCTGGTTGAAAGAGGATCATTGTGAGCAAGGATGTCCAGTTCGATGAGGACAGAGCCTTGCAGAGATATTTGGACTTACCAGCAAAGAAATAGCTAGCACAGGAGTCGAGGTTCAAGTTGGAGGAGCCAGATGTATAGGTACAGGTACAGACACAGAGCACAAGTTCTAGTGGTCAAAGGGAGTCAGGTGGACAAGATCCTACAGTCATTGACTTGGAGGATGAATTGTAGCAAGAGACAGATATCTAGCATCTGCAGTAGGTTGACATTAGGCCAAGGATTAGGTGGTTTAGGTCTATAGTACATGATTCCAGACAGGTTGATGCTCCACAGATATCCTTTAGACAGAGTGTACCACCAGAGATGCTTAGTTACATGGCACTAATGACAAAGTTGATTAAATATGAACCTTCCAGCTTTGGGGAGGCTGAACAAAATTATTTGAGGATATGGTTGAGGAGTATGAGTCCATTATGAAAAATCAGGTATGGGAGGTTGTACTGAGGTCACAAGGGAAAAAGGTGGTGGGATCCATATGGATCTACAAGGTGAAGCATGCATCAGATGGAAGTGTGGAAAAGTATAAGGTGTGCTTCATGGCTAATGGGTTTTCACAGAAGGAGAGTATTAACTATGAGGAGACCTTCACCCCTGTAGCCAAGTATTCTTCCATTCAGACCATTATCTCACTAGCAGCTGAGATGGGTTGGCGATTCCATTAGATGGACATCAATACTTCCTTCCTCAACGAAGTGATAGAGGAGTGTAGAAATATGTGCAAATAAATCAATTCTATAGGGGTGTAGAAATAATAAATCAATGCTATGAGCAATGATTCTAAGAAGAAGCACAGGAAATAGATCTTGCTACTAAGAATTCTCACAAGCATACACAGGAAAACTAGAGAGAAGAAAAGAGACTGAATCACATGAATGAAGAGATGAATATTGGTGCATATCCTTCTATTGAATAATGATGAATAATAGTGTACATAAATAGTAAATCCCTCATAGTAAAATCAAGTTGTATGGATACAACTCATAAAGCTCAAAAAGGTTGACTTACCAAAATATAGCAAACCTCCATAGGTGGCTAAAGCACTTCCCAAATCTATCAAGGACCTTGTGAATTGGAAAAAGAAAGAGTGAGTTGTCAAGGGAGATGGAAATACATGCTAATCCTAGAAAATGGAGAAAAACTAATGGAGGATGGGTTCGAAAACTAAAGCTGTCAGTTTCCTAGTTGACTAGCTTTTATCTTATCCATATAAAAGTAGAATGAAGTAGAATCTGCTGTAAAGTGTTGTATACTAATTCTGGATGATCAAAACGTGGTCAAGATCAACCCAGAATTAGAAATAAATCATTCCTAGGATCTATATGGCATGTATTGCCTTTAAGGTGCAAGTGGATGCCAACTAATTAAGCTAGCAGGTGAATAATTAATCAAATAATGATTAATTATTTTATCCTAAGTTATGAGTGGGTTTGATATATTCCAACACCCCCCTACAAGTCTGACTTTATGATGTTATGGCAAAAAATATGGATGCATATAGGGCCCAACAACAAGGATATGGTCACCCTTTAACAATTATTATGTCCAGAAAAGTGAGGAAAGAGGCAAAACCACATGGGGAAAATCCTCCCTCAAGATAGGAAAAGGCACAAAATTTGAAATATGTCTTCAACATATCTTCATCTTCACTTTAGTGAGCTGACTGAACTGCTTTTGGATGAAGGACTTGCTGAATAAATCATGAACTCCATGATCATGCGCTGGAGTGTAGAACCTGCAAGAAGGACGAGAAGAGACTCTTTGTATCTCATCAACTGATGAAGAAGGAGCATTATCTGAAATCTTCTTGCTGCTATCAAACTCTGATCTGCAAACATAATCTTAAATGGAAAAGAGATCTATGCATACTCCTTTCCAAAAGAGTACAAAAAATAAGGCAATTTATTTCACACCCTATTCCCTTAATAGTTGCAAATTTGTGATGTGAATCACATGTCAATCTTCAAATCTGATGTAGCACCTTTCAAGATATTATATGAGGCTGATAAAAATCTGATATATCATAAATATTAGCATATGGAACAGCAAGGACAAAGCCCTCAATGGCTCCATGAGGATATAGGGCTAGACTAGGAAAATTATGAGAAACTGGGGGAAACTGATAGGTGTAAAATTATGAATGATGGATGGGCATAATATTTGAACAATTAGTGTTTAGAACAGATCCAAACATGTTTAATATCAATCCAGATATGACTAAGGTCATGGATAACCAGCCACTGAAAGATAGGAAAGACTTCAAACCATGTAAGATAAATATCATTGCATAAGAGACCAATGAGGAATCAACTAGTGAACTTGGGATTTGTATAGTCTTAGGATTATTCAGAGGTATGGTAGATGGTATCAATGGTGGTATTATATGTGTATCAACCTGCAAATATTCTTCTAAATCAGGATCCAGAGGATCACATATAAGCATATCAATAGACTCATGGGAATACACTGGTAATGAATCCTCTGTATGAAAGGAGGAAAGAATGAGATGTTCACAATCTTCAAGAAGGCTCTGCTTATTGATGCAAGAACAAAGGAGGAGATGCTAAAGCACATGATATCAAGTAAGGTAAGTGGTATGACACACATAAGGCTTTATTTGGCTAAGAAAACATCTTGGAAATCACTGGGTTGCGCACCATCAATGAGAAAGGTATGCACAAAGTGTGAAGGATCTTACACATAGATCTCAGAATCTAAGATAGGAGATTTAGAGAACAATGAATGGGTGATAGGATCATCATCAATATCAATATCAGCTCCATATGTCACTTATTTTTCATCATTAGTATCACAAGAAGAAAAATCCCCTTCAAGACACATAGAAAGAGATGGATCTTCGGTATTTGCTTCTTGATTGAAGGAGGAGGCATTCAAATCAAAGAGGGCATGAGCAACATGAACCGTATGATACACTTCTTCATCATGATCAACTTCATCAAAGAATGTAGAGGCCAATAAATCTTGAGAGAGAGAACAAGAGGAGATGTTGGGTTTGCTCCATGCTTCATCTTCTATTTCCTGCAAACCAAAAGCTTTGTCCAAAATTTTCCAAAGCTCAAATGGAAACTCAGCAGAATCTATGAGATGATATATATTTGGAGACATTCCCAAACAAATAATTCCATAATCTCTATCACAAGTATTTATCCAATCAATATTCTCTTCATAAGACTCAAGTTCTCTCAATGCACCAATGGAGACACCAAAGAGACATTGCCTCTTCAAGTATGCACTCATCTTTGGCTTCCAATCAGCATAGTTGAAAGGAGATAGTAGAGGAAATTTTGAATCCATATAGAATTTGTTGATATGCTCTAGGAGATACTCTCTGCAACCTACAAAAAAAAACGAGGAGAAAATATTGTAAGCTAGACAAGCTCTTCTTCAGAGAGGGATAGGAGACTGGATGCGCTCCTCAACTCTGTAGAACTTGATCAACCTTGGTGCTCTGATACCATGTAGAATATGGAAAGGTTGTGATACCTATAGCTTTGATATCATGTAGAAATAATAGATCAATTCTATAAGCAATGATGCTAATAAGAAGCACATGAAATAGATCTTGCTACTATGAATTCTCACAAGCATACATAGGAAAACTAGAGAGAAGAAAAGAGACTGAATCACATGAATGAAGAGATGAATATTGGTGTCTATCCTTCCATTTAATAATGATGAATAATAGTGTACATAAATAGTACATCCCTCATAGGAAAATCGAGTTGTATGAATACTACTCATAAAGCTCAAAAAGGCCGACTTACCAAAATATAGCAAACCCCCATAGGTGGCTAAAGCACTTCCCAAATCTATCAAGGAACTCATGAATTGGAAAAAGAATGAGTGATTTGTCAAGGGATATGGAAAAACATAATAATCCTAGAAAATGGAGAAAAAATAATGGAGGATGGGTTGGAATCAAAAGCTATCAGTTTCCTAGTTGACTAGCTTTTATCTTATCCATAGCAAAGTAGAAAAAACAGAATAAAGAAGAATCTGCTGTAAAGTGTTGTATACTAATTCTGGATGGTCAAAAGGTGGTCAAGATCAACCTATAATTATAAATAAATCATTCCTAGGATCTAGATGGCATGTATTGACTTTAAGGTGTAAGTGGATGCCAACTAATTAAGCTAGTGGGTGAATAATTAATCAAATAATGATTAATTACTTTATCCTAAGTTATGAGTGGGTTTAATATATTCCAACAAGGGGTTTGATGTGGATGACAAGGATTCACATGTATGTAGACTTCATTGAGCTCTTTATGGGCTCAAGCAGGCACCTCGATCATGGTACTCGAGTATAGACAACTATCTATGGGAGATGGGATTTCAGCAGAGTGAGGCTAACCACAACCTATACTTATTGATAGGTGAGGTTCCTTTCATACTGGTCCTATATGTGGATGATCTCTTTATTACAGAAGATGAGTGGCTGATTGGAGACTACAAGTCCAACCTTGTAGTGGAGTTTGAGATGAAAGACCTTGGTCTGATGCATTATTTTTTGGGCTTGGAGGTTTGGCAAAGAGATGGATGCTTCTTCATTAGACAGGGGAAATATGTAGTAGATATCTTGAAGAGATTTGGGATGGAGGATTGCAAGCCTATGGTCATACCTCTAGTTTCCAACTGGAGAAAGATTGATGCATCGGGGTTAGGTGGATTTGATCCTACCTTGTATCGTCAGCTTATTGGATCACTTATATATCTGGTCAACACTAGAACAGACATCAACTTTGCAGTCAACTCTTTGAGTCAGTTCATGGTAGACCCTCAGAGAGTGCATTGGATGGCTGTGAAGCACATACTTTGCTACATCATAGGTATAATGGAGTATGAATTATTTTATGAGTGTAGGGGGAGTGTACAGTTATCAAGATTCATGGATTTTGACTGGGAAAGATGTGTCGAGGATCGGAATAGTACTTCAAGTTGTTGTTTCAGCATTGGGTCAAGGGTTGTCTCTTGGTTCAATAGGAAGCAAAAGTGAGTTGCATTGAGCTCGACAGAGACTGAGTACATGGTAGCTAGCATGGCTACTTGTGAGGGTATGTGGCTGAGGAAGTTACTTTCAGTATTGTTTGAGTGTGAGCTAGAGGATACAGTAGTTCATTGTGACAATCAGAGTGGCATCGGGATATCTAATAATCCAGTGTTCCACATTTGGATAAAACACATAGACATCATGTACCACTTCTTGAGATATTGTGTTTAGAGGGGAACCATTCGGTTGGAGTACATACAGACAAATGAGCATGTAGCAAACATTTTCACCTAGGAACTTTGCAAGCAAAGTTTTGTGAAGTTCATGGATAAGTTGGGGTTGCTGCTGAATCCCTTCCTCATTGAGAGGGAGTGTTATATTAGTAGCAACAAGGAAGGTCTTCCTGCATGCAAGTGTCCTTGCATGCAGAAGACTCTAAAATAGGAAATCTGTTGTATTTACTTATTTTTCCTAAGTTTACTTTGGAAAATAATTAAAATTATTATTAACTTTAAGTGAAAGTGAAATTAGTTTTTACGCTTTACCTAAAGTTATATAAGATAGGTCAATTGGTTGAGAGGACACACACACACTTGTATTTCGACAGAGACAGGATACAGACATGGACAAAATCAGACAGAAGATTTAGTTGGGAATATGAAGGATCGAGAAATAGGTTCACCGAGCACACGTAACCCACATAGGTCGATGGGAAGGAGTTGCAGAGGGAGGTTGTACTATTTTGTACGGATTCCATACAATTGTCATATGGATCCACATGTGAGAGGCTGTACAACTGGGTCATACACTCTTGCAGGAGGGTGCTGAGGTTTAGCTGGGGGTTTTTTCGGTGATTCTGTTGTGTAGCTGCATTCACCAAGTTTGGGTGAGTTTTTAGTGATTGTAACATTCCATATTTTCTCATAATAAAATCTATATCTGACTGCTACATCGGTTTTCTCATCTTGGGTTTTTCAGGGTTTCCATACCCAAAATAATTGTCATTATTGTGATGTATTGATGTTGTGATTTATTTCTCAGTTTTATATTCCACTGCATACTGTAAAATATATTCATGTGTGGTTATCAGTAGAGATTTTGCATGCACTGTTACCCCTAGTTTGAATATTAAAGGAAAATTTACATTCAAATGACTCTTCTTAATTTTTAACTAAATTTTGTACAAAAATGATAAAGATATATATAAATTAAACATATTTAAACTATTGCTCAAAGAAATATCTAATATCCTAAAATTTTAATAAATACTCAATTTCTTTATAGTATTCTATTTTCTTCCACCTCATGTAATCAACCCTAACAAGATCAATGATTATGAAATGGAAGACTAGAAGGAAAAGGAATCACATGGTATTGAATCCAACCGCAATTGTTTTTCTCGTCTTGATCTTCTTTGGTTTGAATGTTTTGTAAGTTCCAACGAGATGGTGGCCAAGATGTTGACAATTGCAACATAATTTATATAAACATTTATTTTGGTTTCTTTCTTTATCTCTGCCATTTTGAATGTGATATCCCACAAGCAAACTATAACCATCTCACTTTTGTATACCACCATGGTGATGTCTTGTCGAAACCTTTTAAGGATCCATAATTTTTTGAAGTGTTGAAACCTTGGTGAATCATAGTAATTCTTAAATTTCCAACTCTAAAATGTTTGATGATATTTTTATAAAAATATTCAAACATTTAAAGATTTTATATAGTTTCTAGAAAAATTTGGTGATATTTAGAGTTAAAAAAATGTCTACTATGAATTAGGGGAAAATTATTAATGAAAATTAGCCTGTGGACTAATATTCACCCCTAAAATTTTCCTTGGATAAGATGTTCCCAAAAAATTAATTCTAATATTTTCAAGATTTCTGGATCAATGGCTTGGGGGTCCACTATATAACGAAGGCCCTACAATAAATTGTTTGGCATATTTTTTGAATTTTCTTAGTTTTGATATTATCTTCTTTAGAATAATGTTTCTTTTTGTCGATGCCAATAAAAATGAATAAATTTTGATAATGAGATAAAATAATTTTGGAAATAAATTTTTGGATACTTTTAAATTATGATTTCCATATATAGAGTTTCACCAAAAGGTTTGTCTCGTCTACTTGAGTTTCAAAGAAACCCTCTTCATTCCTTTAAAGGATAGATTCTTCTTCATTTGCCTCTCCTCGATGTCCTTTATTTTTATTTTCTCAGTCCCCTTTATCTGCATGCATTTTTCAAATGAAATATTCTTTCAACAATTAATATAATCATTATGTACATTTGCATTAATAAAACATTAGTAAGTCACACATGTGTATTTGCAAAAAATACTAGAAAAAACTAGTCATAACTTAAAATTGAGTTATCTTCTCATGAGAAATAAATCATAGGATTTCCACTTGAGGAGAGAGTACTCATTGTACCAAAATATCCTTCATAACAACATCTTTCTTTCAACCAGGATTAATTCAACTCCTTCCCCCCCCCTCACAACAACTATGAAGTAGAATGAATTCAACCTTTTTAAGTATAGCATCACCAACATTGTTCCTCTTTCTCATGGTCATTCTAAAATAGATGCAATATATTTAAACCATGATTAATTCAACTCCTTCCCCCACCCCTCACAACAACTATGAAGTAGAATGAATTCAACATTTTTAAGTATAGCATCACCTACATTGTTCCTCTTTCTCATGGTCGTTCTAAAATAGATGCAATATCTTTTGTGTCATTGTTTATTATTTTTCAAAGAAACTTTCTACCACTAATTTGAACAGTCCAGTCTTAGCAAGAGGATGAATTTGCGCTAATACATAAATACCAAGGATTATTTTTTACTTTATTAGAAGGGATGTAGCTTGACCTATAACTATATCAAGGGTGAATTTTTCTAACCAAGAGGGATTTGATAGGAATTGTTCTAGTTAACATGTGTAGACATGTATTGATGTGGTCTTGTTGGTGATTCCCAAATAATTTCCACCTAACAAGGAACGTGCCATTAAAAAGGGTATGGAACATGTCATGGAGTTTGACCCTACTAAAAGCTATACGTTTTTATGTTCTTGTCAATACAACCACTTTCAAAATTCCAACAAAATGGAAGGGGTTATCAATGAACTCTTAGAAATTAGGACCATCACACTTAGTAATAGCCATTATAATCATAGTACCTACCATCTTTGTATGATAAAAAATTACAAGATTAAGAATTGTACCACCTCAAGTATTTGAACTATCTCTAGGGTATTGTTAGAAATTAAACAAGATGGTTGATGGTCAAAGTGTTTGATTCACCACCACTTGATGAAAATTTTATGGACTAGGAACATGAAGCATATAAGAACATGAGGAAAAAATAATTGCACTAAAATAGATCAATTCAAGATTGAGAATTGCACCACCTCAAGTATTTGAACTATCTCTAGGGTATTGTTAGAAATTAAACAATATGGTTGATGGTCAAAGTGTTTGATTCACCACCACTTGATGAACAATTTATGGACTAGGAACATGAAGTATATAAGAACATGAGGAAAAAATAATTGCACTAAAATAGATCAATAAATGTGTTTACTCTATAGAAACTTTAAAATAGATATTGTAGGAAAAAATTGTTGCTTTATTTGGTTCCTGAAAAGGATAGTTTTAGATGAGAGATGGATCTTGTAGAGAATATTCATGAATACTTAGAAGTAGATAGAGTCAAAACAAGATTGAAATAAATAGAATCCTTCTTTAGAGAAAAAAAATAATGCAAAATCCTTTATGCTAATTGATATCATTAAGAAAATCAAAGCTATAATTTCAAGAATTCTTCTAAGATCAAGCCTTTGAACCTTAATCTCAAAGTAGGTGAAGCAAGGCATAATCCTTTTACTCAATGTTGGTATTAATCAAAAAATTATTACACTATAAAAAAGAAATATTGTTGAAGGTATCACAAGCAGTAACGAAGAGGCATATGCAACCAACAAAGAGGAAGTTGCAATTACTACATTATTGGATATTGCCAAGATAAATGAAGGAAAGCGTGTGGATACCAAGGCTCTTATATATGATGATGAAAAAGTGTTAATTTATTTTCATTATTTTTAAAATCCTATCACCTGATTAATTGAATAAGTATGAAGTTCTCAAGGGGCCCATTTAGATTTTATGGTTAGAAAGTAGAAGTTTGAGGACACTTGTGGAAAGTGAGTTCCTAGTAATGATGGAAGGAAGCGTATCTTGATGTACACAAATTGTTTAAATTGGTTGGTAATCATGTGATATCAAGGTGATCTCCTTTACTCACATCTAAAATAGCAAGTTCTCCATTTACATCAAAATACCAAGATTGTCAATCATTGATAATGATGCAACCCAATTAAAAGGCAATGCATGTAGGCGGTAGTAGTGGGACTTATTTAGGATCATTTAGGTCAAGTTAATGTGCACAAGAATCTCTACTTATGGATGAAAAAGGACCTATGTTTGATAAATATTATGGGAGTGGAAGTGCATTCAAACAAAGGTTAGATATCCCTAAAAATAATAACAAATGAGGCTTATCTTTGAATATATTGGCCAAGGGAGTAGAAATTAAATGAACTCTAGTTGATCTCCAGTGAAAGATTTAGCTTCAGAATTTGTTGGGTCATTCCATTATGATTAATTCAATGCATTTCTTAGAGACTTTGATAAACATAATTCTACCTATGGAACTAATGTGTTTGACAAGGAAAGTTTACAATAAAAGTTGATAGGTTGAAATAAGATTTGTAGCTAGTGTGCTTAAAAATTAGGGCATTAGTCACATCTACATATGAAAAAAATGAATAATAGAATAACCCTCAATAATATTAAAAAAATTAAAACCCTAATTATCTAAGTACACTAAATAAACATTAAAATCCTCAATAATCCAAAAAACATTATTAATATTTGAATTCATCTAACAAAACACATATTGACAATGGAATTGGAAATACCTTCAAACTTGAGTAACTTATTAAAGGGAAATTCTTCAAACTTTATATAGATACCTTCTCTAACACCTCAAACGATGGGTTCTTATTTTTCCTTTCAAGAAAACTCCATGTTATATTCATGGATTACATGGAAACATATACACAATGTTACCCTCCCCTTAAACTAGTTGACAACAAGAACCAATGATCCTCTGAAATCCCTCGAATTTTCCGCAAAACCCCTCTCTTATGCCAAATTAGATTCCTTAATACCCAATTGAAATTAAACCACCACATTGTTTCACAACCATTAGTTCTAGGTTTCATGGCCAAAACTCTCTCTCTTTCCAAATCAAAACCCCTAATCCCTAGTTGATACTATTAATTAACTCAATTTCCTCTCAGTTTGACCCCTTCCTGCAAAATATTCTAAATTTCTTGTGAAATGGTTCAGGGTTTCATGGCTAGGGAAAAAATCTCAACTACCACAATGCCATTTATGTTGACCCCTTCTCACTAAATCCTGACAAATCCTCTCAATTTGGAGAGAAAATATAACATTGATAACATTGTTTTACACCTATTGTTGGTTCAAATTTCATGGCCATGCAAACTAGTAAATGGAAAATGAATGTTTGTTTGCATTTTTTGTTGTGTTTTATTATATACATTTCCAAGAAAAAAATTGCATTTCCCTTCATAAGAGAATAAAGTACAATCTCCAGGTTTTATAAGAACATTTCAAAATATAATAGGATTTAACTAGTTCTCCTTGTAAACGAAACTTATAAGAGGATCAGAATAAAATTCATCAGAAATAGTTATAGAACCAAAAATAAATCATTGCCAACAAGGGTAAGTCAATAAGAGTATAGTTGTGAGGAATCCATGGCTCCCACACTATACTCCTCCCATATAAAGGATCCAACATTCAAATCCAAACCTTGTTTTGAAAGATGATCATTGACCTAGTTGTGTTCATGGTACATATGTTGAAATGAAGTTTGATGGAAACTATGGTCGATCATCTTAAATCTATTTACCAGTTGTTTAAACTCAATATCATGGACATCATAAATACCATACATCCAATTTATAAGAAAGGAAGAGTCCCCAAATACTTATATCTTCATGATTCCTTCAGTTATCATCTTTTGAAGAAGGAAATATAGAGCATGTAATTCTACCCAATTATTTGATCCAAGACCTAGAGAACATTTAGCAAGAAAATAGTGATTGTCAAAAATATAAATAGAAACATCGAAACCACAACATGTGTCCTCTCCTTGATAGGCACCATCAAAGAAGGACCAAGTCACATTCTTTTCAATGGCCAATAACCAAATTTGATGACTTTTGGAGGGAATGGCGAGCTTACAATAATGCTAGAACATAGGAACAACTTGAGTGATGATTTGGATATAATGGGGACAATTTACTTCAAACACAACTTTAATATTCTGTCCCAGCCACAACCCTTAGCATACTAGAAAAGGAAGAGGCATGAATGGTTTAGGGAGAGAAGAATGAAAATTTTATACAACCACTCCTCTAATGTCAATTCTTTCCAAATATATTTAAAGAGAAATGGTCCTCCACTTCCTACATAGGAATAAAACATTAACATTGAATTCCTCAACTGCTTTACATATCATACAAATACCAGGACCCATTTTACTATGTCTCTGCAGACATTGCCAAGTGTGTCCCAGGTAAGGACCCTATTATTTATTAGCAACCATAAATGAATGATACTTTTCTATGGGGATGTCACAAACAAAAATTTCTCCCACCACCATTTGGGTTATACACGCTCACATCATGACAACAGAGTGTAACCTAGTTAAGAAAAGTAGGAACCCCAACCGAATTGAAACACCAAACCAAATATTTTGGCTTGGATTTCAATCAAACATGACTCTACAATAGTTTGTTGAGGAACCCATACCATTGATATTTACATTACCCAACAAGACACAAATCATCTGCCTTGGCCATCATTGTTTCCATATATTATATTGTTATGGGATAGAAAACCTGTCAAGTGTGGCATAACCATGGTTTTGAAGGAACTGAATCAAATCTATGGAAAGGGAAAACATTTCACAACATCCCATGCTTGAATCAGATATGACACAAACCATATTTCCATCACCCATGTTCCATGCCAAATATCTACCAATGATATGAAATGTTAGGGTCATGGCCTTCTATTGGTTAGACAGATGAGATATTGATTTATTCCTTGATCTAATACAGATAGGGATGGATCTAATGGCCAAGTATATGGCCACTAGAATACACTTCCATAATATTGATCAAACCATCAAATTCAACAACAATTTAGCAACTAGGAATTCATTAAAAGAGAAGATATTTTTCAAACTTCATCCCCCACAAGATCTAAGAGTTGCAATAATTTTCCATTTGACAAGGTGGCAGCCCAAATAGTCATCACTCCCATTCCATAATAATTTTTAAAAAATTCCATATTATTTCCAGGGTAGATTTAGGAATATGCACCATTAGGTGCTAGTAAACAAAGATTTCTTCCAACATTAACTTGATCAACACGAGTCTTTCACCGTGAGAAATCCACTTACTATACCAATAGTTAATTCTAGATTCTATATTGGATACAATATTTTTCCAATAAATTTTACCATATCCATTAGGTTTGATCTTAAATCACAAATAATTTATACCTTCGTCCAAATTCAAGACCTTGAAAGGAAAGTGTTGCCTCCAAAAGGGGGTATGTATCTCATTTTTCTACAGTAGATATATGGAAAAAAATTATATTGATTTCCATACCTGACCCTTTGCAAAACAAATCAATCACCTCCACAAATCACTCACACTCTAGCTCAAACCTCGTACAGAATAAGAGAACTTCATCCACAAATAATAAGTGGGTCAAGTTCAAGCCACCAACAAAAGAGACTCCAAATATCCTTTGACATAATATTTCCTTATGGATTCATATGCTTAGACCTTCCAAAACAAACAAAAACAAATAGAGAGTTAATGTGAATCCCTGATGTAACCCCCTCAAATACTTAAAAATAGAGGAACCAACACCATTAATCAAGTATATAAAGGATGATGATACCACACTACCCATAATCCAATTAACCATGTCAACGTTGAGTCTAGTTTGAAGAAGAACTAGTCTAAGGAACAATCGCAAAAAATTGTCATAGGCCTTCCATAGATCAATTTTAAGAATGGAAATTGATTTCTTCTCCAGTTTTTCATATGAATACTGTCCTAAGTCAACCCAATTGCATAGTGAATAGATCTTCCCTAAAGAAAATCGATTTGTTTCTGAGATATTTCTCGTGAGAGAATTGGCTTAATTCGGATTGATAAATCCTTTTCCATAATTTTGTATGCATGGTTGCACAAATATATAGACCTGTGATCGTCAATGGACAATGACCTGTGCATTTTTTGGATTAGGTACAAAAAATTTTTGTTTAAACATCTTGGAATTTTGCTCAATAATATAGCTTAATCTACCACCTTCAATAGATCATCACAATAACAAAGAATTCCATCGCTAGCCATCTGAACCAAGTGTAATATAAAAAGCAACTCATCTCGTGAAATGGATTCAACAAACCTTGGTTTTCTTCATCCTCCACCATCCGAGGGTAATTGCCAATTACCTAGAGAATTGTATCCACATTTGAATTCCCCATGTCCATGTAGAGGTTTTTGAAATGAAGTATAGCTAAGTCATCCAAATTATGAAAATGGGTTGGAATGGTTTCCACCATATCCCTCATCTTCCAAATTATATTCACATTTTCCCTCAGATACATTGCAATCTTTGGAAGTACTTGGTGTTTTTATCACCCACAAAAAGCCACAAAGCTCTATTATTTAACCTCCACTCAAGCTCTTTTTCCTTTAATAAATTTTCTTTTTGTATTTCCAAGGAAAAAATATCCTTCTTAAATTCCTCCGAGAAGAGACAATCCTGATGAAAAACAAAAAATGAATCCAACTTACTCTCAAGATCCACAATATTTGCATCTCTCATCCGATGCTAATTTCTTCCCCAAGAAGATATTTTTTCTTTTAAACCATGAAGTGTCTCTATAAATTTAACCCCAAATCTTCATCCTTTCTAATCAATAATAGGATCCCAACATTCATTAACAATCTATTTGAACTTATGTGTCCATAGACCAATTGGATTCATACTTGCAAGGAGAGGTAGGATTCGGGTCCTTAAGTCGAAGCTCGATGAAAATTAGGAAATGATAAGAGAAACATATAGACCCTACCCAAGATCTAACAACCCCAATAATATCAAGAATTTATTCATGGACAAGAAAGCGGTCTAAACATTTGGATATCCCATCCTCCCCCCTACATTTATTACACCAAATCGCCCTAAACTAATTAGGTTCTGGATCCACCCACCTGGCATCCTCAAAGGAATATTTATAGAAATATGATAGACAAAATTTACACACATCCCTCCCATGAGATTTCTCAATGGATAAAATAAGATTAAGGTCCTCCCTTAAGAACCAAATTCAAAACCAAAACACATCATAGCTAGTAAAGTGTTTCCTGGAATTCATGGCGTTACTCATAAGGAACATAAACATTGGGGATAAGAAAATGATAGTCAAAGGAATTTGAAAAAAATTCCACCTCAATACCACAACTAAAACAAAATGAGTGTTCCACATAACAAAAAAAATTGACCCCAAATGCCCAACTGAGTCAATAACCATAAAAGACTAGTGACTAAATATTTTATGAAGATAGAAACAAATTAACTCACCTTGACACATCATATCTTGAATAATCCTAACATATGGATCTTCAATCTCCACCAACATTTGACAGAAGAAATTTTGGATTTCCCTCTCAATCCCATCACGTTCACAGATAAAATATTCATTTGACAAGGCCTGAAAGGGTATACCTTTCTCTAAGGTCCCTAATGATACTCATTTTCCTTCCTTGACAAATTTTCTTCATCGTCTTTTCATGAGCATGGTGCAATGATGATTTCTTCCAATTTTTAATGTAAAACCATTATGACCTTGTCCAATCCTAGGCCTATACAATCCACCAACCCTTTGGTACAAGGACAAAACATGTGGACGTTCCCCTACCCAAACGAAGGTTGGCTTACCGTCGATATTTGCTTAGAATTTTCCTAAAGAGAGACATAATAAACATCCCCAAAAGGGCCACCATGTGATCTAGTTGACCAATTGATAATGAGACTCACCCCAATATTTCTACCTTCAATTTATTGACCTCACCTAATGATTTATCCAACACAAGAGGGTCTTGAAAAGGCTTTGACGATGGGGGACAAAAGGAATGTTATTATATTCCTTGATAAGAGGAGGAGGAGCACCACCTCATTAGTATTCCAAATGGTATCCAACTTATCTATTTAGCTAATGGATACGTAAAATCCCTCAAACAAATAAATAACCATATCATGAGGTTCCTCTCGATTCAACTTTGCCAAGTCCTATGGGAGAATTAGGTCCTTCAAAATAACTTCATTTAAGGGGACTTCCTTGTGCTTTGAAAAATTTACTTATTCCTAACCATTAGTATGATCAAAGTGAGGTTGCACTTAGGAATTGAAAACAAGTCAACTTCCTAACACCTACTCCTTCTTACATTAGACCTTGTTCTTGTATTGTAGAGGGAAATCTGCAATAATATGGCGATATAGGTGACATATAGTGTAGCTAAAAGGAATGTTCAAATAATATAGATACATTGTGAAGGTAATATCACCAAGTACAGCATCCAAGGATTCATAAAGACCCAATCTCAAATTGAATTCCACTAAGTTTTGAGTGACTATACACAACGTGGTCAGAAAAATAGATTCATATACTACAACAAAAATTCTAATGAAGTGTCCAATGAATTTAAATATATCCAAAATTGTAGTGGCAAGAAAGGAAACTTAATCCTAATTGAGGTGGTGGTCGAAACTTCCTTCCTTGGATCAAATAATGGTTGATATTTTTTAGAACCAAGATATATGTGCCCAGAATCCAAACTCTATGGAGGATATTTTGAGAGTCCATTGGGCCACGGAATCTAGACATTATCTAACCATGAGTAAGAAGGATTACCTATGACACATATTTGATAAAAGGCATCCATTTTTTAGATTTTCACATCTCCAAATCCTTCAATCCAACCCATCGTCCACAAACTTTCCTAATTAGAGTTTGATCCCCTACTATAGGAATATCCAGTATCAAAATTTATTTTCCAACTATCGGGGCATTCCACTGCCCCTAAAAAAGCATAAATGATTTTTCTTCTTATGTTACTACTTGTTCATTCCCAAGGAACCACCATATTCCATATCCCTTAGCTCCAAACTACTATCGATAAAAAATCGTAACCTATACTTCATTGAATGACCAACTTTTGATTGGCCCTACCCCAAGCTTTAGACTCATTTTCCAAAATGCAGCTCATCATTATAGGATCTTTCCTATGTAAGAGATACCATAGGTTCCTTATTTGCACGCTTAAAATATGACATGAGATTGTCCCTGTATCCCTTAGAATAAAGTCCCACTAAATGAGATGATATGATAATAGAAAAAACTGCCTCTCCCACTGAGCCCCCACGCATGCAAAATGAAACCCTCTATATTTTCCACCTTCAGAGCGATTAGACATCATCCTCTAACAGATTTCCATCGCATTAAAAAAATGTCTAATTTGGGAAGTGAGTCTTCTTAATAGTCCACCATATTGACATTTGCAGTCAACATAAAAACTAGGATAACCTTTCTCTCACCATATTTGAAATTTAGCACTTTGGTTGCAATGAAACGCTAGATCCCATATTATAACCCTAGAAAACCACCCTATAATGCTACCTCAAACTCTAAAAACCACACACACAGACACACACACAAATATATATGAGGAATACTCCCATGCAAAACCCTCCAAGTACTTCTGAATGATTCAATGATGGTAAAATGGGGTAAAATGTTAGCCCTGATTACGGATCATATTACCAAAGGGATCAAGAGAGTCAAACATATGAACTCCCTAACTTTGGGGGGAGAGATATCATGTATGGCTCATGACCACTTGATCTAACCTTGGAGCTACACACACACACAACCAACACATCCTTGGATACTACAAAAATGAATTCACATGAAAATGATAAAGTGTGTTAAACAACAAAGGTACTAATCTAATTCAATTACATATAAGACATAAGAAACATTGCTAATTTATATTCACATAGTTTTTAGCTAGTCATATATGTTTATCATGATCTATATTAATAGTTCAGGTTGATGATTTATAGCTATATCATTGAAAATCACTCACTTTGCTAGTATTTTTCTTATCAAAAATGTTGTGACTAACTTTTATGGTCCCATAGTCACAAATTTGTTATTGTGTATTAGTGTAGCTAGTAGCTCACTAGTTTTCATAAGGAATTATGTGAGAATAAAGTAATGAGCTCAAAATATATATAAAAGAAGCAACAAATCATGGAGAAACCATGAGTAACTGTCCAAGCAAAGTATAGGTTGTCGAAGGTGATCAAATATAACTATAACAAACACTGAGCTCGATACCTCATTCCATAACCTTGAATTTTTTCATGATAAAAAATATATAAATGTTGAGTATATAGTTGTCATTGATGTCAAAGGTGTTCACAAATGACAAAGGAATAACCAATGGATATGGTGGCAGAATAAAGGTTGCAGGTATCCAGGATAACAAAGGAATAACCCTGTTACAGGTTGCAAGTTATAGAGTGAATGACAAATGAATAACCCTATAGGAAGTTGAATGACTAAGATCGATCATCCAATGTTGTTGCTGAATGAACTTTCACAGAGGATTTCTGTAAATAAATCGTGCAGATCTGCAAAATCATGGTGAGATCCGAATTCGATCTGAAATCGATGGTCAGGAAGTATCTTGCACAAGATCCAACGATTGAGGATTAGTTCCACAAAAATATATGCGGGAGGATGAAGTTATGCAAAAGATCAAGATCAGACGGCTTATATTAATCCAACACTAGATCCGATGGCTAAGGATTAATTTTGATAGTTAGGCAGAAAATCCAAAGCTCTACAAAAGATCAAGATTAGATGGCTGATATTAGTTCCGCCAAAAGAGATCGACGGTGCGGAAGCAAAAATGCGAAAAGGAAATTGCATTTAAAGATTCTATGAACCCGCAATTTGCATCTCACAATCTAGAAATCGACGGTCAGGAAAAATTCCGCAAAATATCAACGGTGTGGAATTGTTTCTTTGGAAAGAAGCTTGCGGAAAGAAGTTTGTGGGAGAAAAAAAGTGCATAGTCGACATCCCACATCCTGCATCCCACAATATGAAGATCAACGATCAAGGAAAAGCCCGAAAAAAATCAATGGTGGGAAATTGCTGAAACAAAAAATTAGTGCAGAAATACGATTTAAAAGGAAATCAGTAGAGAATATCAACTATCTAGATTGTATCTGATGAAGAAGATTATGGAAACAACATAAAACAATGAACAAGGCTGCGGAAATGAATTCTGATTTGTGGGAAGAAACAAAACGGTGTCTTCACTGAAATGATGTGACTGTTGAGCGGTTGGATGATGATTCGTTGTGTCTGTAAGAGAACAATCACAATCCAAAATGAAAGAGCATAGCTATGGAGAGATGTGTTTATTAGAAATAGGTAAAGGGTATTTATTGAATGAATGTGTAAATAATTAGGAATCTTTGTTAGGGATCTTGATAGAGTCCAAAGTGAATAGTTTTTCAACTATTCTAAAAACTGAGAAAATTAGTCTAGGGTGGTAGGGTGGTGCTAGGGCAAGCCACAGGTCTGCAGGGGGTCGAAGCCTCCTTCCAGTCGAAGCTAGAGAACAGGGTGTCGTAGCATCCTTGTCTATTGAAGCAGGCATAAAACCATAGGGGTTTTGTAGCATCCTAGTCTATAGTTGCAGAAAAAACCTAGGGTGTTTTTTGCATCCTTTCTGTTATATCAGATAAACAATTTTGTAACTTCATCTTATTAATGAGTTTGTGTTGGTGGTTTGCTCTTTTGAGGTTTCCACGATAAAATATGTGTCTTGATTGTTGATTTTGTGTAATTTAAAGTAAAAATTGACAATACTGATTCAACCCCCCCCCTCAGTATTATGGGATAAAGCAACAATTGGTATGAGTGTAGGTTCCTTCACAACAGCTTAAACACTGGAAGGAATATTCCATCCAATAATTACAATGGATCAACAAGAAGGATTGGCCACTAACAAACCTCCACTATTTACCGAGGAAAATTATGCTTACTGGAGTGTAAGAATGAGGTGTCATTTGATGTCCTTGGGATGGAAGGTTTGGGAAGCAACTGAAAAGGAGCTTAAAATAGGAAACCAATACCCTACAAACACAGTTAGACTAGGTGAATATGAAGGTAATGCCAAATCCCTAAACACAATCTTAAGTGCTTTAACAAACTCGGTATTTACTAAAGTTATGCAATGCACATCTGCCAAACAAGATTGGAACAAATTGAAAATTATCTATGAAGGAGAATCCAAGGTCAAAGAATCCAAACTTCAAACATATAAAGGCCAATTTGAAATTCTTAAAATGAAAGAAGAAGAGAATGTTGGTGAATACCTCCTTCATGTGGATGAAGTTGTTAATGTGATTAGAGGGCTTGGAGGAAAATTAAAAGAAAAAGAAGTAGTAAGAAAGGTACTAAGAACATTACCAATGAGATATGACCCAAAGGTATCCACTATAGAAAAACTAGATGACCTTAAAAAGGTAACAATGGATGAGTTACATGGGATTCTCACTGCATACGAGATGAGAACAGGACAAAATGGAAGTTCAAGAAAATAAGTAGCTTTTAAAGCCTCCATAAAATATTAATCAGAAAACCTAAATAATGAGGAATCTTTCTTCATTAATAAACTTGAGAGAGGGGCTGGAAAATACAAAGGGAAGTTACCTTTAAAGTGTTTTAATTGTGGAAGGATGGGACATTTTACCTCTAAATGCACCTACACTAAACAAGATGAGTATGAAGAAAAGGAAACCTCGAAGTTCAGAATGGGTAGATAAGGAAGCAAGAAAAAACACCATGGGAAAAAGAAAATTGTCTACACCATGGAAGACAGTGAATATTCAGATGGAAGTGAAGTTGAATAAACTAAATTTTTATTCATGGGCCTAGATATTCAAGCCTCAAATAGTGACTCAGATATAGAAGGAGAAGTAGACCTAAGAGTTGAACTTGTTAGCGCCCTTGAAGAACTTGAGAAATGTAGGAAAAAGAACAGACAGTCAAATCTTATCATCATTCAGTTGGAATCTTAACTTCTAGATGCCAAAAAGGTTGAGGAGGACCTAAATTTACAATTCAAAAGAAGAATACAAGATTTTGAAAAGCTTGCAAAAGAAATCCACAATGAAATTTCAATCCAAAATCCGACACCTTGCATGTCTAAAATTTGACACTTCTCTATCGCATCTTCGACACATACACTTTTTTTTGCTGTCGGTGGAATAACGTCAGATATTTGACATGCTACCAAAGTTGGTCGAATATCCAACATACCATGGTGTCTCCTATTCGACAGTTTTCTATTTCAAAGTGTCAATCAAAAACTTGCACAAACCATCGAAAATCTGACGCCTACCAACACTTGAAGCGTTGGCCTTCTGATGGGCAGAAGTGTTGGAATCATGGAAACGCTATCGGTGTTTTTATCAAGAAAGCATTGGATTTTCGACTCCTATCGACACTTGAAGTGTCGGTCATCCGATGGGATGAAGTGTCGTAGTCATGACAATGCCATCGAAAGTTTAATAAAAAGCGTCGGTTGAGCATCACCTTCATGTGTCGGATGTTTGACAGAAGCATCAGAACACCGTCAGAAAAGCGATGCCTTTTGGTAGATTTAACAAAAAAAAAATTGAAAGATTTCACTTAGAAAAATTGATCACAAAAATAAATTGTATGTTTTTTCAAATATTTTGCTTAAAACTCCTACTTTAGCTTTGTTAATGCACTCTAATGATGTTAGTAAGTTACGGCATGATATGTTTGGGCATATTAACTTATGTTAATTGCATCAATTAATCAAACAAGACTGGATAGTGGGGTTGCCACCTATATCCTTCTTAGATGGAGTTTGTCCAATATATACTCTTGGTAGGCACCTTGAAGAGAGATTTGAGAAAGGAAAGGCTAAGAGAGCCACATCACTTGTTGATTTTGTGCCCAGTGACATTACTGGTCCCTTTCCTCACCTATCTATGAATAAATAAATATACATACTAACCAGGCCTAGAAATTCAAATCTATTATGCCTATCAAATGGAAATTTAATGACGGTCTTGGATTTTTCAAGTCTTTCACATTACGTTTACTTTAAATTCATGAATGTCAACTAAATTAATTGGGTAAGAAGTAAATGCTACTATAGACTTTGGCATTTTAAAGCTAGCCAATATCCATCAAGTTATTAAAGGCCTACCCATTGTTTATAATAGAGAAACCACAACAAAATTCATGGAAAAAATCATTTCCCCGACCAATAACCCATCGGCATAATCATAGCCCCTGGGACAATAATCAAACCAACAGCCTTAATAATAATATTGTGGATTGTATTTCTCACGATGAGAAAAAAATGGCATGCTGCAAATAACCTACAATTAAAAAATGTTCTAGGTGTTTTTACTTATTTCCTTACTTTAACTTAAAATAAATGGCATTCTAGGTGTTTTTACCCCTTTCCCGGGTTAATAAATTTAAAATAAATCACTGTAAAATTGAATTTAAATTGCAAACCCCAACCCGGGTTTTTTTACCCCTTTCCCTGGTTAATAAATTTAAAATAAATCAGTTTAGAATCGAATTCAAAGTGCAAACCCCAACCCAGCCCAGATTCTTAGTGATTTTTATTTTCCCTTTCCACGATTAGTAAAATTAAAAAAACAAAACACAAGTACAAAATCGAATTGAAAAATTGCAAACCCCAATCTAGCCCAACTTTTACACCATGAAAATATGCAAAATGCTCAAAATTTAAGCAAAAACAAAGTGATAAATGGCACGCACTTGGTTACCCAGGATGACCACCACATAAGGATCAAAGATATTCATAAAATATGAAGCAACTAGATCGGTTCCCTTATTATGGCCACTTTCAGGAGCCCTATATATTGTTCCATTTCTATACACAGAAATAGAAGAACAATGGTCATATACATAAATACCTTCATCCCTAGACATCATCATACATAAAGAAAACAGAAACTCAGAGAAATGCTAACCTGAACAAGAACGTTGTAACTTGAGATCTATGGTTCGAATGAAGAGAACCACAAAATATACGAGTTTTCTTTTATAAACCCATTGTATCTGAACGAACACCACATCAGGGTAAAGTAAACCCCGTTGATATCGATAAATGTGTAGATATAAATGAATCCTTCTAGAGAAAGTTCATGGAGATGTGGCATCAATCTTAGTGGATGGGATTGGGTCACTCCAAAGTAATGCATAACCAATCAAAGCTACAATTGAGAGCCTCAATCTAGAACCATTATTAATATTTATGACAGGAGATATAAACTAGTAAACGTCAAATCTACAATTTGAATTTTTATATGCCCGTCATCTATGACGTTTTAATTTTTTAAAGAGCTGTCAAATACGTCTAAAAAGTGAAAAAACATTCTATGGGCCATCAATTTCCAGGCCTAGTACTAACCTTCATTGATTACATCTCTATATACACAGGGGTCTACTTCTTAAAACAAAAAGCCGATGTGTTTGCTTTTCTTTGATATTTTAAAGCTCTTACAGAGAAACAATCTGGTAAGGGGATCAATATCCTTCACATAGATAATGGCCAATAAATATGTAAATAATCTATATCCTTTTCATTTACAGTTCTTTACCTAACAACTCTTACAACATATCAGTATCATATGCTTCTATATATCCTTTTAATTCTAGAGCACACAATCTGCCGATGATCATTGAATTTTATGCATCAAAATAATATAATTAGTGTTTTAGATATGATAGATTTTCACTCAACATGTCCAAATGAGTGATGATATAGAGTCATTTTATCAAACATATAAATAAAATGCATGCTCAAGTCCAAGTCAACCTAAGGACTAAAATGTAAAATATAAGTAGTTTGTGGATGCCCAATGGAGATATAAATCACTTGATAAGAACTCAAGACATTATAAAGGATAGAAAAATAATTTATTTTGCAATTAAAGATAAGGGCCAGAGAGAAGTTATGTTATTTACAAAGAACTTCATAAATGCAATAAAGGATACCAAGGAGTGTTATGAAATGGTGCAAATAAGAGTCTTAGAGGGCATAAAGTCCAATAATGTTGAAAAATGTGACACGATGAAGGAAGTATTAGTATAATTGAGTAGAATGCTAGAAGGATATGTTGAGATTACACATGAGATTCCAAGTAGTTTTCCTCCAAAGAGGAAGATTGGGAACAAGATAGATATAATTAATTCATCCATGTATGTATATGCTTCAGTAATTACTCTTCTTCATATTACTCCATCTATCCTTCAAGTTAAATGGCATACACAACTTGTCAAGTATTGGTTTCCCATGTTCCAATATCCATTTCCATGGGATTACATTGGTTATCTCATTGGAAATATGATCTGCATACTTTTCTTTCTGAAGAAAAACTTCCCTCAAAATGATCTAGTTGGATTCTATAGCATATTACTCTGTTTTTTGCTAAGCTGGAAGGGTTGTTTTTTAAGAACGTACATGGAAATCAAAATTTTCACCTAGAATGGTGGATGCATATAATTTTAAATATTCATCATGCATGGAAATCACACATTGCAATAGTACAATGATCACACAGTGCAATAGCATACAAGCATCAAATGTGCCACACCCCTGTGCAATAGCATATCCTACATAGACCTAGAAAACACCACTAACTTATACAAGAAATTTACAAAAGATCAAAGGTAAGCATGCTTTACCGATAGACCATCTAGCAAAGAAGTTCCAGAATTTGCAATAGAAAAACAACCTCCAGCACAGAAACCTACAACAAAATGCTCATAAAATGCCATCAATATTTGCATAAGATTCCTTAAGAAGAAATCATGTGCCCAATTTAAGATGGACTGTATGCTAACATGTTGATTGATCATCAATGAGGAAGTCTCCCATGTCAAACTAAAGGAAATAGCAAAATCAATTTATTAGAGTATATTAATCCCCTTTCGAGTAACAGGAGCATATTGATGTTTACCCTTGAAGTGATTAGGATCAACACCACCAAAAGTCATGGCCGCAAATAGGTTTTCTTCAATAAAAACATATTTTCCTTGGGAAAGAACCTCAAAACTGTTTCCAACAAATGTGAAAATGTTGCCTTCAGCGAAAAGATGTCATACCAAATCTAGTGATCTATCATTGTAAATCAGTGAAAATAACTGATACTCTTTTTTAGGCCATGGATACCTCTAGAAGATTTCCTGAAAACAACAAAAATAAATATTTTTTATAACTTAAGCATTCAAACAATGCCTTCCAGAAATAAAGTAGCAAATAGATCTTTATTTTTTCAAGAATATCTCAATACTTTGTTACCATAATTATCAATGCAGTCATTCTTCTTTTGTATTCCAGAGTTGAGATGTTTGCTCCAAGTGACCACTTTAAACTCGGTGATAAATTGGAAGCAATACAGAAAGATATAAATGCCTAATAAAAGATTTGCACAAAGAAGACTTTGTAACAAATTAGCAATTATGAGTAATAAAGTGCACAGTGATGTTGAATGGAAACTGAAAATACCAATGTGTACCATGCCCAACTCACAACCTACAAGGATACGCACAAATATAAACATAGGTTTTCCACTGCACGATCAAACATGAAATTTGAACAAGATATGAGATTAAGAAACAAATTACAAAACTACTGGAGAAAGATAAACTAGGGCAGATAACAATATCCTCATGCGGAATATAGGGAAATAACACTTCAGATACCATTTTCCTCACAAGTCTATCTATCTTTTTCTGTCTTTTGACCTTTCATATTCCCATCAAACTCAAATTCCTATCATATTTCTTGTAATGAAATGCCTACATTTAATTTTGTTGTCCTAGCTATATGGAATTGGTAAAGTATTACCAAGGGGCCAGTTATCATGATAAATCAAAATATTTAAGGTAATTGTTTAGATCAGATAGAAAAAAGTTCACCTCAATGTATGGTAATCATCATCAACAACTAAATGTATGTGTGTGCACATGCATAAATACCCAATACACAACTCAATAAAAAAAAAGAAAACATAATTATACCTTGATTTGTGGATCTTCACACTGTCTTCTTATGCTTTACCTTTCAAAACATCATTCAACATACTTCATTTTTTGTCTTGTTGCAATAGTTTCATGTTAGGACCCATCAAATAAATTTATGTTTGTTTATGAAAATAACAAAACCAATCTAAATAAATACAATTCTGTTATAATGTAAATTACAATACTATTCAACTATTCAAGTAAATTAATTGTTAAGAATAGATCACCTGATAAAACATGGATAACCAAAAATACTATGTATATAAGGCCATTGATCTAATCAAAATGCCATTTCTTGCCTCTTAACTATGGAAATGTTTCTCAATGCTATCTGTAACAAGTTCCAATGGAGGAGTCAAATAGAAATAGTGAAAATGATACACTAGAATTATAGAAGTAGATGTTTTTTAATGTATTCTTCCTTACCATTCATTGAGCTCCTCTCTGTTTCAAGAATAATTTAATATTCTCTACTAAACAAGACCAACCACGTGAAGGTAAAAGCTCTTATGGCCCCTCCCCCCCCCTCACATCACTCTCAACTCCCCAAACCCAATGCATATACTTGCAAATAACAATTTATTTCACTATTTCACAATCCAAATAACAATTCATCTACAATGCAAATAACAATGCATCTACTGCAAATTATTTCACTCGATAATTGAAAGATGCTTTCATTATATCATTCTTTAAAGCATTCATTACACCATTCAATCATTCAACAGCTGAAAAAACCATTCATTAACTCATTCATTAAAACATTAATTTAGTCAATGGCAAAAAAAAAATTCAATAAACCATTAAGTAAAGCATTCATTCAAACATTCATTCATGAAACAGAGGAAAAAACCATTAAATGTTTTTTTATATAAATAAGAATTACTCAAAATTTGTTTAGTCACTTCCTTTTTACTTTTCTTCTCTTTAAATATTTAGTTAGAGTCACATCTTCGGGAATCTGATCATCGGTATCCCTACTAGTCTGCTCGCGTGGTTGAACTTCAGACGAGGGGCGATGAATTTCTGTAACAATGTCAAAAAATTTCATTAATATATTTATATTTTGATAAATACGAGTAATTCATTTAAAAAAACATTACGAATGTGTGTTTTTACCTGCCATGGGCACATCAACATGTTCAACATTATCTCGTATAGGCCCAACCTATTCCATGTTATGATCTGTATCTACATGCTCTGCAGTCGAATTGTGTAGAATTAGAATTAATGTTCATCATCTGCAATGGTCTATAAAAAACAGTAGCACATTAATAAATTCATTACCAAGATGAGAAGCATGATATTTGTTTGGTTGGTCATGTACATCCTCGACATGAACGGGATCATTACTTTCCTGCACAAAAAGGAATAAATAATTTATGTTAATTTATTTATAAGGAACAAATTGCATGAACATTAATAAATTATCATTAAACTATACAGTTTTTACATACCTCGACACTAGATGGATCAGTAGAATATCGTGCAATATTCCCAAACAAGCTTCTCTTGTGTTCAACAACAGCGTCAAAGCCCTGTTCGAAGCCAAGCTTCATATAATCTGCACTGGGCAATTCTTTGAATCGATCGGACTTCATATTTGCATGATGTCATTAATTTTACATTTTTTGTCAGAACAAAACAAAAATAATAATCTGTATGATATTTGGATGCGGATTTGGGTTTTGCGATACTTACATACCGGGCCGCCAAGTCGGAGTAACCACCAGGCCCAAGCTTGTGTTGGCCAATTTTTTCAATTCTTGCCTTTGTGGCCTTATATGTGTCCGAGAGCCTAATTACGTTTTTAAATACATTAGTCGATGTACCAAAATTGATATGAAAAATAATAATAATAAGGATTACAACTACATTTTGGGATGTATTGCATACCTCCCCGTTCCACCTGGTGGTGTCTTTCCTGATTTTCTCAATCCCTTCTCTTTTCCATCTTCCAACAGGGATTTCCACTCCATAGATGGAATCATTGGAGGGCACTCATACCTAGGGTTATTTTCTAGGTGAACCCTATACTGGTCTCGGACAATATTCAGATGTTTTCCAGCCTTCTGTAGGACCTTCTATGTATCGAAGGTATATTTTCCAAACAGACTAACCAAGCAATTAGTCAGATCATCCTTTAAAGCTTTTGGCTGCTTGTTCCACATTGTGTGGATGGTGGGCCTGAAGATCTCCAAGGCCAAATCATTCATATGTTTATAAAATATATCATTTCCTGCAAAACATTAATGCCATCATTAGTCAACATTAAAAAATATTATCGATATATTAGACACAAATTATAAAAACTAAATTGAACAATCTATAATGACTTGGAATCCTCTCTATCTTTATTGGAACCATTTCTTCATTCACCAAAAATGTACACACTATTGAACCAGTGCTAGTCACACGAGAAGATCCAGGAAATGCTTCCACATCTCTATCTAACACTGCATCCACCCCTTCTTCTGCAACACCTGTTATGGGTGGGGCAACATCGGTTGCACCCTCTGCTGTCCTCGGGGGTGTCACAGAGCGTGTTTCCGATTGTTCAGTGGACAATATGGGAGTAGTATGTGTTGTATGTGGAGTGGTTTGGTCACTGGGACCAACATTGCCTTGACCACCATTGAAAATATTTATAGCGTGCTGTAAATTCAAACCATTGTATTATAAGTTCAATAGCATATAAAATCAAATATTATAAAGTATTTATAAATGAATTTACATTTTTTTTCGATAACTTACGTCCACTTGTTTACGTTGCTGTAACAACAATTGAATCCTTTGTTTGATCCCTTCTGTTAGTGGAACTTCCAATGTCAAACGAATCAATTCCTCATTTTTTTTTTCCTTTTTCCTTTGTAGCACCCTCAATGGGTCTGCGAACTCTCTAATTTCACTATCTCTCATCAACCGAGAGACCTCATTCTGTAAAGAGTTTTGAGACACTGTTTCATAAATGGAATCCCCTGTCTGCAAATGAAATATATAAAAAATTGCTTAGTCTTTGAAGCAATAGTGTGCGCAAATAATTATATTAGGGATTACATCTAGGATTACTTGATGCCTAGACGAGGGTGTGTTCTAATCAACAGATGGGGATTTACCTCGATCAGCCACCTGCAAAAAAATTAGAGAACATTATCACAATGAATGCAATATGTAAAAGCTAACAAATACAACAAAAAAAAATAAACACTATGCTAAATGTTTTATATGTGTACATTTTTGAAGTATTTAGAATGTGGAATTACATTTAGGTTTACTGGTTACCTTGAGGCTCCAGTCGTCTGATTAACAGCTGGGGACTTTCCCCAGTCAATCTGCAAAAAAGGTAGACAACATTACCATCATGAACGCAACCATAAAAGCGAAAGAATACATAACAAAATAAAAATTATGCATCACGATATACATGTTTACGATTTTAAATTATTTGAAATGGAGAATTACATTCATGTTTGGTTGTTTCCCTAATGTTGACGTCGGCTGATCAATAGCTGGTTGGCTTCCCTGATCAACACTCTGCATGGAAAATAGATAATATTATATAAACAGACCTAATATACTAATGAAAATACATAACAATGTATTTGTATGTCCTGTAATGTCCCAAATTTGGCATTGGGTCACAATGGCCAAATCACATTTTCCATATTCATGAAAGTTGTCAAATGGATGTTAAAAGTCAAATAATTGCCAAGGAGGAAAATCACTAGTTTCCTAGGCTGGGGGTGGAAGCTTTGAGATTTGGAATAAGGGGGGTAATAAATGATGTTTATACATTATAAGGGGATAAATATTTAATAATATATCTTATTAAATAAATACATGAGAAAATGGAAGTGGCAATAGAGCATGAAGACACATGGAGACTATGGAGCCCACACTAGCTAAGATTCCTATGTTAAATGGTATCTTTCTCTTGCAAATTTGAATATATGGGAAGTCTAATGTTTTTGTATAGATTATAATGTTAATATAATTTTCCATATACTTCATAGGTCTAATTTTGGATGAATTGTAACTTACAAGGGAGAGGAAGAGCCAAATGGGAGTTTCATGGACACTTGGCTAGATTCCCCTTACATTTATGACAACTATGACACCAATGATGGAGATTCTATGATAGTTATGACCCAAGTCAGTTATAAAGGCTGAAATACTGAAATAATGACATGTGAGGCCTGAATAGAGCATCTTGAAGGTCGAAATTGGGAGTTGGAGAAGTCCAAGAGGCTCCTACTCAAATTTGGGAGAAGAGGGAAGGTGAAGAGAGAGGCCACATGGCATAGCATGAGCAGCCACAGAAATTAGACTTGGATTTGGATTAGGGATGGATTTGGAACCTTATAATACCAATAAAGTTTATAAAATATAGGAATCATCCATGAGAATAATCTTTTTCTCATTTGTGAATTGCGAGAGCTAGTGGATGACTAGTTTTCTTGCTTAAGCCAATTTCGAGCGTGAAATATTCCCATCCTAGTTGGTGTTTGGAAAGGCTACTCAGGTATTTCATGGAGATTTAATGAATTCTTATTTGCAGGTGTAAGCTATAGTAAATCATGTGTATTCTTATATTGCAGCACTCTCTCTCAACTATTTCCAGTTTTCACACCATATTCATGCCAATGGAGGGATTGCGCTTTGGGTGAGCTATTGATATATTTGGGGAATATTATAATGCCAATTATATTATGTTATAATTTATATTATTTTTATTTCATTTTCATAATACTCTCAGGTCGAAATACCCAAAATAATTCATGTAAAAATGTTGAACAATGAAGAAATAGTGTCATTTCCCCACTATCTTGTTGTGAACCATTGTAATGCTGATGATTTCGAATTGGGAGATCCTTTAATTGTCCATTTATGAATGTAATCCATTAAATATTCTATTTTATTCCTTCTTATAAAGTTTCAATTCGAAATTCTCAATATTTGTATGTCAAAATGACTTTTAATGAGCAAACAATGACCATTTCCACTCCATTTTGATATATGCCATGGTAATGCTTATTATTTCGAATAGAGGAATGTATATATGATAAATTAATGATTTATGGACTGTAATTAATGTTTATTTCAAGTCTCATTTTCATTACTTAAGCATTGGAATCCATTTTACTCATTTTTATTGCATTGGGAGAAGATTTGGTGCATTTTCCCCAAGGGTCGAAATTGTGACTTGGGAGTTGTTTTGGGAAGAGTCATAACAGCCTGTATAAACTGAACCATGATGCATATGAGACTTTGAAAAGTTACCTTACACATACCCATCCTCTTTTCAAAAATTCAAGTGACTTTGGGATCATTTGTGAAGCCATTTCCGGCAATTACCCAGGGGGGAATTGGAGCCCCAATTTGCTAGTAAAGACTCTTACTTTGAACAAAACATTAAACAAGTTTTAAAAAGTAATTGGGAGGTAAAAAAACATACATGAGAATTATTTTTAATTTATATTATCATTTATGTACCTTCAGAGAAAATTTGGAAGCATTTGGGTCAATTTGGAGGTCTAGACATCAAAAATAGTCAAGAGCCAGAATTGTGAAAAAATTGAAAAATTGTGCATTTTAATCAAGTTTCAAAAAAGGGAAATTACAGTGGTATTAGAGCATGGTATTAGCACCTATTGAAGTTATGGATGGTATATATGAATTGAATAAATTCATTAATCCATGTGGTGATGATATGTCCACGCAGGTTAATCAAGCATTCAAATTGGCACATAAAACTATTCATTGTGAAGACCTTAATGATTGGTTGAAGGAATTTATAAAAAATAATTCAAATAAGAACTCATTAAGGAATAATAATCAATGCACAAGTATTGAGGATACCAAGGAGCTACAAATTTCTGTGGGTGATGAAGAAGAAAAGGCATTACATGAAGAGGATCGAAATTCACTCCCAAATGACTTTGAAAAAGATGAGGAAAAATCACCTGAGAAGGAAGAAGAGTACCTTGAAACTATTGAATATCATTCTAAAACAAATTCTACTATGGACATGGACCAAAGAGCATCTACTGATGGATGCTTGAACTATAAAGGATTACCTACTAATGGGTGCTCACACCTCTATGTTGGTGACATAGAGATCAATTTTGAAAGTGTTGTTGCAAGCCAAACTTCTATTAAACCTAAAAATGAATACCTTGTAGTAGTTGAAAAATAAATAAGATCAACTTCCCCATCACCACTTGAGCTTCATGAATTTCTTCCAAGCAAGAAGGAAGAAGATGAGGATTTTAATTTGCAAGAGCCTCATTTTCTTGAAGGGTCCTTAAAGATGAATGAAAAGAAGATCCAGGAGGCCCTTAGCATACTCCATGACATTCAAGCATTGGTATCAAATTCTTGTTGGAGAGCTACTTCCTTGAAGACATGGAGAAGATCCAAAGAGCAATGTGCAACATCAAAAGTAATTTCATGTCTTTGATTTTTGATAGAAAAAATGTCATTGATATTAGTGCATGTTTACATGAATCCTACTTGAATAATAATGAAGTTATTCATAAGCTCACAATTCCAAATGATCAAATTCTTGAAAAGTTGCAAGACACTTGTTTTTCCTCCTACGTTTCAGATTGTCAAATGGTATATTGTTTGGAGGATTCTCATGACATGGTGGATCATGAGAAATTTGGAAATTTGAATGTACTTGATGCATTTGAAGATGTACTTGAACAGATCCGAACACTTGATGTGGTTGAAGAGGAACTTGAATTGTCTCTTGATGAAGGGTATGCAATTTTTAAAGAAGAACATGATTCCTCTACATTGGAGCCAATCTATGACAAAGGTTTCACACTCTTGAAGGAGCTGCATAATCCTACCCCTATGGATACTTCACATTATGACAATTTTTCACTTACTGATCATTTGGTTAAGTTGGTTCTTTCTCCTACATCCTAGACTTCTAAATTTTGCAGCAGTAATCCTAATGAAGTATGGGTGAAAGGTTTCTTTTTGATGGTGCCACATGAAGAGCATGGACATTCTATTTCTCCTTTTGATGATCGAATTATTAGAGAACCATATTATTTACATTTGCAGCAGCATCCTTGTTTACATTATGATTATACACATCTACATGGGTGCACCTATGATGTTCATTTGAGTCACTTAAAGACTCATGGTTTTTCTTGCTCAACACTTGGTTCATTTGATGTTGGAGGAGCTTCATCCAACACTTGGATGAAGAGGAATATGATTGAGGAAAATTATTATTGGTAGCAACATCCTCTGTTATTTCATGATGATATACATATTCATGGGTGTATTGATAAGACTTATTTGAGACACCTGAAGTCTCCGTGTTTTATTTTCTCCTTATTTGGTTCATATTTTGGTGGAGGTTCTTCATTCACTTCTTGGATGAAAGAAAAAATGGTTGATTATTATGTTGATGCATATTACATTCTTTGGGAGCAGAATTATAGGACATGGGATCCTCACCTATGTCATTGGAGCAGATTTTATTGGTCACTTGAAGCATATATCCACTTGGAAAATGGTAGTCTACTCACTGGGAGGTATAAGCACTTTCATGATTTCTTGGTGAGGCACCTCCTTGATGTACATTATTATTATGTTGTTATATACTTTTATGATATATATTATGCACTCATGATGTTTGGAAGAATGCATACAAGAAAATGGGATCCAGGAATTCTCTTTCCAAATGTATGGATTGGAGAGCACTCTTAATTGTTGGAGTGCAATGCAAGCAATGGGACCTTGGGATAGTTTTTAGTCCCATTGATTTCAAATTATTTGGGAAACAAGCAATATGGGAGATGGATTCCTCATCTAATAAGGTGATGTTAATCATATTAGTGCAGCAGCAAGCATTGTGGTTCCTCTTTGAAATCTTCATGAAATCTCAAAGACTCAAGGTAGGTAGCTTAGTGGCAACTTCAAAGAATCATACAGAAAGCAGGTTCTTCAACAACCATGTCAGAAATTGCTTGAGGACAAGCAATATTGGGAAGGGAGGATTTTTAATGTTCCAAATTTGGAGTTGGGTCACAATGGCCAAACCACATTTTCCATATTCATGAAATTTTTCAAATGGATGCTAAAAGTCAAATAATTGACAAGGAGGAAAATCACTAGTTTCCTAGGTTGGGGGTGGAAGCTTTGAGATTTTGAATAATGGGGATAATAAATGATGTATATACATTATAAGGGGATAAATATTTAATAATTGATCTTATTAAATAAATACAAGAGAAAATGGAAGTGGAAATAGAGCATGAAGACACATGGAGACTATGGGGCCCACACTAGCTAAGATTCCTATGTTAAAAGGTATCTTTCTCTTGCAAATTTGAATATATGGGAAGTATAATGTTTTTGTATGGATTATAATGTTAATATACTTGTCCATATATTTCATAGGTCGAATTTGGGATGAATTGTAACTTACATGGGAGAGGAAGAACCAAATGGGAGTTTCATGGACACTTGGCTAGATTCCCCTTACATTTATGATAGCTATGACACCAATGATGGAGATTCTATGACAATTATGACCCTAGTCAGATATGAAGACTAAAATACTAACATACTGACATGTCAGGCCTGAATAGAGCATCTTGAAGGTCGAAATTGGGATTTGGAGAAGGCCAAGAGGCTCCTACTCAAATTTGGGGGAAGAGGGAAGGTGAAGAGAGAGGCCACATGGCATAGCATGAGCAGCCACACCAATTCGACTTGGATTTGGTTTATGGATGGATTTGGAACCTTAGAATACCAATAATGTTTATAAAATTCAGGTATCATCCATGAGAAGAATCTTTTGCTTATTTGTGAAATTGTCATTTGTGAATCGTGAGAGCTAGTGGATGACTAGTTTTCTTGCTTAAGCCAATTTCGAGGGTGAAAGATTCCCATCCTAGTTGGTGTTTGGAAATTCCACTCAGGTATTTCATGGATATTTTAATGGATTCTTATTTTCAGGTGTAATCTACAAGAAATCATGTGGATTCTTCTATTGCAGCACTCTCTCTCAACTATTTCCAGTTTTCACACCATATTCATGCCAATGGAGGGATTGTGCTTTGCGTGAGCTATTGATATATTTGGGGAAGATTATAATGCCAAGTATATTATTTGATGATGTATATTCTATATATTTCATGTTCATAATACTCTCAGGTCTAAATACCCAAATGAATTCATGTAAAAATGTTGAACAATGAAGAAATAGTGTCATTTCCCCACTATCTTGTTGTGAACCATTGTATTGCTGATGATTTTGAATTGGGAGAGCATTTAATTATCCATTTATTATTTTAATATATTCAATATGATATTTTATTACTTCTCAAAAAGTTTTAATTCGAAATTCCCAATATTTGTATGTCAAAATGACTTTTAATGAGCAAACAATGACCATTTCCACTCCATTTTGATATATGCTATGGTAATGCTTATTATTTCGAATGGAGGAATGTATATCTGATAAATTTATGATTTATGGACTGTAATTAATGTTTATTTCAAGTCTCATGTTCAGTAATTAAGCATTGGAAGCCATTTTACTCATTTTTATTGCATTGGGAGAAGATTTGGTGCATTTTCCCTAAGGGTCAAAATTGTGACTTGGGAGTTGTTTTGGGAAGAGTCATAACAGCCTGTATAAACTGAAACATGGTGCATATGAGAATTTTAAAATATCCCTTACACATACCCATCCTCTGTTTATAAATTCAAGTGACTTTGGTATCATTTGTGAAGCCATTTCTGTAAATTACCCAGGGGGAATTGGAGCCCCAATTTGCTAGTAAAGACTCTTACTTTGAATAGAACATTAAGAAAGTTTGAAAAAGTAATTGAGAGGTAAAAAAACATACATGAGCATGATATTTAATTTATATTATCATTCATGTACCTTCAAAGAAAATTTGGAAGCATTTGGGTCAATTTGGAGGTCTAGACATCAAAACTAGTCAAGAGCCAGAATTGTGAAAAAATTGAAAAATTGGGCATTTTAATAAAGTTTCAAAAAAGGGACATTACATGTAAATACTAAATTTAATATTACATTGTAAATATCGATGTATACCTTTTGCCTTGACTCGGGTTGACAAACATCTACGGAGATGGAGGTGCCCCTAAGAGAACCCTGCATCAAAAACATACTAAAAGTTACCTAAGGAAACATGAAAAGTAGGAAAATTTCAACTATATACAAATGAAAAGTCCTATAGATGTTAAAATAATTAATAAAAGGGTGGTTAAATTGTTTGTTGTACCACAACCATACTAACATTGTTTGTATCTACACAATTCAAATTGTAATCAATAAGCAGTTCTTCGCCAACAGCTATTGATTTAATTGCACATACAAAGACACGGTTCCCTTCACGCGACTCGAATATGCAGTTGGGTTGCTTTAGTGTAGACCCTGGTTGTGTACTGTTTATAAACCCCACAATATTACTGGTTGTTTTTGGCGTTCCGTCCATGTACAACGTTGCTCTGTTATTTTGAGCTTTGTCTTTCAGTTGTATATAATTCGCTGACAACCCATATCTATGCATACTTCGTGTATATTGGAACAGGCACATCCAATCACTGTATTTGTAACAGGGTCCAACATAATCCATCAATTCTGTACATCTATCGTATCCAACCATTATGTCGTCCATGCAAAACAACCCCAATCCATGCAATGACGACGGTGCAATTCTATATATCCTCTCATTCACACAAAAATCAGTGTTTAATTGAGGAAGATCACTAGGCACCCATTGTTTCACTAGGTGTTGGTACCTTAAGGGCACGTCGATGTCTCCCACTATCTCATCATCATAGGAACATGACCCCCCTCCTTGGAGAAAAAAATTCATGCGTTTGTTGAATTTTCTTCTGATCTTCTGACATCTAGTTGATCTAGCCCTTGTAGACCTACTGGATGTCTCATTTTCCTCTAGCCTTCCCAAACTCCCTTCGCTGGAGGAAGACAAGTCTGACAAATACCTGTTTGGTTCTACCTGCACCATGGCCGAAAAAAAATTTGGCATAAGCATAGAAAGATACCAGCAAAAAAACTTGGGAAGACTTATAAGCCAAAAAACTTGGAAAGACGTGTAAGCAAAAAACCTGTTAAACAAAAATCTTGTCAAGAATGAGTTTGGTTAATAGATGTGGGAATTTGGTATCCTTAACAATTCTAATGTATGCCCCTCTTTTAGTTACTTACAAGTCTCCATTCTCACTTATTTCTTGCATTTCCTTTTCCTAAAATGAATTGGGTAGGCTTCATAAGCTTCATATTTATGCTTGTGGCCATTGTACTTTGGCATTTCAACATTGTCAATCTTGAGACAATCTATTATGCATATGCATCAAATATAACACTGCAATTTATGCCAATATATGTCTGTACAAAACCTGGAGGTTCTCCTTTAATGGACTATCTCCTTCAAAGAACATATCTTCGCATTCATCTACATTTACTTCGGATAGAAGTGATACAGATTTGGTATGTTGGTCACTTCCATCAAAAATCATCTTTGACATGAGTTCCTTTTTCAAGGAATCTTGATTAATCTCCTCTTCCAAACTTCCAGCTGGTCACTTTTCCACTCTACATTGGCCCGATTATTCATTTTCCTGGCCACTCCTCTCTCCTTACTCTACACTCGTTGTTGTTGTAACCCTTACTTTTGATGGTTGTAAGTGGTTTTTAGCTTTCCCATGAATGATGTTGTGATGTTGTAGATGATTATCCATTTTACCTAATATGTTTTATGATCGTTTCCATGTTTGCTAGGGTGCAAATACTTGTTTTTTATGGCTTCTTTTGATTGAAAATTGAAGGGCCTAAAAGTGCCCAGATCTCATCTAAGACCCTTTAAGAGTCATAATAACAACTATTGTTATAGTATTTTATTCTCTAAATGAAACACCAAAACCATACTTATCGGTTAATATTTGTGTAAGGATGTTTTTCTGATCTCTCCCATAATTTATGATACTAATGGGATTGTGACTATCAAGTCAATGCCTTATTTGCATAGTGGAATTCCTAAAACAATACACTGGAAATTCTAAAAAATTCTAATGTATGCCCCTCTTTTAGTTACATACAATTCTCCATTCTCACTTATTGCTTGCATGCCTTTTCCTAACATTTCCTTTTCCTTTTACTGGCCTACCCCCTTTTCAATAATAATAATTGCAGATTTAATCAAGTGTGTTTCTATATACAATATAGAAACATATATCAAACATATAGAATAATCCTTGATCGATAAAAATATTACAATGATCCTCATGACTCATACTCAAACTCGGCTGAGTCAACCCAGTTGACCCCCAACCGAGCTGACTCGGCCTTTGAAACGATTCGAGTGACAAGTTTGTTACTGAACCAAGAAAATCAGGGTATGATTGAATGGATCGGTAACAAAATGATCAATTCATCCCAATCTGTACTAAATTGACCAAGTGAATGTGGGAATGCACAGGTCACACACATGACACTTAAATTCAAAACAAAAATTAACCTATAAATATAAACATCGAGACTCTAAACCTACTTCATTGTCGAGTCAATTAGCTTTGTAGGATTCCTATACATCATAACACTATTTGGAGTAAAACACAACTTGCTTTGTAGGCCCTAGATGCCACCCATGTGCAAAATAGTCAATCTATAAAGAAACCCCCAAATACAAAAATGTTCTTCACAAATTAGGGCATGAACCATGTGAACAACCTTCCAAATGAACCAGCTCAATGAGTAACTTCCAAGCATGTAATATCTCTCATGAAATGGTGTATAAAAGGGTGTAAGCATGCTTCAAATGATGACTTTCTCCTTTGGTAGGGCTGAACACTACCCTTATGCATGTGTCTCCAAGGGTGAATGTTTCTCAAATAATGAGAGAAGCCCTTCCTCTAACAATAAACCAGTACACCAAGGTGAATTGGCCCTATTTAGGGCTTCCAGAACAAACTTCGTATTTTCAATGTCACACTAGGAGCAATGTTGGGAAGTCCTATGGGCATAAACAACTCTAGAATCAAGTATGAGCATCAAAGGGACAAATCTGAGAACTTTGGGAGCATTCTGAAGGTCACAACAAACAGTAAAGCATCTCAAATCAGCGATAATTAGGCCAACTTTCAGATCTGGGCACATTACAACAATAAAAGATGATGATCAATGGAAATAGGAGGTGGTCTTTGCAATTCTGGCTGTGAAAATGATAAATCTATGGGTGAAAGCAACCCTAAAATCTCATTCATATGACTTATAGCAGCATCCACATGAATTTTGGGCATAAACAAACCTGTTTGACAATAATAATAAAAAGGGTATGAAGAAACCCTATTTCACCATATTGGGCACCCTTGTGCACTTATCCATCACCAAACAGGTGTACCTCTAAATCTGGGCCAAATTGGAGGGTTAAAAGGCAGTTCTGGGCATGAATAGCCCTATCAAAAGTGACGAACAACAGAAAAACAGGATTTGAGAAATGTTGGGTTGAATTTTAGGGTTGAAATGACATTAACAAACAATTCTGGGCACAAATATGGACATAAAGAGCAGGCCTCGCCACTCCAACAGCCTCAAACCTTCATTCTAGGAATAAAGAAGGGTTGTTACAACCTCCTAAACAACAATTATTCCAGTATCATGAATTCTGGGTGCTTTTTCTCCACAAAAGGGGAGTAAACAAACCTAACTAAAACCAATACCATTTAATTTCAGACCCTATAAAGCAAGTTGGATTGTGCTTTAGGTGATTCTCGACAGTCTCTTGAAGGAGATCAATAGCAAATAACTGTCTTTGGTGGCTTTCCTTACAACCGTAGGTCACAAAAAAACCCTAAAAATCTATGGACCTGTGCACAAGAGAATTAACATCCTCAGTTGGCCCTAAAATACCAAGTTTGTTCTGCATTAAGGGCCCCTGTCAGTGTAATGATTATTCCCAATGTTTGACAGTTTCCTTGTGATTTCCATTACATGATTTCCATCTATAAACCATTATTGTGGTTTCATCATTGCTCCCATTCAAGAACAAAAAAGTAGACATGACTTCTCTCCCTACATTAAGTCCACGTGCACATAATGACTAGCTTTGTTACTTCCTAACTTTTCAGTATTTCTTTTGACAACAAAAGTGAAACATGAAACAATATCCTTACTTTCAGCATCTTGCACAGCTGATGGCTTTGAACAAACTGTATAAGTACTTTTTTCCCAAAGTAAATATTTTGAGACCTATGAACAAAGGGGAGCGAGATGAATGGTTGAAGGACTCCAATGGAGGATGAATTGATGCCCTGTTCTGCCTACCCAAAGGTCCTTTTATAATGAATATTATCCCTAACTTATCATTGATTTGTAGTCTTCTATTGTTCACCCATATTGCTCTATGAAACAAAGTTTTATGTCAATCTAGTATGTATATTCATGATGATGCTTGTTTTCCCCTATTAATTTTCAACCCTAAGGAAACGCTAACTTGTTTTCTCATACTAATTTTCAACCCTAAGGAAATCCTAAGGCAATCCCATAGTAGAAAGAACCAAAAAAAGACTATACCCCACAAATCAAAAGGCTCTTAAATTAACCATATCATGCCTTCCTCAATGATTTGATGAAACCAAGGGGATGGAAAAAGGGCAAGGAAACATCAAATATCACTCACACCATGGAATAATTCTAAATCTAACCAACTGTCTAAACCACAAAGGTCATCTTATCGTGTTAATTGTAAGAGGGACAAAAAGAATCAGACACGGTGAAAATTGACATAAAATGTTCAAATAAAAAATAGTGGACATCAAAATACCTAGTACTTGCTTCAATACCCAAAGCATAAACCATAAGATTCATGATTGTCCATTAATGGCAAAGTATTACCTAACCCAATTTCCAAGAAACTAAGCACCTCATGGTTGAATCATGATATTGCAACTGCCTACATACATCCTTCACTTGAATGATGTTAGGATTGCCAAGAACTAACATCATTCAAGTGAAGGATGTATGCAAACTGCTACAAACATTATATCTCTACTCATTCGATTTCCTAAAAAGTGTTGTAGCTTGCTTAGTGTTCCTCTATGTTTATCATTTACGTTCAACATCACAATGAAATCAACAAGTCCAGGCAAATCTTCTAGTACATCGCCTTTAGAATAATGGAAAAATAATGATGTTGAGTTCTTCAAGATCCTATAGAGTGGATGTTTTAACCTCTTCAGTGCTACTCTGTAGTGCATAACCCATCACTTCAGAGGCATATTTCCCAGTGGTAACCTAAAAAAATCATATATATATATATATAATCCATGGTGGTGAAGAGTGAACATTTCCAGATCTACTACTTGGCACGTTCAGGAATGAAAAGAATGTTTTAAATACATTTATATCAGTCTGTAATATTTGTTGATTTATTCCTTTTAGCTTTTCTTGATGATGCTTTTTTTCCCATATTAATTTTCAACCCTAAGGCAATGCTAACTTGTTTTCCCATACTAATTTCCAACCCTAAGGCAACCCCATAGTAGAAAGAACCAAAAAAGACTATACCCCACAAATAAAAAGGCTCTTATTAAATTAACCACATCATGCCTTCCTCAATGATTTGATGAAACCAAGGGGATGGAAAAAGGGCAAGGAAACGCTAAATATCACTCACACCTAGAAATAATTCTAAAGCTAACCAACTATCTAAACCACAAAGGTCATCTTATCATGTTAATTGTAAGAGGGACAAAAAAAAATCAAACACGGTGAAAATTGACATAAAATGTTCAAATAAAAAATAGAGGACATAAAAACACCTAGTACTTGCTTCAAGAACCAAAGCATAAACCATAAGATTCATGATTTTCCATTAATGGCAAAGTATTACCTAACCCAATTTCCAGTCAACTAAGCACCTCATGGTCGAATCATGATATTGCAGCAATATGCATACATCCTTCACTTGAATGATGTTAGGATTGCCAAGAACTAACATCATTCAAGTGAAGGATGTATGCAAACTGCTCCAGACATTATATCTCTACTCATTTGATTTCCTACAAATTGTTGTAGCTTGCTTAGTGCTCCTCTCTGTTTATCATTTACGTTCAACATCATGGTGAAATCAACAAGTCCAAGCAAATCTTCTAGTACATCGCCTTTAAAGTAATGGACAAATAATGATGTTAAGTTCTTAGAGATCCTGTAGAGTGGATGTTTTAACCTCTTTGGTTCTACTCTGTAGTGCATAACCCAGCACTTCAGAGGCATATTTCCTAGTGGTAACCTACAAAAATCATATATATATAATCCATGGTGGTGAAGAGTGGGCATTTCCAAATCTGCTACTTGGCACGTTCAGGAAAGAAAATAATGTTTTAAATACATTTATATCAGTCTGTAATATTTGTTGATTTATTCCTTTTAGTTTGTCTTGATGATGCTTGTTTTCCCATATTAATTTTCAACCCTAATAAATGCTAACTTGTTTTCCCATACTAATTTTCAACCCTAAGGCAACGCTAACTTGTTTTCCCATACTAATTTTCAACCCTAAGGCAATCCCATAGTAGAAAGAACCAAAAAAGACTATTCGCACAAATCAAAAGGCTCTTAAATTAACTATATCATGCCTTCCTCAATGATTTGATGAAACCAAGGGGATGGAAAAAGGGAAAGGAAACATCAAATATCACTCACACCAGGGAATAATTCTAAAGCTAACCAACTTTCTAAACCACAAAGGTCATCTTATCGTGTTAATTGTAAGAGGGGAAAAAAAAAATCAGACACGGTGAAAATTGGCATAAAATGATCAAATAAAAAATGGAGGACATCAAAATACCTAGTTCTTGCTTCAAGACCAAAAGCATAAACCATAAGATTCATGATTGTCCATTAATGGCCAAGTATTATCTAACCCAATTTCCAGTCAACTAAGCAACTCACGGTCGAATCATGATATTGAGCCAAGTTTATTATAAATTCCAAGCAACCGATAGAGGAACCAAACATCCACTCTACAGGATCTCCAAGAACTAACATCATTCAAGTGAAGGATGTATGCAGAATGTTGTAGAAATTATATCTCTACTCATTCGATTTACTACAAAGTGTTGTATCTTGCTTATTGCTCCTCTCTGTTTATCATTTACGTTCAACTTCACCGTGAAATCAACAAGTCAAGGCAAATCTTCTAGTACAATGCCTTTACAGTAATGGACAAATAATGATGTTAAGTTCTTGGAGATCTTGTAGAGTGGATGTTTTAACCTCTTCAGTGCTACTATGTAGTGCATATATATATATAATCCATGGTGGTGAAGAGCAGAGATTTCCAGATCTGCTACTTGGCACGTTCATGAATGAAAAGAATGTTTTAAATACATTTATATCAGTTTGTAATATTTGCTGATTTATTCATTTTAGCTTGTCATGATGATGCTTGTTTTCCCATATTAATCTTCAACCCTAAGGCAACGCTAACTTGTTTTACCATACTAATTTTCAACCCTAAATTAATAATAATAAAATATTTTGAATAATATTTTAAATATTTTAATATTTAATAATAAAATATTTATGTATGTAATATTGCGTAAAATGGTAATTAATTTTAGATTTTTCTTATTTAAATTTAAACTTAATTTTATATTTTTCTTCTTCTTTTAGATTTGATCTTGAGGCCTATGTGAGCTTTCACATGAGCATCTACCAATTGACAACCCTTGGGGTTAGCAACCATAAAACTATCATGACGTATCAATTAAGGAGGATCCTTGGGATTAGCAACCATAAAACTATCATGGTATCTAAAAAATTGAAGGTACCAATATCAACCTTAGGATGCCAATCTCCACTATTTTTGCACCCATAACCTCACAAAAACTCCGTGAAAACAAAGAGTTTGGAATTTGTAGGTTACTAAAAATGTGAAAAAATTGGAGTTACCAATAAGAGTGATGGTATATCAATTGATATTAGTGATCAAGTAACTAGCAAGTATTGGATGCATACACTATCAAATATGTGGTATAAACCTCAATACATCCCTAAACTAAGATCTATGGGTATATTTTTATTATTATTATTGCCCATTGATAGTTATTTCCATTCATTTATCAAATTACGCGTGGATTATGGTGTGTTTCATTTCGTGAAATGATATTTCTAGAGTAGGGATTCTTTACTATTTATAGGCTATTGAAGCAATTCAAAGGTGAAACTATTTTTTATCATCACCATTAATGACTCGTTTATAGGCAATATCTAGGTTCTCCTTGTTAGGTACCACATGTACCTTCTCTTATCCCCTATCTTTTGAAGGGTTGAAGGTATTACAAAAGGTATTGGATCACCAAATGGAAAAATATAGTATCCCAAACTAATATTCTATTGTTTTGATAGTATGTTTGTAGGTTCGGTGCTTTAGTTATGCTAGATTGACAAAATAAAAGTTACATGCAAAACAATGCCGTGCCAAAAGGCCCTATAATATAGTTGTTTTGGAGAATAAATAGGAAGAATACTGTCAGTGAGAGAAGGTACACATACCAATAATAATAATTTTGATAGTACGTCGAGATAGTGAGGCATGCAAGCAACGCATGTAGCGGAATATGTAGGTACAATTATCAAAATAGTTTATTTAGTCAAACTTATTAACTTTCTTTTTTGCGTTGACTTAGCCACTTTCAATTCACTAACTCTAAAATAGCTAATAAGTGTTGGCTAATAATGGTGACGATTCGTAGTATTATGTTTCATTAGGTTGCAACATCGCAAACTAGTGAAACATAATACCACAAATCTTCACCGTTGCTTGGATGAACACTTGTTATATTTTGTGAGGTATAGTTGATGTGGACAAAGTTCTTGAACTCTATCCTCATGGACAATTTTGTTTGATGATGATATTAACAAGTATGTAGAAAAAAATTTAATATTTTGAAAAAATAGTTATTGTAAGTGGATTACTTCATTCAATCACTTAATGAAAATATATTGTATAGTCCAAGCTCTCATAGTGTTTAGATTTTGGGAATTACTGGGTTAGGTTTGAGTTGCTTTCTAATATAAGGTTTCTATAATAAAACACCTTAAAGAAGAAATCCATAACATTTGGCAGAATTCTGGCAAACCCCTGTTGTCGCTACAATTTGGAAAATATTGGGTTATGTTCGAGTTTCTTTCTAACCTAGGGATTTTATAATGATCTTCAATGATCTAGGGGTTAGGTTCTAGTTTCTTGCTTATAAAAAAACATGGCTCAACAATCCTGCTCGAGGTAGCAACCAATTTTCATCCTTCTCCACCGGACCGAACATACATGTGAGTAGAAAAACTCTATCTATCGTGGCTATGGTGGAACTCGAATCCTTCTCTAAACCTCCCTTAAGCATCTCATTTGCGTGGGGTCAGCTTAATAGCTTATTTGGGAATTGGTTGCTGAGATAAATCACATAAAAACAATCAAACCAATTTGAATGGGAACCAAAATGTGGTGGGTTCATCCACTAATTGTAATGCTTAGACTGGCCAGACTTCAGAATCCATATCAGCCAATATGGGTCAAATGCGGGTTAGCTGAAATTGTCAAATTGGGTCTTTCATTAGCTGATCAATGTAAATGCATGCACAGTGAAGAAAACCCATGTTTGAAAGCTGATAAGGAAGGATTCAAGTTGGTGAAGAAGCAGGCAGTATAGACAAAGACCCTTTGGGTTGTTGGTAAAAGTAAAGTAATCAAGTAGGCAAGGTATATAAATGAGGTGTCTAATTGCTCACCCACACAAGATCCCGTTCACCATAACCGAGTGAGAAGGAACACATCACTACTAGACGAGAGAGTGAGTACCATTCGACCCCACAAAAATGGGGGTTTTCTTTATCCAAAGCCTAAATTGAGAAGGTGGAATTGAAACGTACCAACCCTGCACAACCTGGGTCTAAGCCTGCTCTAATAGCCTCTGCCTTTCCTCTATTGGCTAAGAAACCCTAGAGATTTGCAGGACTATCTTAACAAATTAAAAATAGACATGAATTAGGGCACGGTAATCACAATTTTGGGATCCATTGTCTCGACTGACAATTGGCCTCCTTGTCTGATACAAAACCACAATTATCCACTCTCCTTACTCTTCGTGGCCAGTCCAAATCGTTGCTCCCACTGTCCAAATCGTTGCTCCCACTGATATTGTTCTCCGACCAAGTTACACAGATCAACCCTTGATCACTGAACGACAAGCACTCGACAAGATGCACAACACAAAGGAAGAAGCTTTCTCGTGATCACTGAACACAAGCACCCGATGATGCACAGAAGAAGCTTTCTCGTGAAGCTGAAAGGAAAATAGCGCGCCATTGTTAGTGTTTTTTTGTGGTTTTATGTTTTTGTTATTTTATTTATATACATGTATTATACATAACTGTTTTATTATTATTTATATATATTGTTTTATGTTTTAATTTATTTATTTATTTATGCTTTATTTTATTTATTTATATATATAGACTATGTTTTATTTATATATGTATACTATGTTTTATTTTATTTTATATACAAAGAGGGGGGTGTATCTATGTGAGTCTTTATGTGTGTAGTGAATCTATGATGATGAGGATGAGGATGTCGCTAATGATGATGATGTCGATGATGATCATGATGTTATCCATGACGCCGATCATTATGATGATGATGATGATGGTGATGACCATCTTGATATCATATGAAATGATGAAAATGCTAACGATGTTGATGATGATGATGATGATGATGCTGATGATGTTGTCGATGGTGACGATGTTGTTGGTGATGATGATGACGACGACGACGCCACTGCCGATGATGACGATGATGATCATGATGTTGATGATGATGATGATGTTAATGATGATGAAGATGATCATTATGATGATGATGAAGATGATGATGAAGATGGTGATGATGACGATGAAGATGATGTTGATGATGATGAAGATGGTGATGATGATGATGAAGATGATGTTGATGATGATGAAGATGATGATGATGACGATGATGTTCATGGTGATGATGACAATGATGAACCACATGATGATGATGTTCATGAAGATGTTGATGATGATGATGATGATGATGATGATGATGATGATGATGATGATGAACATGATGATGATGATGATGATGATGTTCATGATGATGATGAGGATGGTGATGATGATGACGATGATGAACCACATGATGATGATGAGGACGACGATGTGTGATGATGATGATGATGATGTGTGATGATGACGATGTTGATGATGATGATTTTGATGATGATGATGATGTGTGTGATGATGATGTTGATGATGATGATGATGTGTGTGATGATGATGTTGATGATCATGAAGATGATCATGATGATGTTGATGAAGATGATGATGAAGATGATGATGATGATGATGAAGATGATGTTGATGATGATGAAGATGATGATGATGATGATGATGTTCATGATGACGATGAGGATGGTGAGAATGATGATGATGGTGAACCACATGATGATGATGTTCATGAATATGATGATGATGATGATGATGATGATGATGATGATGATGAAGATGATGTTGATGATGATGAAGATGATGATGATGATGATGATGTTCATGATGATGATGAGGATGGGGAGGATGATGACGATGATGAACCACATGATGATAATGTTCATGAAGATGATGATGAAGATGATGAAGATGATGTTGATGGTGATGAAAACGATGATGATGATGATGATGATGATGTTCATGATGATGATGATGAGGATGGTGAGGATGATGACAATGATGAACCACATGATGATGATGATGATGATGATGACAACGATGTGTGATGAAGATTATGATGTGTGATGATGATGATGATGATGACGATGATGTGTGATGATGAAGACAATGATGTATGATGATGTGTGATGATGAAGACGATGATGATGAACACGATGATGATGAAGATGATGATGATGATGATGATGTTGATGAATGGCCTAATTCTTTTATAATCATTATAATCTTATGTGTGCCCTTTTTGAGCTTGGATTCAATATAAAAAAATATGATAGACCAATATGGTAACATTGTCATCATCATTGTCATCACCATCATAAAAAAAAGTCATAAATTCCTAATAAAAGAAAGAAGAGAACAATGATTTATTATCACACACTTTTACTAAGAACCTTGACATATATCTTATTTAATAGCTATAAGGCACAAATATGCTATTGAGGAGACTCAAGCTTTGGTGGGTGGAATGAGAACAATTAGGAGAGTCAAACTTTGGTGGGTGGAATGACAACATTTAAACGACTTAAGAAGCCATGGTTGTTGCAATTTAACAAAGTCTAAATAGCTAAAATGATTTTGATGTTTGTCACCAAACTATAAAGTTGCGGTAAGATCAAAGATATATGAAAAAATTGGAATCTAATATATTTTCGTGAGCCATAAGGTATGTAAAACATTAAAAAAAATCATTAATGTTATGTTCTACATTCTTAACATCGAGATATTTTGATTATAGAAATAAATTAAGTAAAAATTTTGGACATCAATTTTGCTAACTACATTCTTCTATATAAATATATTATTTAAATTAAATACTTTTTTAAAATAAACTTAAAACATTCAAAACAAAAATATAATGATAAATTCTAAAATTTCATATAAAATATTTTATGGAAATTAAATATTTCAAATATAAATAAAATTAAATATGTATAGCTATAATCACTTTATTTTTATTAGCAAATATCACGTCAAAAGAAAACCATGTGTTACTAACTACAATGTAGCTTATGTGCATTATCAAATGATAAAGGTTTAGGCATAAATCACTTTAAATTAATATTTATTTATAGTATTTGGCAATATAATTAGCTCGCACTATCAAGATTTTAGTGTTTTAAAACACTAATCTTCACACTATGATGATGACAACGACGATAATGAAGATGACAATGATGACAACGATGACAACGACGATGATGACAATAATGATGATTTTGATGACAACCATGACAATCATAATGATGATGACAATGATGATGGTCATGATGATGCAGACGACGATGACGACGTCGACGATGATGATGAAGATGATGATGATGATGAAGATGACGATGAGGGTGGTTATGATGATGACGATTATGATGATGATGATGATGATGATGATGACAATGATGATTATATATAATGAATATGTTGATGATGATGATGATGTTGAGGATGGTGAGGATGATGATGGTGATGATCCACATGATGATGACGATGATGATGATGATGATGATGATGATGTCTATAACTCTTTTTAAAAAGAAATAAGATAAAAGAATAGGTCTAATTAAATATTTACCTTTCATTATATTTCATCGTTGACGATGACGACGACGATGATGAAGACAATGACGATGCTACAGATGACGATGACAATGATATGAAGTAATTAATTTGATCTAGGTTTAATTTTAATGATGATGATGGAAATGAAGATGATGATGATGGCGATGATGATGACAACGACGATGAAGATGATGATGATAATTATGATTTTGATGACGATGAAGATGACGATGATGATGATAATTATGATTTTGATGATGATGATAATTATGATTTTGATGACGATGATGATGATAATTATGATTTTGATGATGATGATGACAATGATCATGAGGATAACAATGTCATCTTCATCGATTATGATGAAGATGATGATGTTGGTGATTATTATGTTGATGAGGATGACGATGATGAAGACGATACAAGAATGATGATGACGATGATGAAGACAATATGAAGATGATATGATGATGATGATGATGAAGACGATGACGATGCTATAGATGACGATGACGATGATATGAAGTAATTAATTTGGTCTAGTTTTAATTTTAATGATGATGATGGTGATGAAGATGATCACAATGATGGCGATGATGATGATGATGATGATGATGAAGATGATGATGATAATTATGATTTTGATGACGATGATGATGATAATTATGATTTTAATGATGACGATGACAATATTGATAATGATGATGACAATGATCATGAGGATAAGTCATCGTATTCTTCATCCATGTCATCGTCTTCTTCATCTAATTCATCATCTATATCATCAAATCCAGATTCAACATTGTAAGGGTTGGCCATATCATCATCGTCATCATAATCAGTTATGCTAATAGTGTCATCATCGGTATAACTTTCATCGGCATTGTTTGTTACATCATCGGATTCAACTGTTTCTTGGAGTACATCTTCTGTTGGATCATCATCATCATCTAACTCATGTTGATCATGCTCTGCATCATCGTATCCTTCTTCTAAAGAACACTCTTCATTAGCATTGTCTAGGTTATACTTTACTGGCCTTCCCCTTGGATCGTGTCTCACAACAAATGACTAGGACACTTTACCTGGAACCTCTGAGTAAAATACTTGTTCACATTGACTTGGAAGAACATAGGGCTCTATTCCTGGCTTAAAAAACCTTGTGTTTACCATGGTAAATCCATTATCATGTTCAATAATAGTTCTATCGAGATCACGTTGATTCAATCATAACCTGTACCATTTGACAACGAATAGAACTACCTTAAAGGATTTAAAGTCACACTGTATAATATCTTCCAAATACCCATAGCATCAATTTTCTGAGACTTCTGGATGTCTGTCAGTTCTAGATGAAACATTGGTAACCTCAAAGATAGTCGATATCCCAAAATCTGATGTTTTCTTTGTTTCATCCATTTTTTTGATCTGATATCTACTTCCATTACAGACCATAGCCTTATGGTGTTTTACCTGTAATAAGAAATACATGAAAATATTACACAACCATTCATTCCTTATGCAGCAATACACGGAAAAGAAGAACATGTACGTCAAAATGTAATTTGCAAAATAAAAGATTTAGAGGGATTGACTGGAGCAGCCTATTGCATTCTTTAGCAAAACTCTCAAGGATTTTGAACTGAAATACAATATCTTAGAAAAATAGGCCTATGCTCTGGTAAAAGCTTTAAAGTTTTTCAGAATCTATGTTCTGCATTCTAAAGTTATTTCATTTGTGCCTAATGCCACTGTAAAAGATGTTTTAACACAGCCTGATAGTGAATGGAAAAGAGGCAGGTGGATTGCTAAAATCATGGAGTATGATGTAGATATTAGACCTACCAAACTTGTCAAAGGACAAGGTTTAGCCAAGCTGCTGGCTGAATCAAATTGTCAAGCTCTGGGATTGCATGTCATGGCTGAAGAGTTAGCTCAAGACGAAGATCAAGCAATTTTAGAAAAAGAGAAGATCATGGACTATTATTCAGCATCCACATGGTATGCAGACATTGTGTACTTTCTATTGTTTTTGCAATGTCCTGAGCATTTTGATAGGAAAGCTACTAGATCTTTAAAGCTTAAAGCTACTAAGTATTGTCTAGTAGAAGAGCAGTTATTCTGGAAGGACCCAGGTGGTATTCTACTCAGATGCTTGGATAAATCTAAAATTGAAGGAGTGATTTCTGAATCTCATGAGGGTGCTTGTGGAGGTCACAAGTACTGGAAGACAACAGCATATAGGATTTTAAGAGCTGGATACTATTGGCCCTCTTTGTTTGCAGATGTTTATCAATAGGTAAGATCCTGTATCCCTTGTCAGAAATTTGCAGGCAAACAAAAATTGTTGTCATTTCCTCTAAAACCTATTGCAGTAAGTGCTCCTTTCCAGCAATGGGGTCTGGATTTTATAGGGGAGATAAATCCAGCTTCCTCAGGACAACATAAGTGGATTTTGACTGCAACAGACTTTTTTACTAAATGGGTGGAAGCTATCCCTACTAGGAATGCCACAGACAAAGTAATCATGGAATTCATTGAAGAAAACATCCTGAGTAGGTTTGGTTGTCCTCATAAATTAGTAACGGATAATGCAAAGGCTTTCAAGTCCAAAGAAATGGAAGCCTTTTGTGAAAAGAATGGTATCTTGCTGAAGCATTCAACTCCTTACTATCCCCAGGGTAGTGGTTTGGCTAAATACTCTAATAAAAACATCATTCAAAGTATCAGAAAGTTGCTCAAACATAACAAGAGATCTTGGGATTCAATGCTGAGATATGCATTATGGGATGATAGGATAACAGTCAAACAAGCAATTGGAACCTCTCCATTCCAATTAGTATATGGCACAGAGGCAGTTTTTCCTGTTCAATTGGGAATCCCAATGATGAAGTTTCTTCAGCATTGCCAAGAAGAGCCCAATGATATGTAGAGAAGGATTTATGAGATGATAGAGTTGCAACAGAACAAGGAAAAGGTAGGAGAAAGTGCACAGTTGTATAGATTGAAGATTAAAAGCAGATTTGATAGGAACATCAAAGAAAACACTTTCTCAGTTGGTGATATGGTTTTGAGGTGGGATGCAAGGAAAGAGCAAAAAGGGAAGCATGGTAAATTTGACAACCTCTGGTTTGGCCCTTTCCTAGTGTCTAAGGTTCTGGAAAATAACACTTTTGTCCTGCAGTCTTTGGAAGGTGAGGAATTGTCAAGTCCAGTCAATGGACGATTCCTCAAGCATTTTTATAGTCTTTGAGGAGATTTTCACTTTTCATTGTATATACCAGTGTGAGTGAAGCATAATAAGGACTCCATAACCCAATGGAAATTTCGCAGACTAGTAGGTAGTAGAAAAAGAAGGCATTGGTCTACAGGTTCTTGAAGCCTCATAGGGAGGACTTCATCCCGCAGATGGAGCCATATGTTAAGTCATGAACTTGTTTTCTTTAGTTTTATATTTTGCTTGTGATTTTTACTTTAAGTTTGCTTCTTTGCTTACTTTAGAAAAATTTTGGTTTTAAGTGAAATTTTGATTTTCGCTTTAGGTTTTCATTAGGTTTGTTCTTCTTATGGTTTTGAAGGGTTCTATAGGACATTATGTGGATTAATTGGTTCACAAATAGCACCATGATCAAAGTTTAACATTAAAACCTCATTCAAAATAGAATTAATGATTAAAAAAGCACCAAATTTGATTTTAAAATATTCTTGTAGCGCAATGACTAAATTTTTACACTACGGCGCTACAAGAATATCGCGGGCACTAAAATCGTCGGTTTTTAAGCAAATTTCTCCCATGATGTCGATTTCTGGAGGACTAATCACATGTGTAGATGATTTTGATACGTGTTCCATCAGAAATAATCATGCAAAAAGGTGTGTTCTAAGACGTGAATGAGATCGTGGCAAATCAACAGTTAAGGTTGGGTGAACCTTGACATGTAGAGGAATGAGCTGAAATTGATGTGAAAGAAACTCTACACAAATGCATGACGAAGCTTGAGGTGAAGTGGAGTGAAGACATCTGCTTAAAATTCAGAATTTGCAGTTACAGAGGATATTTAGGGCTTTCTAGTCACACCAGTTGGAAGCAAATTGAAGACCTGAAGACACATGGGCAGTTAAATTCAACAGGCAGATACTCCAAGGATTAATTTTCAACGTTCGCAGCCGGCCGGGAGTGAGGTATTCCGTGCAAACCTGGTCGTGGCTGCCAAATTGGGGGTTTTTCATTAAGGATGGTTATGTTAAAATTGATTAAGGAAAGCTTTAATCCATGCTGTTAACAATCTCCCTACGATCAGATATCAATTTAAAAAAGGTTTTAGATGTTTGGGCAAGTGATAAGTTTAAAAAGAAACAGTTACCTTGAACAATTTCCCTATCAAGACCAGCAAATTTGGTAGGGTAAAGGTTTGTATTGTTTATGGCGACCAAGGTTCCACAGATTCACTTGTTACCTGTAATCAATGCAATGAGTTAGCTGAGCATGTCAATTGCATGCAGATTTTGTCTGAGTAGGTGCTAGAGGATGATTGTTTTTTGTGCTGAATGCAAGTTGAAGCAGAAAAGTTAGCACATATAAGACTGCTCACATATCATCTCAGCCCCTAGTTAAACAGTCACAATTTGAATCTAAGAAGTGAGGAACTGAGAGCTCTAATGCAGAATCCCTATTGCAAAGAGATAGCTCATTAGTAGCATTGGAATGAGCCAAGGGTGCTGTTTGTGCAGAATCACAACACACATATGTTTCCAGGAATTCTAAAGATGGCCTTGCATCGAAATGAACATTTTGGAAGATAGTTAAATTCAGCAGCAGCTTTGTGAGAGGATTTTGGGTACTCTGTTGACCTAAACCACCTAATATCAGTGTAAAATATTTCTTGCATTCAAAATAGAACAGACTGTCAAAAATTTAAAAGCTTGAGGGAAAAAGAGCTGTTAGGTCATTAACAGGGCTTTAAAATTACACTAAATTCAATCATTGAAAGCAGATGGGAAAAAGTGGGAAGACCAACAGGGCTGAGCCCACTGAGCTGAATTGGGTTGACCAGTTTTTAGGTTGTGCAGAGCTTTTTCAAAATGCTGGATGGTTAGATTTCTTCAGGAATATTGATGGCTACAACACCGAGGTCTCTTATAAATTTTCCCAAGGTTATAACCAAGACATGATAGCATTTAATACTCTGAAGTTTAAGTTGACTGTGGAGTTAGTTGCTGAAGCAATAGGAGTCAGAAATGAAGGAGAAATGTGGTTCAAAAAGTTTCCATTCACCTTCAATGCCCAAAGGAATCTTTTACTTGGAATTATTCCAGATTGGAGCAAAGGAATACTAATCCAGAATTTCAGAAATGAATGGGTAGAGCCCATTAAAGTCCTTCAAAGCTATATTACCTGTGAAGGGAGATATGCTTATGTCTTTAAATATCATTTTAGGTTTCTACAGCACCTTGTTGGTGAATCAAGGATGATTCTTCCTTTCTTTTTGTTTAAAAGTTTGCAGAATATGTCAAGCAGGGTCAAGGAGCATCATGATCACACTACACAGTCCATTTTCCATCATGGATTAATCAAGCTAATTATCAGTACTGCTCTGCAAAGAGAAGGGAAGACATGGGAATATTTTCTTTTTTGGTCTGGCTTCCAAATTAAGCAGGAAGAGGAAACCAAAAAACATGTGGACAAGGGTCAAACCCTAATTAGGAAACTAGGTAAAAAGGTCAAGTCTGAAGATAAAAAAGATGTTAAACTTGAAAAGGTGACAGAACCTTCAAAGGGAGACTATGAACCTCAGCAGCCTTCAGCTGATAATAAGGCAAAAGTTTGTTGTTTATAAAAAAGGAATATCAGCCTGTGCAAAATAGGGCACCAACAGAAGCTCTCATGGATGAGAAAATTGTTGCCACAGAGAAAGATGCAGTAAAGGAAGAAAATACCAATGTCCAGCAAAGAAGCCCAATTACTATTTTATCTGAAGATGAAGGATACCTGTTAGAAAGAGATGAATTGACTATCAAGGCTGAAACTAGGGTTGGTACATACAGGGAATTCTCCAGTCAAGAAGATAAGACAATGAGGCTAAAGAAAAAGAAGATCAGGGTTAAGGCTATGGAGTTTTCCATAGTTAGACATCAAGGAAGAACTTTGAAGATGCTGGGAGATTTTGCCCCAGAATGGAGACCTAAAACTAGGCCCAAAAACAAATTGAGGCTGGACATGAAAAAGCTGCTTAACCCTAAGTTAAACACAAAAGCAGTAACTGTGCTTGATACTTCTTCTTCAGATGAAAAAATAGAGTTTAGCAAAGGTGATTGCAAAAGAAAGAAAGCATTAAAGTCAGCATCTTCTTCAGATGAAAAGATAGAGTCTAGTAAAGGTGATTACAAAGGAAAGAAAGCATTAAAGTCAGCAGAAGAGTCCAGTCTCACCGAGACAAAACTATCAGCTGTGTTTTTGGAATTAAGAGGTGAAATGTTGAAGGAAAAATAGAAAGAAGAATTGGAAGCTTCCTATTCAGAAAATAATTTTTTTAGGGATGAAAATGCACCTAATGAAACAGACAATCAAGAAAATCTAAATGTTCCTGGTGTTTCTACAGAGCTGATGCATGAGGAGGAGGACATTTTCATAAAGTTAAATGTCCCATGGCTACCCAGTGAATACAGAATTCAGCAGGAGGCAAAGCTTTTGACTCAGATAAGGAGAATTTGCAAAAAACCATTAAACAGTATAAGCATCAGATGGAGTACATGCAAGAAACCAATGATGGTTTGATCCTAGCTAATAGAAGACTCAGGGAGGATTTACAAGAAGTAAATTATCATTGCCAAGAGCTTACTACAGTCTCCAAGGAGGCCCTGAAAAGGAAAAGAAGCACAGATTTACAATGTGCAGAATTGAAGCAGACTGTCAGAGGTTTACAGTAGCAGAATGAAGAACTTACAAGAAGGTTAATAGATATGGAAGCTGAGCAGAAGAGAGTGAGGAAGAAGGCCCAGGCTTTGGGTGGAATAACTTTATTAGCAGAAGCTGCCAAAGACCTTTGAGTATTATTAGTTAGGCAGTTACTTGTTATGTTTTTTGAGAAACACTTTATTTTGTAAATTGTAAATTTTTGATATTATCCCATCGATGAGTAGGTTAGAAACAGTTAGGATTTAAACCCTAACTAAATTTTTGAAAAACAGTATTTAGGAAGAGGAGAAAGAGAACAAAGGGTTCGATTTTTGGATGGCTTAAGGAGGTCTGTGACTTGTTTATGAGCTAAGTACTAAAACTCTCATGTGTATTTGATGAACATAATTATAAAATATATGATCCTTTCAACCCTTCAATCTGTGTTTTGGCTTCATTTTTAACTTGTTTAGTTACATGATTGATAAATTCATCGTTGGTTTATGGTTTGTATGCTGGTAATGCTTGTCAGTTGTGAATGAACTTCAATGTCATGTTCTATTGGATATTGGTAATTATATTATGCATCTCTGTTCTTCTTTGCTTATGATTCAGTTCCTATTTGGCTCATGAATGTATTCCCTTCAGTCACCAAACTTTACAACCAGGAAAACCTTTCAAAAAACCCTAAACCCTAGTTTTGTTTGATTGAATATTTGAGATTGTGTTGGCTTGTTTCTTTGTGGCCTAGAAACAATTTCTGGCACAAACACACCCATTGAAGAATAAAACAATTCCTGAAAACGTCCGTCGAGGAACAAATAATTTTCGCAAATCGTCCGTCGAGGAACAAATAATTTCACAAATCATCCATCACTTCTACAACAAACATGTCGAAATGTTTAAAACAATTTATATTTATAATGGCCATGCGTTGGATATTCAACACCTTGAACATAGTTACCGTTGAAAATATGGGACCATAAATTTAAAATCATGTAAACCTTACATTTTTTTTTAAACCTACACATCCTGTCGGATCTCCGATGCTAAGGGGTCGAATATCCGACACTATTGGGTCCACATACCGTCAGAGATCCAATGCTTAGGAGTCAGATATGTGACAATCTAGGGGTTGGATATGTGATGCCTAATGTGTCGGATATTCGACGGCACTATACAACTTTTTTGATCACCATCCTTTTTAGTGATTGCTTTCCGACACATCCATACGAAATTTTGGATGACGTCGGATTTTGATGTCAAATTTTGGGTTCAAATCCTATTGTGATCATACAATTCAATAGAAATATTGATGAAGAATCTATCAAGTCAAAGTTTGAGAATAGCTCAAGGATTCTAGATGGCATTCTGAGTAGCCAAATACCATCAAGTGATATATCTAGATTGGGGTTCGCTAAAGAAAAGAAGCCAGATAGTTTTTCGGTCACAAATCAAGAAGGAAGTAAGAAAATCTATGTTGAATTACTAAATAATCCATCTAAAAAGGAAGGAAGAAAGAAAGAAGGTTTAATCTCTCAGGATAAAAATAGAAATAATACAGCACCAAAGAGACCAAATAGATATTTACAAATATTCTTAGGTCACTGCTATTCTTGTAATAATTTTGGTCATAAAGCATTAAATTACAGAACTGAAAGAAAGGTTTATGAATACAAGAAGATGCCATCAAGTAATAAGTCAAAGGGAAATAAGAATATTTTTACACTACTCCAAAAATATGACATAGAATGATATAAGTGTAATAACCATGGACATATGGCAAGAGATTTTAAGCTGAAGACTCACATAAGAAATACTGCTGCAATCAAATCTGAGAACACCAAAAAAAGAGATATTGGAGAGAAAAGGAAGAAAAGGAAATTCCATGATTTCTTTATGTGCAACTGAAATCCAAAACTTATGGCACCTGGATAGTGGTTGTTCAAAACATATGACTGGTGACCCAAGCAATTCATAACACTAAAAGATAATAAGGGAAAGTTCACTTTTGGAGACAACCTATCCTCCAAAATAATCGACAAAGGAATAGTTGTTGTCAACAGCAAGATCAAAGCAGAAAATGTTTTGCTAGTTGAAAACCTCAAGCATAATATTATCAGTGTAAGTCAAACATGTGACCAAGGACACATTTGTATCTTTGAATCAGAAAAAAGTGAAAACAAGAATAAGAAATCAGGAAAGATCGTTGGCATTGCTATGAGAAATACAAACAATGTATACATCTTGGAAAATGAAAACCAAGGCTACTTAAGTATGGTAGATGAAAGTTGGTTATGGCACAGAAGGATGGGACATTTAAGTTTTGACAATCTTTCCAAAATAAGCACAAAGGAAGTTGTAAGAGATCTACCAAAAATTGTAGTTCCGCTAAACTTTGTATGTAAACATTGTCAACATGGGAAGCAAACCAGAGCCAGTTTTGAAATAAAAGAACATATGACTTCGCACCCTCTGGAAATAATACACACAGACCTTTTTGGACCAACCAGAACTAAAATCCTGCAAGGAGATCACTATTTTATGTTGCTCATTGATGATTATACAAGGATGACATGGGTGGCATTCCTCAAAGAAAAATTAGAAGCTTTTGAAAAATTTAAAATCTTCAAGGCAATGGCTGAAAAAGAGTCAGGTGTGAAAATCAAGTGTCTTACATCAAATATTTGGGGAGAATTTACCTCAAGTGAATTCAATGAGTTTTGTGAAGGTCATGGAATTAAGAGAAAATTTTAAGTTGCAAAAACTCCTCAACAAAATGGGGTTGTTGAAAGGAAAAACTGAACAATCCAAGAAGTTGCCAGAACTATGCTCAATGAAGCAAAACTATCAGACTCATTTTGGAGAGAATTTGTATACACAACTGTCTACATACTTAACGGAGGACAACTTGGAGTGAATGAGGATAAGACCCCCTATGAGTTGTGGTATGGAATACCCGCCTCAATCAGATCTTTCAAAGTGTTTGGAAGTTACATTTACATCAAAAGAAACGAGGATGACCTTGGAAAGTTCGACTCTAAGACTGATGAAGGAATATTTCTAGGATATTCATCCACAAAAAATGCATATAGTTGTTTCAATAAAAGGTTACATAAGATTGTAGAATGTGCTGATGTAAAACCAAGAAAAGAAAAAAAAACTTGACAGTATTGAAAATACATGTGATGACTAGATAAAAGAATTGCAAAAGGATGAGAGCATTCATAACGAAGAAGAAGACAAAGAGAAGGAATATACATAGAAATTTGATGAAGACTTCCCTAGACCTGACACTAAAACTCCTTCTAGAAGGGTACAAAAGGATCATCCGGAGTCACAAATCATGGGTGATAAAAATGTTGGAGTCAAAACAAGAAGACAACTACCAGATGTGGAACAAGCCCTACTCTCAATAGTAGAACCCAAAAAATTTGCAGAAGCCAACAAAAGTGATGAATGGTTCAAAGCCATAAATGAATAACTGGATCAGATTGAGAAAAATGGGACATGGGAAATTGTCCCAAGACATGAAGATAAGAACATTGTAGGAACCAAATGGATTTTCAAAAAAAAGTTCAATCAAGATGGACAAGTAATAAGGAACAAAGCAATATTGGTTTGTAAGGGGTATGCCCAAGTGGAAGGTATTGATTTTGAAGAAACTTATGCTCATGTAGCTTGACTTGAAGCAATCAGAATGTTTTTAGCATTGACATGCCATAAAAACTTCAAAGTATATCAAATGGATGTCAAGTCTGCATTCATAAATGGAAAACTAGAAGAAGAAGTATATATTGAACAATCTGAAGGGTTTCTCTTGTCAAAGAACAAAGACTATGTCTGTAAACTGAAGAAGGCTCTCTGTGGTCTCAAACAAGCTCAAAGAGCATGGTTTTCAAGACTAGACAGCTACTTAAAACAACAAGGTTTTAAAAGAGGAGCCACTGAAAGTAATCTTTACCTAAATATCAAAGATAAAAAGATGATCATTTTTATTGTCTATGTGGATGATATCATATTTGGAAGCAATCTTCAAATCCTAAGTGTATATTTTTCCTCTGAAATGAAGAAATATTTCAAAATGTTAATGTTAGGTGAATTGACTTTCTTCATAGGATTACAAGTTTACCAAATAGATGAAGGAATTTTCATCTCTCAAACTAAGTACATCAAAGATATGTTGAAAAAGTTTAAAATGGAAGATTCCAAACCTGTTGGTACTCCAATGGTCACCGGTTGCAAGTTAAGTAAGGTTGATGAATCTCTGGAAGTAGATCATGCCATGTTTAGATCCATGATTGGCAGTCTACTATATCTGACAGCCACAAGACCAGATGTGATACAAGTTGTTGGATTGGTAGCTAGATTCCAATCAGCTCCCAAAGAAACACATGTAACAACAGTAAAAGGGATTTTCAAATATCTAAAAGGTACTATGGAGTATGGTTTATGGTATCCGAAAGGACAAGACTTACCTTGAAGGCGTTTACTGGTGTAGATTGGGCAGGAAGTGTTGACAATCGAAAAAGTACTAGTGGAGCAGCATTTTTCTGGGAAATTGTTTAGTATCATGGTCAAGTAAAAAATAATCCTCCATTCCACTCTCTACAGCAAAAGTAGAATATATTGCTTCCGCCTCATGTTGCACTCAAGTTATTTGGATGAGACAAACCCTAGAATATCTACTTGTAAAATATGAACATCCAATAGTGATCAAATGTGATAACACTAGTGCTATAAATATGTCTAAAAATCATATCATGCATTCTAAGAAAAAACATATACCAATCAAGTATCACTATCTAAGAGAATAGGTATCTCAAAAAGCTGTCAAATTAGAATACATTGACACAAAAGAACAAATTCCTGACATTTTCACCAAACCACTACCTAAGGAATCCTTTGAGTGTTGTAGACAAAAAAATGGGAGTAATTCCGTTACAAAAGTAATAAGAGGAGAAAGCTCAATCTCAGGGGGAGAAATGATGATAGGGGGAGCTATCAGACAGAAAGGTTCCTTTCTCATTGTTGTAAAAGAGGGAGAATGTTTAGAGGTTGTCTCCAATGCCAAAGGGGGATACTATTGAGTAAATAGTTGTCATTGATGTCAAAGTTGTTCACAAATTATAAAGGAATAACCAGTGGATATGGTGGCAGAATGAAGGTTGCAAGTATCTAGGTTAATAAAGGAATAACCCTATTACAGGTTGTAGGTTGCAAGGTGAATGACAAATGAATAACCCTATAGCAAGTTGAAAAACTAAGATCGATCATCCAATGTTGTTGTTGAATGAACTGTCGCAGAGGATTTCCGCAAAATCATGGAGAGATCCAAATTCGATCTGAAGTTGACGGTAAGGAAGCATCCCGCATGAGATCCAATGGCTGACAATCAGTTCTGCAAAAAGATAGGCATTAGGATGAAGTTTCGCAAAAGATCAAGATCGGACAACTTATATTAATCCCACACTAGATACGATGGTTAAGGATTAATTCTGACAATTAGGCAAAAAATCCAAAGCTCCAAAAAATATCAAGATTGGACAAATGAGATTAGTTTTTCCAAAGAGATCGACAGTGTGGAAGGAAAAATGCAAAAAGGAAATTACGTTTAAAGATTCGCATCCTGCAATCTGGAAATCGACGGTCAGGAAAACTCCTGCAAAAGATCAACGGTGCAGAATTGTTGTTGTGGAAAAAAGCTTGCGGAAAGGAGTTTGCTGGACGAAAGAGGTGGACAGTCAGCATCCCGCATCCCGCAATATGAAGATCAGCAGTCAAGGAAAATCCCAATAAAAATCAACGGTGAGAAATCGCTGAAACAGAAAAATGGTGCAGAAATACGATTTAAAAAGAAATCGGTAGAGAAGATCAACTATTCGGATTGTATCTAGTGAAGAAGATTATAAAAACACTGGAAAACAATGAGAAAGGCTGCGGAAATGAATTCTGAGTTGTGGGAAGAAATGAAATGGTGTCTTCACTGAAATGATGCGACGGTTGAGTGGTTGGGTGATGATTTATTGTGTCTGTAAGAGAACGATCATGATTGAAAACGAAATAATGTGGCTATGGAGAGATGCGTTGATTAGAAATAAGTAAAGGGTATTTATTGAATGAATGTGTAAATAATTAGGCGTCTCTTTTAGGGAGCTTGATAAAGTCCAAAGTGAATAGTTTTTCAACTGTTCTAAAAACTGAGAAAATTAGTCTAGGGTGGCAGGGTGGTGCTATGGTAGGCCACCGGTCTGTAGGGGGTCGAAGCCTCCTTCTAGTCAAAGTTGGAGAATAGGGTGTCGTAGCATCCTTGTCTGTTGAAGCAGACAGAAAATCATACGGGTGTTGTAGCATCCTAGTCTATAGTTGCAAACAAAACCTATGGTGTTTTTTGCATCCTTTCTATTGTAGCAGATAAACAATTTTGTAACTTCATCTTATTAATGAGTTTGTGTTGGTGTTTTTCCCTTTTGAGGTTTCCACAATAAAATCTATGTCTTGATTGTTTATTTTGTGTAATTTAAAGTAAAAACTAACAATATTGATTCATCCCCCCCCCCCTCTCAGTATTGTGGGATAAACCAACAATAAACTCGTAGGGAATGAGAGGTATATAGATATCTCACAACTAGCCCATTGTCAACCTTGAGATGAATATCCCTAAATATGACCTTGGTAGTGAAGTGGAATATACACATGGATAAGCAAATTATAGTTAGTCTTAAAGGTGGAACAAATTCTAGTTAAGAGGATAAATTAATAGTGGCAGTGTAACATTTAGATGAGGTAACCCATACATGGGGTTAGAGATGGATATCTAGAAATCCTATATGGGACTTTGTTGAGTTTCTAGGTGAAAAAATTGGAAACAATATTGTAAGTAGGATTATTTTTATGGTATTCAATCCATGCACGAGTTCCAAAAAAGACTTAATAATAGAAAAACACATTGAGAAGTTCCAAGTCTAAGGAGGAAAAGGTTAAACTCTTTGTAGATATATTATGAAATCTATAAATATCAAATATTTTGATAATATTTTTAATCAAGGTAAGAATCATTAGTCCCCAATTCTTTGGAAAGAGCCATTAGTATAGTCAAAAGGTTATACATATGATAATAGGTACAAGGAAAAAGGAAGGATCACATGTTATAAATAAAAATTCCTACCTATCCAAAAATATAATCCCTCAACCTCAAACCTCTCTTATAAATTATTAGCGTTTGTTTAAGGGACACCACTATAACTATCATAAATAAAATTACGGCTATTTTAGGTCAGTGACACTCTAAGTTTAGATATAAAATCGAGGAGGATGTTTGATCCTAATTAACTATATAATGAATTTAGTTCACAAAATCAATCACACACAGCCATTAGAAATAAGGTATCTCCTAGCCTCTCGGGTCGTAATTATTAGGTTGGATAGTCTTATCACCTCCAAGTTCTATGTTTGCATTAAAATATAAAGGCTTTGTGTTTTAGTTTATCTTGAAAATGCAACGTATATTCTTGATAAGAAACAAGTTAAGTTAATATGCTTATATATTGATGCATTTGAATGTCCCCAATCAACATCCCAAGACATGGACACTTTCAATGTGAAAGTACATGGTGCACAAAGTGGAACTTATGATGGAAAATTTTATTCTCAAGGATGACTTTTAGTTCATTGACATTGGAGTAGATGTTGTTTTTCTTATTTAATGACTTATTTCATTGGGGACCCAATTTAGAAAGCATTGAGAGATGTTCATCCACCTTCACTAAGGTCACAATTACAAAATATAAGGGCTTACATCTTAAAGTATATAGACCATTAATGTCATGCATGTCCATTGACGACCTTATGAATAAGAAAAACTTTGTCATGTTGGTAATATATGGAGGTTGGTCATTCTCAACAAACTCATATGTCATCTCTCTATATCCCTATCCAAAAGTATAATATGGTATTTTGAGATATGGACATATAACTTGTAACTAACATGTGTATGTCACATGCTAATAATGGACCTTGAAACCACTAAAGAGTCTACAACTTTTTCTACTAATTGATATGGCTGGTTTTCAAGGTCCAATAATGGAAGGCTTGTGGATGAATATTTGAAACTAATATCATCACTCTTAGTAAGAACCTTTATGCTACCCATGTTGTCTTAATAAAAAAATGATATGGTGTATAACACCTATGTATTGACTACAAACTACTTAATTGAATCACTATTAAGTAAAAATCCCCATAACTCATATCAATTATTTGATTACACCTAGAGGCACTCTACAATCAAGTATGGGGGAGATGTTGTCACATAATGTAACATAATGTACATTAAAAAAAATTCAATGTCATTTTACTTTTTCAATAACAAATATATGACATGTCCTCTCTCTCTCTCTTGTAGAAATTCTAAATCCTTGATGGCATAAGGAATTTCATAAACAAGCTAAGGATCTAGGCACACAATTAACCTCACGGAGAATTGTATAGAATTAGCATAAGGAGAGAAGAAGAATAATTGATGAACACACATTAATCAATGATCAATAAAATTATAACTGATATTATTACATAGGGATACATCCTTATAAAGGAAAATAGAGTTGCTAGAAGACAACTCAAGCTAGCTCATAAAGCAGGCTTACTAATTATGATAAACCCCATAGTTGGCTAAAGCACTTTCCCAATCTATCAAGCACCTCACGAATTAGAAATAGCATGTGTGAGTGATGATGAGTGAAGGAAGGACCTGCTAATCCTAGAATATGGAGAGAAAATAATAGAGGATGTGTTCACAACAAAAGATGCCAGTTTCCTAGTTGACTAGCTTTACCTTATCCACAGAAAAGTAGGATAAAGAAGATAAGGTAGAATCTGTTGTAAAGCACAATTACCAATTTTGGATGGCCATAAAGTGGTCAAGATCAACCCAAAATTAGAATAAATCATTCTTGGGATATAGATGGCAAGTGTTGACTCTAAGGTGCAAGTGGATGCCAAGTATCTAAGCTAGTGGGTAGGAAATTAATCAAATAATGATTAATTATTCTATGAGTGGGTTTATGATATTCCAACACCCCCATTTAAGCCTAATTTTATGATTATATCTTTGAACTAATCAAAAAATATATATGCATGTAGGGCCCAACAACAAGGCTATGGTCACCCTTTTACAATTTATCTTTTCCAAAGAAATGAGGAAAGATGCAAAACCTCAAGGGGAAAATCCTCCCTCAAGAAAGGACATGAAAAGAAATACCAAAAAAGTTGAACTTATGGTGTTGCTGTTGCTCCAAACTAAATGCTGATGTTTGTAGGGATATTCTTCTTGGGAAGAAGATAAATCTGCTCACCTGGATCAAGGACAACTGCAGGATGGAAACTAGGACCATGTAGAACAACTGAGATCCAATGATGTGAAGGCAATACTGAAGGATCTTGATACTTGTAATCAGCTCCAAGATGATGAGATGACTTGAAATTTAAACTAGTAGAGATGAAATGAGCTCCATAGAGGTGAAATAACGGTCCAAGTGAATGTATAATGTCTCCATCTTCATTTACACAGAGAGGATGTGTGCAAGTGATCATGTAGGAACACAAAGAAGGCATAGGATCAAAGAGTGCGAATGCATGGGCTCCATGGGTTGATCTAGCTTCCAAAGAATCCAAGAGATCACATATAAGCACAATAGTAGACTCATGGGAATATACTGGTAAAGAATCCTCTATGGTAGAAGTATGAGAGGAGGAAAGATAGTGATGTTCAAAATATTCAAGGAGGCTCTGATAATGAGTGCCAAGAATAAAGGAGGAGCTACAAAAGCGCATAGGATAAAGTATGGTAAGTGGTAAGGCACTAAAATAACTTGATTTGGTTAAGCAAACATCCTGGAAGTCACTGGGTTGTGCACCATCAAGGAGAATGCACAAAGTGTGAGAGGTATGGCATATGGATCTTAGAATCCAAGATAGAAGACATAGAGAACACTGAATGTGTGAGTGAATCATCAATAGCAACAACAACTTTATTAGTCACTTATTTTTCATCAACAACATCATAAGAAGATGAATCAAGATCTTTTACTTCAAGAGACATAGAAAAATATGGGTATTCAATATTTTCTTCTTGATTGAAAGGGGAAGCATTCAAATCAAAGAGAGTAGTAGCAACATGAACTATATGCGAAACTTCTTCTTCATGATCAACTTCATCAGAGACTGTAGAGGCCGAGACATCTTGAGAGAGATAAATCATTGAAGAGATAGAGGCACTCTCCACATAGCTAGAAGGATCCTCATTTTCATTTCCCAAAACCCTATCCAATGTTGTCCAGAGATCCTTTGGGTATTTAACAGAATCAATAAGGTAGTGCATGCTTGGAGAGATAGATAAACAAATAGCTCCAATTGCTATATCACTGTCATTCAACCAATCACTTGAATCTTCATAAGACTCTTCACTAGCTCCAATAGATATCTCATAGAGAACTTTTCTCTTTAGAGATGAAATAATCTTCAATTTCCACTATGAATAGCTTGTGAATGGAGAAAGAAGAGGAACTAATACTCTTGAATCCATTCAAAGTTGAACCTGCAAATCTAAAAAGGAGGATTAAGTAATGAACTCTCAAAGAAATGATATCATGTAGAGCTTTGATATCCTTGGCTCTGATACCATGTATAAATTCTAAATCCTTGATGGCATAAGGAATTTCATAAACAATCTAAGGATCTAAGCACACAATTAACCTCACAGAGAATTGTAGAGAATTAGCATAAGGAGAGAAGAAGAAGAATTAATGAACACACATTAATGAATGATAAATAAAATGCTAATTGATATTATTGCATAGGTAATACATCCTTATAAAGGAAAATAGAGTTTCTAGAAGACAACTCAAGCTAGCTCATAAAGCAGGCTTACTAATTATGATAAACCCCATAGTTGGCTAAAGCACTTTCGAAATCTATCAAGCACCTCACGAATTAGCAATAGCATGTGCGGGTGATGATGAGTGAAGGAAGGACTTGCTAATCCTAGAATATGGAGAGCAAATAATGGAGGATGGGTTGGCAACAAAAGCTGCCAGTTTCCCAGTTGACTAGCTTTACCTTATCCATAGGAAAGCAGGATAAAGCAGATAAAGCAGAACAAATCAGAATCTACTGTAAAGTGCAGTTACCAATTCTAGATGGCCATAAAGTGGTCAAGATCAAACCAGAATAAAAAATAAATCATTCCTGAGATATGGATGGCAAGTGTTTACTCTAAGGTGCAAGTGGATCACAACTATCTAAGCTAGTGGGTAGGAAATTAATCAAATAATGATTAATTATTTTATGAGTGGGTTTATGATATTCCAACACCCCCCTTTAAGCCTAACTTTATGATGATATATCTGAACTAATCAGAAATATATGTGCATATAGGGCCCAACATCAAGGCTATGGTCACCCTTTTACAATTTATTTTGTCCAAAGAAATGAGGAAAGAGGCAAAACCTCAAGGAAAAAATCCTCCCTCAATAAAGGACATGGAAAGAAATACCAAAAATGTTGAACTACTGGTGTTGCTTCTGCTCAAAACTAAATGTTGATGTCTGGAGGAATCTTCTTCTTGGGAAGAAGATAAATCTTCTTACCTGTATCAAGGACAGCTGTAGGATGGAAACTAGGACCATGTAGAACAACTGAGATCCAATGATGTGAAGGAAATACTGAAGGATCTTGAGACTAGTAATCAGCTCCAAGATGATGAGATGACTTGAAATTAAAACCACTAGAAATGAAATGAGTTCCAAAGAGGTGAAATAATTGTCCAAGCGAATGTATAATGTCTCCATGTTCATTTACATAGAGAGGATGTGTGCAAGTGATCATGTAGGAACATAGAGAAGGCGTAGGATCAAAGAGTCCAAATGCATGGGATCCATGGGTTTATCTAGCTTCCAAAGAATCCAAGAGATCACATATAAGAATGATAGTAGACTCATGAGAATATATTGGTAAAGAATCCTCTATGGTAGAAGAATGTAAGGAGGAAAGGTAGTGATATTCAAAATATTCAAGGAGGCTTTGACAATGAGTGCCAAGAACAAAGAAGGAGTTGCATAAGCACATGGGATCAAGTATGGTAAGTGGTAAGACACTCAAATAACTTTATTTGGCTAAGAAAACATCCTAGAAGTCACTAGGTTGCGCACCATCAAGAAGAGAGGCATGCACAAAGTGTGAGAGGTATGGCATATGGATCTCATAATCCATGATAGAAGACATAGAGGACACTGAATGTGTGAGTGAATAATGAATAGCAATAGCAGATCCATTAGTTACTTATTTTTCATCAACAACATCATAAGAATATGAATCTATATCTTCTACTTCAAGAGACACAGAAAAAGATGGCTCTTCAATATTTGCTTATTGATTGAAAGAGGAAGCATTTGAATCAAAGAGAGTAGTAGCAACAAGAACTGTATGAGAAAATTCTTCTTCATGATCAACCTCATTAGAGACTATAGAGGCCGAGACATATTGAGAGAGAGAAATCATTGAGGAGCTAGAGGCACTCTCCACATAGCTAGAAGGATCATCATTGTCCTTTCCCAAAAATATATTCAATGTTGTCCATAGATCCTTTGGGTATTCAATAGAATCAATAAGGTAGCGCATGCTTGGAGAGATAGCTAGACAAATAGCTCTAATTGCTCTATCACAGTCATTCAACCAGTCGCTTGGATCTTCATAAGACTCTTCAGCAGCTTCAATAGATATCTCATAGAGACCTTGTCTCTTTAGAGATGACATCATCTTCAATTTCCACTCTAAATAGCTTGTGAAAGGAGAAAGAAGAGGAACTTATACTCTTGAATCCATTCGAAGTTGAACCTGCAAAATAAACCTACAAATCTGAAAAGCAGGATTAATTAATGAACTGTCAAAGATTTGATATCATGTAGAGCTTTGATATCCTTAGCATGTTTATGAAATTCCTTATGCCATCAAGGCTTTAGAATTTCTACATGGTATCAGAGCTAGGCACACAATTAACCTCACAGAGAATTGTAGAGAATTAGCATAAGGAGAGAAGAAGAAGAATTAATGAACACACATTAATGAATGATCAATAAAATTATAATTGATATTATTACATAGGTAATACATCCTTATAAAGGAAAATAGAGTTGCTAGAAGACAACTCAAGCTAGCTCATAAATCAAGCTTACTAATTATGATAAACCCCATAGTTGGCTAAAGCACTTTCCCAATCTATCAAGCACCTCACGATTTAGAAATAGCATGTGTGAGTGATGATGAGTGAAGGAAGGACTTGCTAATCCTAGAATATGGAGAGAAAATAATGGAGGATGGGTTGGAAACAAAAGCTTCCAGTTTTCTAGTTGACTAGCTTTACCTTATCCACAGAAAAGAAGGATAAAGCAAATAAAGCAAAATAAAGCAGAATCTCCTGTAAAGGGAAATTACCAATTCTGGATGGCCATAAAGTGGTCAAGATCAACCCAGAATCAAAATTAAATCATTCCTGGGTTATAGATGTCAAGTGTTGACTCTAACATGCAAGTGGATGCCAACTATCTAAGATAGTGGGTACAAAATTAATCAAATAATGATTAATTATTTTATGAGTGGGTTTATGATATTCCAACACCCCCCTTTAAGCCTGAGTTTATGATGATATCTCTGAACTAATCAGAAATATATATGCATATAGGGCCTAGCAACAAGGCTATGGTCACCCTTTTACAATTTATCTTGTCCAAAGAAATGAGGAAAGAGGCAAAACCTGAAGGGGAAAATCCTCCCTCAAGAAAGGACATGAAAAGAAATTCCAAAAATGTTGAACTGCTAGTGTTGCTACTGCTCCAAACTAAATGATGATGTCTGGAGGAATCTTCTTCTTGGGAAGAAGATAAATCTGCTCACCTGGATCAAGGACAGCTACAGGATGGAAACTAGGACCATGTAGAACAACTGAGATCCAATGATGTGAAGGAAATATTGAAGGATCTTGAGACTTGTAATCAGCTCCAAGATTATGAGATGACTTGAACTTCAAACCAGTAGAGATGAAATGAGCTCTGGATAGGTGAAATAATTGTCCAAGCAAATGTGTAATGTCTCCATCTTCATTTACATAGAGAGGATGTGTGCAAGTGATCATGTAGGAACATAGAGAAGGCATAGGATCAAAGAGAGCAAATGCATGGGCTCCATACGTTGATCTATCTAGATTCCAAAGAATCCAAGAGATCACATATAAGCACAACAATAGACTCGTGGGAATATACTGGTAAAGAATCCTCTATGGTAGAAGAATGTAAGGAGGAAAGGTAGTGATATTCAAAATCTTCAAGGAGGCTCTAAGAATGAGTGCAAAGAACAAAGGAGGAGTTGTAGAAGCGCATGGGATCAAGTATGGTAAGTGGTAAGACACTAAAAGAACTTTATTTGGCTAAGAAAACATCCTGGAAGTCATTGGGTTGCGCACCATCAAGAAGAGAGGCATGCACAAAGTGTGAGAGGTATGGCATATGCATCTCAGAATCCATGATAGAAGACATAGAGAAAACTGAATGTGTGAGTGAATCATCAATAGAAATAGCAACTCCATTAGTTACTTCTTTTTCATCAACAACATCATAAGAAGATGAATCAAGATCTTCTAATTCAAGAGACACAGAAAAAGATGGATCTTCAATATTTGCTTCTTGATTGAAAGAGGAATCATTTGACTCAAAGAGAGTAGTAGCAACAAGAAATGTATGAGAAACTTCTTCTTCATGACCAACTTCATCAGAGAATGTAGAGGCCGAGACATCTTGAGAGAGAGAATTCATTAAGGAGCTAGAGGCACTCTCCACATACCTAGAAGGATCCTCATTGTCCTTTCCCAAAACTCTATCCAATGTTGTCTGGAGATCCTTTGGGTATTCAATAGAATCAATAAGGTAGCCCATGCTTGGAGAGATAGCTAGACAAATAGCTCCAATTGCTCTATCACAGTCAACCAGTCACTTGGCTCTTCATAAGACTCTTCACCAACTCCAATAGATATCTCATAGAGACCTTTTCTCTTTAGATATGAAATCATCTTCAATTTCCACTCTGAATAGCTTGTGAATGGAGAAAGAAGAGGAACTGATACTCTTGAATCCATTCGAAGATGAACCTACATAATAAACCTACAAATATGAAAAGGAGGATTAATTAATGAACTCTCAAAGATCTGATATCATGTAGAGATTTGATATCCTCGGCTCTGATACCATGTAGAAATTCTAAAGCCTTGATGGCATAAGGAATTTCATAAACAGGCTAAGGATCTAGGAACACAATTAACCTCACAGAGAATTGTAGAGAATTAGCATAAGGAGAGAAGAAGAAGAATTAATGAACACACATTAATGAATGATCAATAAAATGATAATTGATATTATTACATAGGGAATACATCCTTATAAAGGAAAATAGAGTTGCTAGAAGACAACTTAGGCTAGCTCATAAAGCAAGCTTACTAATTATGATAAACCCCATAGTTGGCTAAATCACTTTCTCAATCTATCAATCACCTCATGAATTAACAATAGCATGTGTGAGTGGTGATGAGTGAAGGAAGGAGTTGCTAATCCTATAATGTGGAGAGAAAATAATGGAGGATGGGTTGGCAACAAAAGCTGCCAGTTTCCTAGTTTACTAGCTTTACCTTATCCACAGAAAAGCAGGATAAAGCATAATCTACTGTAAAGCATAGTTACCAATTCTGGATGGCCATAAAGTGGTCAAGATCAACCCAGAATCAGAAATAAATCATTCCTGGGAAATATATGGAAAGTGTTGACTCTAAGGTGCAAGTGGATGCCAACTATCTAAGCTAGTGGGTAGGAAATTAATCAAATAATGGTTAATTATTTTATGAGTGTGTTTATGATATTCCAACACCCCCCTTTAATCCTGACTTTATGATGATATCTATGAAATAGTCAGAAATATTTATGCATATAGGGCCTAGCAACAAGGCTATAGTCACCCTTTTACAATTTATCTTGTCCAAAGAAATGAGGAAAGAGGAAAATCCTCAAGGGGAAAATCCTCCCTCAAGAAAGGACATGAAAAGAAATTCCAAAAATGCTGAACTGCTGGTGTTGCTGCTGCTCCAAACTAAATGCTGATGTCTGGAGGAATCTTCTTCTTGGGAAGAAGATAAATCTACTCACCTAAATCAAGGACAACTGTAGGATGGAAACTAGGACCATGTAGAACAAATGAGATCCATGATGTGAAGGAAATACTGAAGGATCTTAAGACTTGTAATCAACTCCAAGATGATGAGATGAGTTTAAATTCAAACCAGTAGAGATGAAATGATCTCCAGATAGGTGAAATAATTGTCCAAGCGAATGTATAATGTCTCCATCTTCATTTACACAAATAGGATGTGTGCAAGTGATCATGCAGGAACATAGAGAAGGCATAGGATCAAAGAGTGCGAATGCATGGGCTCCACGGGTTGATCTATCTAGCTTCCAAAGAATCCAAGAGATCACATATAAGCACAACAGTAGACTCATGGGAATATACTGGTAAAGGATCCTTTATAGTAAAAGAATGTAAGGAGAAAAGGCAGTGATATTCAAAATCTTAAAGGAGGCTCTGAGAATGAGTACCAAGAACAAAGGAGGAGCTGCAGAAGTGCATGGGATCAATTATGGTAAGTGGTAAGACACTAAAACAACTTTATTTGGCTAAGAAAACATCCTGGAATTCAGTGGGTTGTGCACCATCAAGAAGAGAGGCATGCAAAAAGTGTGAGAGGTATGGCATATGGATCTCAAAATCCATGATAGAAGACATAGAGATCATTGAATGTGTGAGTGAATCATCAATAGCAATATCAGCTCCATTAGTTGCTTATTTTTCATCAACAACATCATAAGAAGATGAATCAAGATCTTCTACTTCAAGAGACACAGAAAAAGATGGCTCTTCAATATTTGCTTCTTGTTTGAAAGTGGAAGCATTCGAATCAAAGAGAGTAGTAGAAACAAGAAATTTAAGAGAAACTTGTTCCTCATGATCAACTTCATCAGAGAGTGTAGAGGATGAGACATCTTGAGAGAGAAAAATCATTAAGGAGCTAGAGGCACTCTCCACATAGTTAGAAGGATCCTCATTGTCCTTTCCCAAAACTCTATCCAATGTTGTCCAGAGATCTTTTGGGTATTCAACAGAATCAATAAGGTAGCGCATGCTTGGAGAGATAGCTAGACAAATAGCTCCAATTGCTCTATCACAGTCATTCAACCAGTCACTTGGCTCTTCATAAGACTCTTCACCAGCTCCAATAGATATCTCATAGAGACCTTGTCTCTTTAGATATGAAATCATATTCAATTTCCACTCTGAATAGCTTGTCAATGGAGAAAGAAGAGGAACTGAAACTCCTGAATCCATTCGAAGTTGAACCTGCAAAATAAACCTGCAAATCTGAAAAGGAGGATTAATTAATGAACTCTCAAAGATCTGATATCATGTAGAGCTTTGATATCCTTAGCTCTGATACCATGTAGAAATTCTAAATCCTTGATGGCATAAGGAATTTCATAAACAAGCTAAGGATCTAGGCACACAATTAACCTCACAGAGAATTGTAGAGAATTAGCATAAGGAGAGAAGAAGAAGAATTAATGAACACACATTAATGAATGATAAATAAAATGCTAATTGATATTATTGCATAGGTAATACATCCTTATAAAGGAAAATAGAGTTGCTAGAAGACAACTCAAGCTATCTCATAAAGGAGGCTTACTAATTATGATAAACCCCATAGTTGGCTAAACCACTTTCCCAATCTATCAAGCACCTCACGAATTAGCAATAGCATGTGTGAGTGATGATGAGTTAAGGAAGGACTTGCTAATCCTAGAATATGGAGAGAAAATAATGGAGGACGGGTTGAAAACAAAAGCTGCAAGTTTCCTAGTTGACTAGCTTTACCTTACCCACAGAAAAGCAAGATAAAGCACATAAAGCAGAATAAAGCAGAATCTACTATAAAGCACAGTTACCAATTCTGGATGGCCATAAAGTGGTCAATATCAACCCAGAATCAAAAAATAAATCATTCCTGGGATATAGATGGAAAGTGTTGACTCTAAGGTGCAAGTGGATGCCAACTATCTAAGCTAGTGGGTAGGAAATTAATCAAATAATGACTAATTATTTTATGAGTGGGTTTATGATGATATCTCTGAACTAATCAGAAATATATATATGCATATAGGTCCCAACAACAAGTCCATGGTCACCCTTTTACAATTTATCTTGTCCAAAGAAATGAGGAAAGAGGAAAAACCTCAAGGGGAAAATCATCCCTCAAGAAAGGACATGAAAAGAAATACCAAAAATGTTGAACTGGTTGTGTTTCTGCTGCTCCAAACTAAATGCTGATGTCTGGAGAAATATTCTTCTTGGGAAGAAGATAAATCTGCTCACTCGAATCAAGGATAGCTGCAGGATGGAAACTAGGACCATGTAGAACAAATAAGATCCAATGTTGTGAAGGGAATACTGAAGGACCTTGAGACTTGTAATCAGCTCCAAGATGATGAGATGACTTGAACTTCAAACCAGTAGAGATGAAATGAGCTCCATATAGGTGAAATAATTGTCCAAGTGAATTTATAATTTCTCCATCTTCATCTACACAGAGAGGATGTGTGCAGGTGATCATGTAGGAACATAGAGAAGGCATAGGATCAAAGAGTGTGAATGCATGGGCTCCATGGGTTGATCTATCTAGCTTCCAGAGAATCCAAGAGATCACATATAAGCACAACAGTAGACTCATGGGAATATACTGGTAAAGAATCCTCTATGGTAGAAGATTGTAAGGAGGAAAGGCAGTGATATTCAAAATATTCAAGGAGGCTCTGAGAATGAGTGCCAAGAACAAAGGAGGAGCTATAGAAGCACATGGGATCAATTATGGTAAGTGGTAAGACACTAAAACAACTTGATTTGGCCAAGAAAACATCCTGGAATTCACTGGGTTGCGCATCATAAAGAAGAGAGGCATGCAAAAAATGTGAGAGGTATAGCGTATGGATCTCAAAATCCATGATAGAAGACATAGAGAACACTAAATGTGTGAGTGAATCATCAATAGAAATAGAAACTCCATTAGTTACTTCTTTTTCATCAACAACATCATAAGAATATGAATCAATATCTTCTACTTCAAGAGACACAGAAAAATATGGCTCTTCAATATTTGCTTCTTGATTGAAAGAGGAAGCATTCGAATCAAACAGAGTAGTAGCAACAAGAATTGTATGAGAAACTTCTTCTTCATGATCAACTTCATCAGAGACTGTAGAGGCCGAGAAATATTGAGAGAGAAATCACTAAGGAGCTAGAGGCACTCTCCACATAGCTAGAAGGATCCTCATTGTCCTTCCCCAAAACTCTATCGAATGTTGTCGAGAGATCCTTTGGGTATTCAACAGAATCAATAAGGTAGCACATGCTTGGAGAGATAGCTAGACAAATAGCTCCAATTTCTCTATCACAGTCATTCAACCAGTCACTTGGCTCTTCATAAGACTCTTCACCAGTTCCAATAGATATCTCATAGAGACCTTGTCTCTTTAGATATGAAATCATCTTCAATTTCCACTCTGAATAGCTTGTCAATGGAGAAAGAAGAGGAACTGATACTCTTGAATACATTCTAAGTTGAACCTACAAAATAAACCTGCAAATATGAAAAGGAGGATTAATTAATGAACTCTCAAAGATCTGATATCATGTAGAGCTTTGATATCCTCAGCTCTGGTACCATGTAGAAATTCTAAAGCCTTGATGGCATAAGGAATTTCATAAACAAGCTAAGGATCTAGGCACACAATTAACCTCACAGAGAATTGTAGAGAATTAGCATAAGGAGAGAAGAAGAAGAATTAATGAACACACATTGATGAATGATAAATAAAATGATAATTGATATTATTACATAGGTAATACATCCTTATAAAGGAAAATAGAGTTGCTAGAAGACAACTCAAGCTAGCTCATAAAGCAAGCTTACTAATTATGATAAACCCCATAGTTGGCTAAAGCACTTTCCCAATCTATCGAGAACCTCACGATTTAGAAATAGCATGTGTGAGTGATGATGAGTGAAGGAAGGACTTGCTAATCCTAGAATATGGAGAGAAAATAATGGAGGATGGGTTGGAAACAAAAGCTACTAGTTTCCTAATTAACTAGCTTTACCTTATCCATAGAAAAGCAGGATAAAGCAGATAAAGTAGAATCTACTGTAAAATGAAGTTACCAATTATAGATGACCATAAAGTGGTCAAGATCAACCCAGAATAAAAAATAAATCATTCCTGGGATATAGATGGCAATTGTTGACTCTAAGGTGCAAGTGGATGCCAACTATCTAAGCTAGTGGGTAGGAAATTAATCAAATAATGATTAATTATTTTATGAGTGGGTTTATGATATTCCAACATCTCTCTCTCTCTCTCTCTCTCTCTCTCCATTGTATATGTTATTTCTTTTGGTATACAGATATTAAGAAAGATATGATAGAGACTAGTATGCATCTATCAATAAATCATCATCATGCATACAGATAATCCACCACGAGGTAGGAAACACATATTTCGCCTTAAATCTATACCTAGAATTCTATGAAATGGAATTTATGGTAGGGAAAGTCTTTGTTCTACTAAATTTAGATACCATGGTCTTAAGGTGTATAAGGTGTGAATAAATAAGTAAGAGAGTAAGAGAGTACTAAAACAAACACATATTCCCCACATTGCAAAATCCACTTGAAAATTTGCAATATGGTTAGACTGCAATGATTGGTATCATAGGTATCTATTGTAGTCTAGTTGGCTAGGGTACTTGATTCTCACTTGAGAGACTCGCGCTCAAGTTGCGACAATGGAAATATATTTTGATGTAAAAATTATATTTTGACAAACACAAATATGACCATGGCACAAAATCTAGATCAAAATCTAAATGCTTAAAGCTAAAAAAAGCTGAAAATGTTTATAATATGTTGTGTCTGCCACGATTTTGCATCTATCACGAGTCGAACTAGGTCTATTGCTTGGTGGCCTATGAAATTATCACCATTGTTCATTGTTCTTATGATTTGTTTTCAAGTCACTTATTACTAAATAAAGTTTTTTTTAACCTTATTGGGCATTAAGAGATACTTTTTACATTTCTCTATGTAGGGGATTTATACATAGAAATTTACACTTTCTTTTTAAAAATTTAACACAAGGAGTGCCTTAACAATACACCCATTCACCATCTATTCTATACCCTGTGGGAAAAAACATTATAAAATATCATTTAAATAAAAAATATATTATTTTAATTTTAATTTAATATATATATATGTGTGTGTGTGTGTGTGTGTGGCGTAGCTTGGGTGGTTGGAGAAATTTCTATCATCCACCCCACCCCGGTTCAATCCTTGTAAGTGACATGTTGGAGGCCTTAATGGGAATATATAATGCTCTTATTGAGCCACATTCACAACAACAATATCCGACCTTCCTACTAGGGGGTTTTCTTGTGGATGTAGCGAGCACCAATCTTCGATGTCGTGAACCACATTATCTATCTATATATGTGTGTGTGTGTGTGTGTGTGTGTGTGTGTGTGTGTGTTGTGATAATAAAGAATTATGAAACATAATATATTTAGGGAGTATATTTCAATTATTATAGTAATAAAAAATATGGACCCGAGAGTATGTTTGGATTGAGATAATATCTTAAATTCATAGATGCACCCAACCTAGGCCACACCAACCCCTAAGATGGTTGAATTTCAAGTGTCTCCTCCCAGCTTCCTTGTGGGGTTCAAACTAAAGTCACAATGTATAATGAGGCCTATCAAAACCAACTGTGTTATCATGATTTGACACACCATTTGATGCATTAACCATTGGATAAAACATGCATCTTATATTGAATGAAAAGTATTATTGTTATGTCATTTTTCCCTTTATGTCATATCTCTTATTATGACTAAAACCCAAATACAAAGAATGGAAAATTCAATTCAATTCAATTCCATGGAAATAATATTCAATATAATATTCATATTTATGAAAAACTCAAACATGCAAAAAAATGCAAATAATATAATGTTCATTGGTCAATTTATAAATGATAAATAATGTTAAACATAAAGTAATATTCATAATCAATTATTTTGGAGTGTTTTTTCTTGAGCGATAGAGTCAAAAGTACTCCTTCAACTCATATAAGTTTTTTTATGGACCTATTTTAAATACTATATCAATATGAATCCATCTTAACTATGGATTTATCATGTGCCAAGAGAGATTAATCTTTCTAGGTTCAAACCCTTTATAGATAGCAAAAACATGTGAAAGGAAAGACTAAAAGGGAAAATAATCGCATGGTATTGAATCCAACAACACTTAGTCAACTTATCTCAATCTTCTTTGATTTGATTGCTTTGTAAGTTTTATCAATAGGTTGAGAATTGCAACATCATTTATATGATCATTTATTTTGGTCTATTGCTTTATCTTTGCAATTTTGAACGAGATGTTCCTCAAAGAAAGTACAAACATTTCCTTTTCCTGTACCACCATGGTGATGTAAAGTGCTACAAAGGAAAAAGGTTGCCCAAAAATGTTTTCTAGAAGGTTCAAGTATTATGGATGAAGGGTTCAAGGAGGTAAGTCGTATAGCCAAAGGCAGTGCAATAAATCGCTTCTTATATTAGCACACAAGGTGTGGAATAGACGATCAATGAATGTATTGTTAAAGGACTCTTTGTGTAAGATCACCGTTTTGAAACTTCGTAAATGCAATCTTTACAAAAAAAATTGCTTCCTATATTTTTTGAATTCTCTTAATTTTAATATAATCTTTTTTTAAATAATATTTTTTTCAATCTTTATTTGATGAGTAAATTTCAATAATTTGAAATAAAAGAATTTTGGAAATTAAATTTCCAACTCCAATGAAAAAAAAATATTTAATAAAAATAAAAAATTCTCTTTTTATATAAAAGTTTCATATCCAAACTACACAATGTTTTTTTTCATTATCCCCTTTTATGAATATCACCACATGCCTATATGATTCTATGGCTACATTTTCTTGTTTTTTTTCGTTAACCCCTTTTATGAATATTACCACATGCCTATATGATCCTATGGCTTTTTTTGGCATAAACATTTTCTTATTGTTTACTCATCACGAGCTTCCTCTCAAGTTTGATATATGGTTTTTTTTTTGTCTTTGACTTTTTCTATGACTGTCGTTCCATAGCAACACCTATTTTTTACTATTTAGTCATCACAAAATCAGAGGCATCCTCTAAATTTTGATTTCCATATATGGAATTGCACCGAAGGATTTGTCTCACCTACTTTAGTTTCAAAGAACCCCTCTTCATTTCCTTAGGGGATATATTCTTCTTTATTTTCATGTTCTTGATGTTATTATACCTGCCACGGTTGTCTTTTGACTTTCTATTAGTTGCCCTTTGACCAAAAATTTAAAATCTGTTTTCTAAAGTTTAGCTTTGGAGTTTGAAAAAAAATATTTTAAATTTTAATAAAAATATTTACCTTTGCTATTTTGTCAATTTCTAATTGGCCAATCAGAGATGATGTCAGCCTTGGAGTTTGGTACCTGGTTTTTACTTGCCACATGGCAACTATGACATCAGCATTTATTATATTTTATTATTATGTTATTTATAATTCAAAGAGTCAGCGGATCCATGACTTCTGAGGACTGGTGGATAAATGATCTGTTGACGCTGCCGTTTGATTATTTTGGACAGATAATCGCCTGTATTCGCAGGCGGGGAATGCCTGAGAGATAGTACCGGCATATGAGGTGACGACAAGCTCGTATTCTTGCCCAAGTTTCACGTCAACAAGTCCTCTTGCTCTTTCTCATCGAGCGTTTTTGGGATCGCTGGCGATTCGAGCATCAGACCTGTTGCTTCTTGTTTCCAGTGAACGGGAAGGAACTCGAAATAGGCCATGTTTGGGAGTAAAGTGTATGACACTTCTGAAGGCTTGTAGAGGCTTCAGATTAATTCCAAAGTAGCATTCAGATGAAGCGTAGAGGTTGCTTACAAGGGGTAGCCCGCTGCTGTAGTAATCCAAAGTAGGAATATATTGAGCCATTGTACCAGTGACGATGGTATTGATATACTTTGTGTTAGGCCACGCCTAGTTATAATTCCTTGTCAAGACTGGGCTGAACATTGCCTTTCAACAAAATCAGCCAACTCTGGATTCAGGTGCAGAAGCTCCCTCACGGCATCTCTCACTGATGGATCTGTTACCTCTCTGTTGAGAATGTCGATTTTTATGTCCAAGCAAAATTGTCTCCAGTGCTCTTCCAGGAAGCGTATAGCTCTAGTGAATCCAGAAGCGAAGACGCCTCCCATCGTTAGCACCTCCTTATTTTGAAGGAGGCCACATAACAGTTGAGAGTACATGCTCTGATAGACATCCGGACAAAGAACTGTCTGGTTAGGACTGGTGTAAACATTGTAAGGATCGTAAGGCCTCTCCTTGACTCTAGCGACTCTTATAATAGCTCGTCAGGGCGGGATGTGCAAGCAACCTTCCCGGAGTCTTTGCCTCCGATTTTATGAAGAAGAAATACGTTCCCTTTCCCTTGTCAAGTCCTTGTATGTGTCTGCAACTCCAACAGTTAAAACTATTCAATAAACAATCAACAGGAGGAATATTACTAGTACGTGAAAAACACCAATGAAGTTCATGAGCATGACGATTGAGCGTTTTTTAAGAAAAGAAAGTACTCACTGATTCATGACAGGCATGAGAAGACTATGCAAAAGAGTTTTCCTCTCCAATTTCTGCTCGATTGTGGGATAATTTGTCAGCATAGTCAAGACTGAATAATCTGCTGCGGTTAACGTTATAAAGCAAATTAAGAATGGATTGATTGAATGTTTTCTTATGATCAAATAGTAATTATTTTCTGGTTAATACCTAGTGAGAAATTCAGAAACTGAATGAGCAGAAAGGATGGGGGAAGTGTGTCTATTGGCAATACGATGTATATCAGGCTTAAGATCTTCGTAAGTGATAACGGGCAGACACTTTTTCAAAGTGGCTCTATCAGTTCGTCCATTGAGGCCATATCTCAATATTCTATGTTTGCATTTCTCGATAAGATTGAGGAGAGGGCCTGATTCTACACCTCGTCTGCATTTGTGGTGATGGTCTCGATGAATTCCAGAGCTCTCTTGTTTTGATCTTTGACCCCGTTTACCATAGAAGAACTCATCTCATCTTCCGGCAGACTGTACGTACCTGATCATAATAGCAATATCAACAATTGTATCACTGGTCTGGTCGATTGAGGAGAGTTCTACTCTTACTCTTCCTGATGACTAGCTCAGTGATCTGTTCGCGGAGGGCCTGCGACTGCAACGAGGGCGTTAGAAGAATAGAGATCTGGGTCGGCTCTTAAATCTACGAGGCAGCTCTCTACAAGAAAATCATAACACAGGGTTAGTTGCTTCCATATAACTTAAACAAACTTAGCACATGGTGAGCTGCTTCCTGAGATCTATTGGCCATGGATTGATGTTGTTAACTTGCACATTCAAGAGTGGATTTTATAGAGCAATTTTGAAGGTAGCTCGAAATGAGCTTCGGCGAAAAGCATATGGTAAGATAATAATTTACAGAAAGAAGCAGTTGTTTCATTCTGCCATTCTATTTCTGGAGGTGGCTGCTTCCACAAATAATTCCATTTAAATTGATTCCACGACCCACAAGGAGTGGGCTTAAAATAAAGACATCCAAAACGCTTTATTTTTCCTAGTTTTTTAAACCAAAACTGTGCATAAAAATTGCAATTATGCAATTTCAACAACTTTTTCTCTGTTAGAACTTTTCCGCTGCCAGATTTGGCAATCCTTTTCCAAAACGCCTCATTTTTCCTAATTTTTTAAACCAAAATTTCCCTTAAAAGTGCAATTATGCTATTTCAATAACTTTTCCTATGCCAGATTCGGCACCTTATCTAGGTGGATTGCAAGGACATGGAGATGGATTGGAAAAACGTAAGTCTATTGCCCTGTTCTGTAAGTGGCCCACTTTCATGTACCAAACAGTTCTTACCATTAAATTCTTGACTTCTAAAATACTAATCCCCTAAATCTAAGTTAAATATAAACCACACTAATCCCAACTCATTACTATGAAAAACCTAATACCTAATCCATTATCCTTTAAACTATTAACCTAAAATAACCATAATCATTAATGTCTTAACCTCAT
>LPNX010501015.1:0-38014 GCA_001517045.1 Pseudotsuga menziesii | reverse complement strand
TTATTATAATATTATAAATTGTATATACATGTTTATTAATGTAGATGAGAAGCTAGTTGTTTATATGTATGAGTATTTACTTATTTTTTAAGTTTTTTTTTTAAGTTATTTAAAATTTAAATACAAAATTGGATATTATAAAAAAAAAAATTCTAAATTTTGAGAAAATAATTTATTTATATTTTTAACTAATTAATTTTTGTTGTTGTTTTACATAATATAATATTAGATATGAAAAATATTTTTAAAAGTTAAATATTCAATAATAGTTGTGTATTATGGTTTTTAGTTATTTAATGCTTATTTATTAATTTTTACATTTCATGAAGTAACATACTTCACTACATCCATAATGTATATTTCAAATTATGCAACATTTATTATTCTTCTACTAGTGCATAATGTTTATCAAAAATAACTCATGGAAGTATGACAGACTATGTAGACCTTGAGTCACTCTTGAAATTATGAAGGTCGGTGTAAGCCTTAAATGACTCTTGAGTTATGAATGGTCCACTACATTGCGTCAATTATGTACATCTCAATCAATATATCACTTACTACTTTATTGTTGGGTACATAATGCTTATAAAAAATAGTCCTCGAGACTATGAAGGGCTATGTATGCCTTAAATTGCTTATGAGGCTATGGATGTTAGTGTCTAGTGTTAGGTGTTTCATGTCTACCAAAAATTTCTCATAAGACTACGAAGGGATACTTAACGCCTAAATCACTCATGGAGTTGTAAATGACCATGAATGATGTCTGATGCTAACTTACTTTACATTGTTTCTTACATAAGTGGCAGGTACTAAGCAACTGCGTTGCTTATTCCACTTGTTTACTTTGTTTTTCTCAATCTCTTTTATATAGCAGCTGCATTTTTTTTTAAATTAACGATTTTTCCAACAATTAATATAATCATTATGTAGGCATGTATCACATTAATAATAAAAATAATAATCTGCATACATGTATTTACAAAAAAAACATTTATCATAACTTAAAATTAAGTTAATTTTTTATAAGTAAATAAATAAAAAATTATAAAAAATAAGTATATATTTTAAAAAATATATTAACAACAAATTTGTTAAAACTTAATTTAAAATTGAGTTAATGTAAAACTAAGTTAAATTTTCATAAAAATAAAATAAATCATAAAAAATAAACATGTATTTAAAAAAACATTAACAAAAAAACCTAGTTAAAACTTAATTTAAAATTGAGGTAATTTCTTATGAAAAAATAAATCATAGAAACTTTCCACTTGAGGAGAGAGGATTAATTAGACTTAAATATCCTTCATAACATTATCTTTATTTGAATAAGAATTAATTCATGAAGATGTGGGCTATTTTACACTCTCTAAAATATGTGATGGAGAGGCAATGGAGGAAGTAAGAATGCAGTTATTTTGAGAGCTTTGCTTTGCTTTCCATAGAATTATGGACATACTGTCTTTATTTGGTTTGACCGTACATGTCTTTTTTGGGTTATATTTGGGTGATTGGTAGGTCTATTGTCTTTGTATAGACCCCTGCCCTGCCTTGGATAATGTATTTGGGCTCTTGTTATCCTCCGTAGTGACATCTTGGCTGCCTGTTGCATACTACTTATGAGAGGATTATTTTATGACATAGTGCCCGGGATATCAGTAGTTGGGATCGACTGTTTTGTTTTAGTATTTTCAGTAGTGGGTTATTATGTTTTTTATTATGGCTGGAGTGTTGGTTTATATGTTGATCAGTGGTTGACTGTATATGTGACCGCTACATTTTGGTCTTTCAAATTTTATACTGATTTACAAAACTCTTTTAATTCATTAAAATACCAAAGAGTGCTTTTTTCGTCTGAAAAAAAAAAAAAATTTAATTCAAATCCTTAGTTACACTCACAAACTATGAAGTAAAATGAGTGAATTGCTTTTAAGTATAACACCATCTATGTCGTTCCTCTTGTTCATGGTCCTTGTGCGATGTAGCCTGACCATGTAATATAGTGGTTCAAAAATATAACGAGGTCTTCTTAGAGATTTCAAAAGAACTTTTACCTAACAAAGATATGGAACATGTTATTAATAAAAATATGGAACATGTTATGGGTTTGAACTTACTAAGGTTATATTTTTTTTAATATAATTTTTTATTTTTTAATATAATTATTTTTCAAAAGAACTTTTACCTAACAAAGGTATAGAACATCTTATTAATAAAAATATGGAACATGTTATGGGTTTGATCTTACTAAGGTTTTTTTTTTTAATATGATTATTTTTAAGTATATATATATATATATATATATAATATGATTATTTTTAAAAGTCCAATATTAGAAGATTGATTGATGAACTCTCATAAATTAGGATCATCACATTTATTAATAGCCATTACATACCCAAATTGTATTGGCAATGAAAAATATGGTGCCCATCACCTTTAACTATATATATATACCTCACAATAAAAAAAATTATATAAACTTTATTATTCCAAGCTTTATTATTCCAAGTTTTTTTTTTCATTCACCTTTTTTATGCATGTCACTACATGTTTATATGATTCTAGTACCAAGAGAAGATTTCACTATGAAATGTAAGGGCCACTACCAACTCCAAGTAATCTCCTTATATAAATGTATTTTCTACTTTAATGATAAATTTAGTAGTGACATGTTTGGCATACTTTTGTTTAGTGACGTCCTTAAATATAACAAGAGCCACAAGGTGGCAATGTCCCTGACCTTGTCACCTGGGCTAAGCTAAAGTAGCTTGTTAATTGTAGCTAACCAATGCTTTAAGATGAGTAAAAATGGGCTATTGACTTGGAAAACATGTAAATGGGTTTGTCAACAAAATAACTTCGCAAAAGTTACAATAACATCACCTCAAGAGTTTATTATTAAAACATTTCAAGAGATTTTGCAAAGACATTGGATTGAATTGGACATTATTTTTCCCTTTTTATGATGTGTAGTCTTTGCAAAGTTGGTCAATACTATTATTAACTATTTAGTCTATAATAGGAGTACTTTTTGAACTTCAATCTGTAACTGTGAACTTCATTTCAGCTTTATAGTAATGATGAAGCTTGAAACATGATGAATAGATTGATATTCATACTTGAAATGGTATTTATGACAATTGTGAAAATGACACTAATTAATTTGACTTTGATTTCTTAGTAATTTGCTTATGCATATGTGAAGGTTGTACTCTAATAATGTAGAATGCATATCATAGTGTGCTAGTCACTTTACAATATAGCAAAATTTGTTTTTTTGGATTTTTTGTTTTGTAGATATTAAACTCAAAATTAAAATTAAAATAGAAATCAATAATCAAATCAAATATTATGACCAAGATCTCAGATACCATGTCATAAAAGTATTCAATTATGTCTAAGAGCTTTCTCCTCTAACGAACTTCTAGGGTTTCCATTAAAAATGCAAGATCACTTTTATATGCATCCCATGAAACATTTGTCTAGGAAGATGGAAATTGTCAAAGAAGGAAGCTTGTCGCCGATCTCTAAAATCATTGACAAAGTAGTCAAACTAATCCCTCTGTTTATGGTTGCACAAAAGATCAAACATTCTATGGTTATGTGTTTTTGTATCTACTACTGTCTAAATTTGCTTCGAAGGAATTAACATATGAACTATTGTTGTGTGTTGGAGGAGTGTTGGAAAGTTGCAGTTGGTGTGTTGAAAAGAATATTGTTGATGCTGGTGTCTTTGCGGATATGTGTATCTCCATTTGTATCTCTTTAAACCCATGCAATGTTTAGGTCTCCATTGAGACTAAGTTGAGAAAAATTATTTCCTTTAGAAATGAAATGGTGGATACTTTTATTTTGTAAACACTCTAAGTTTAGATTCCATTTCTGGTTTATGTAAGGGTACAAGATTGTTATAGCAGAAGTGTCAAAAAAATTCCTTACATTGATTTTGGAACCGATTATTAGGGTTCTTATGGTTATTGTTCTGGGTAAAAGAAAAAAACCTAATATTTTTGGTTCTGATCTTATTGGCAATATTAATATGTAATTATGAGTGCACTGACAATGCATGATTACTCATGATAACTTGGATATTCAATAAAATATTTTTGGCTAGAACCAATGCAAATTGCAGTAAGCACTCTCCTTTTTGAAGTTCAATATGCATTGAGTAAAGAATCAAACCACTCGCTAGTCACAGTTGCGTCGAGCTGCCTCTTCCCCTTTTGACATTGAAGACCAACGTGGAGACTGATTGTGGAGATAGTGGGGGTATTTTTTTGTGTGTCTACATGGAGGTATTACTAGTGTATATTTGAATTTTAGGGGATTCATTTGGTGTATGGGATTGTTGTGTGAGCTGCGTCCAAGAACCATAGAAATTTTTGCTTGGCATTGTTGTGTTGCGCGTGAACCTAGTCACTAAGTCTATATGCATATTTGGGGTGAAAAAAGGGTGAGGTTCTTCACCAGTGACTCTTGTTCGCTCCTTGCATTAAGGTTTCTGAATTTTAAGTGACATCAGTCCTGCATGAGGCTTGGTGATATAGTGGTGACAGATCATATTGTTGGAAATGGAAAAATTCCGATTTTGAAAGGTTGTTTGTGGGAAAAGATGTGGACATCTTTTTAGCAGTATTGGTTTGGTTTCAAGAAAATGAATATTTATGATTATTTTCAAATAAATACGTTGCACCACCAAATAAATAATATGGAGAAATATTCATAGCATATCAAGGAAATTTTTACACACGTTACAAACTTGGAGGAGGCTCGAGAGTAGATAACATTTCCATATGCATGGAATTACAAACCGACCGGACCAGACCGGTTCTTTAACTTCGTGGGACTAATTCCTTCATTCTAAAGTTATAAATTTATAATTGTGGACAGCAGAGACTTGATCTCAGTAATACTATTAACAATGCCCTTAACTTGTGCTATATACGATTAACTTGCAATGAACCGATTTGGAGAAAATTGTATAGAATGAACTTGGGAGCAAACCAAACAAGAAACGTTTGCTATTAACTTGCATTGAACCTATTCAGAGAGAACTGTATCGTATTACCTTGCAATTAAACCAATTTGGACCTTGTCAATTCAGAGTGGAATTACTGGAAGGAGACCCAAAAAAACTATATGAACTTGTGATCCTGCTTGGTCAAATCTCCCTCAACTCCTTCATTGCACCTACAAAACAACACATGCAAACATAAGGAAAAAAATAATAATATAGAAATCAAATGTTAATTAGTCAAAATACAGAACAAATGAATAACAATACACATACCAAATGCCTCGAAGATCAACATGGGCATCTTAATGTCGATATCCTCATCTAGAGTGAAAACCACTAGAGTACCCTAGTTATGGCATTTTTGTCGCTGGTCTCTAAAATCATTGACAAAGTAGCATTAAGTCAAGTTGATCCCTATGTTTATGGTTGCAAAAAAGATCAAACATTCTATGGTTATGTATTTTTGTCTCTACTATTGTCTAAATTTGCTTCCTTCTTTGACAATTGCCATCTTCCTAGACAAATGTTTCATGGGATGTATATAAAAGTGATCTTGCGTTTCTAATGGAAACCCTAGAAGTTCATATTTCTAATAGTTTTATGAAATGGTATTTGAGATCTTGTTCATAATATTTGATTTGATCATTGATTTCTATTTTATTTTAATTTTGAGTTGAATACCTACAAAACAAAAAATCCAAAAAAACAAATTTTGCTATATTGTAAAGTGACTAGCACACTATGATATGCATTCTATATTATTAGAGTACAACATTCACATATACATAAGCAAATTACTAAGAAATCAAAGTCAAACTAATTAGTGTCATTTTCACAATTGTCACAAATACCATTTCAAGTATGAATATCAATCTATTCATCATGTTTCAAGCTTCATCATTACTATTAAGCTGAAATGAAGTTCACAGTTATGGATTGAAGTTCAAAAAGAACTGCTATTATAGACTAAATAGTTAATAATAGTATTGACCAACTTTGCAAAGACTACAAATCATAAAAAGGAAAAAATACTGTCCAATTCGATCCAAGGTCTTGGCAAAATCTCTTGAAATGTTTGAACAATAAACTCTTGAGGTGATGTTATTGTAACTTTTGTAAAGTTATTGTGTTGACAACCCATTTACATGTTTTCCAAGTCAATAGCTCATTTCTACTCGTCTTAAAGCATTGGCTAGCTACAATTAACAAGCTACTGTAGTTTAGCCCATGTGACAAGGTCGGGGACATTGCCACCTCGTGGCTCTTGTATTTTAATTGCAATAATAATTGAGATGGTATGGTGCGTACTGTATATAGAATAGAATTTGCAAAGTCTCTATTCACTCAACATTTAAGGCTAAAGAATATGTCCATGTAATTACAAAATTTGTTTACATAGTCACAAAATCCATCAATGTAATTGCAAAATTTGTTTACATAGTCACAAAATTCATTAAAGAATCTTCAACTCCATAAAGCTAATAAACAAAATTCGATGAAGCCTAAATTATACAATGGCAATGAGAAAATGACATTAGGTGAGTATCTAAAAGTGAATACTGCAAATCCAACAAAGCCCAAAATTACACCATGGTGACATGTGATAGTTTGAATATGACAATGGGTGGGTAAATGGAAGTGGCTGTGAATTGAAGATGGAAAAGAGTGTCTATGACTATTAGGTAGTTATTTAATGATAACCTCATTTCTATATTCTAGTGTTTTGACATCATATTATAGTATAAGCATGAAAACTTAACCATAAGTTTTCAATATATAAAGCAAAAAAATCTTTATTAATTGTTTGAATATTAATCACTATTTGCATTGGCATTCTAGTCACTGACATAGAGTTAGGAGCAAATTCTAGAAACCAAGGGTATAAAAATATAGTTCTTTCTCAAAACCAAAAACCCTTCTCAAATATCTATCAACATGTTCATGACATTGAACAATTAAAAACCCTTTCAAGTAAAGATATCTCACAATTTGTTGTCACTAGGTAAAAAAACCACATGAGAGACCAATACCTATTAAATCTACAAATAACTAGAACTTTTCCAAATATCGAGTGTACTTAGTTTCATTATCTCAGCGAATAACCACAACTTTTCCAAATATTGAATGTGCTTAGTTTCATTATCTCAGCCAACAACACCTCTTTAATGTACTCCACTAGTATAAGAATTAAAGAACAAGAAAGAACTTCCCAGCATTTTGAAATTGTATTTTAAAGCACAAATTTATGAAATATTTTAAAGTTGAAAAAGCACAAATTTATGAAATATTTTAAAGTTGAAAGCATCTTAGCGCACATCACTCTTCCCCACAACCACTACACCAAAATAAGGATTGATGAGACAGTACTTCTGATGGGAGCCTTTACACATTTGTATTTCCTTTCCCCCCTGGTAGCGTCTTGAGGAGATTAACTTAAATATGAGCTGTATACTTCTGAAATGTAACCCATTCTGGGATGGCAGGATTGATGCCCTTTGATTCTTAATAAGAATAACAAGGACAGGAATTTTTCTTCCAGAAGGATTAAATTTTTACTATGGCGCGGTCAGCTAAACCACTACACCAAAATAAGGATTAAATTTTCACTATGGCGCAGTCAGCTAAAAGAATTAAATCTTCATATTATATACCCAAAAATCAAAGGCAAAACAATTATCTCCTCAAATTATTTACCCCAGAAATCAAATGTTGTTTGTTCCTTTTTTTTTGTGATAGCTCCAATTTATCATTGTCTCAAAATTGTAATACTCCAAATTACGCTTCTGTTAATACAGAAAGCCAAAGTTAATTCTGAAATTTTACGCTAACAGAAAGCCAAAACCAAAAAACACTAGAAGGAAGGCTTGAACCTCCCGACCTAGTGGTTAACAGCCACATGCTCTAGCCAACTGAGCTATTACAGCTTATAGGGCATTTTCAGACAAGTGTTGCTTTGTGCTATGATATAAGAACAAAATATAAAAATCGATTTGCAATTCAAAAAGATGGAAAACCAACATAATAATTCCATTCCAGATACGGCTGCCAGGATTTGTATGTAACTTTGTCGTGAGGAGGATTTATGAAAATTGGTTTTCCTTCTACATGATACTGCCAGAATCTAAAGACGTTTACAGGACTAATTAATACGCCAATTATAGGTAGGGTGGATGAAATATTGATAAGGAAATAAGCATCTCTTCATATGAAGAGAATAACTCTTTTTCTTGTTTTTTTTTCAGAAGAAAAAGTATCAGACCTTGATGTTCGAAATTGAATCAAAGGATATCATATACAATCAGCCTGCAAGAGACAGTCCAAACTGCTGTAAAAACATGCACATTTGGGGACCCCTCTGATTACTATAGAATCAACGACTCATACCATGCTGCCAAGAGCTTGGGCATTGAAAAGCATAAACTCTGCCAAGGGAAGGCTTTTATCATCATTCCTGATAAAACGGGTCAGAAGTTTTGCTTAATTTCAAGATCGAACATGACCATGAAGCTTACTAGCTCTGAGCATAACAAGAAGGCTAAGAGTCTCTTCAATGTCAGCTAGGATCCAGTACAACATAAATAAAATATTCCGTGCCATAAAAAAGAGAAGGTGCTGAAGCACGGCACTATGCTTAAAAAAGCTGATAGTTCCCATGATCAATGATCATGCCATCCAAAGATTCTGTTAAGTTCCCAAAACCAGGATCTAACAATAAAGCCTTTTTTGAGAGACAATAATCCCCCTGGTTATGCTCGCAAAAAATATGCTTCATGGTCATAAGAAGGGACAATTTGCAGCATAGATCGAATGTCCTCACACCAATGACTCATATTTGGAGAGTTTAATGATGCAGTTCTGTTAGACCAAGATATAATGACAAGGGAATCACCAAAAATAGTAAGAAGAGGGATCCCCAAATGTTTGGTTACAACAATAAGAGCCCAGAGTGCCAAGAGCTCAGATCTGGTATTTGTGCTTCTGCCACATCCTAGAGTGAAGTTAATACAATGAGAAGCACTCAAGTGGAGCACAAATCCTGCTCCCAAAATATTCCTTGCAGCTGCCCCATCAAAGAAGCCAATATTCCCTTGCTTATGACACTGCAAGAAATCTCAAAACATAAATGGGATATTAGACCTGCTAAGGCAATGTCAAATAGGAAAGTATCTGGCACTGTACACATTATTAGAATTTAGATGTATGATGAAGGCAATGTTTAATACAAAACTCACCAATGAAAAAAAGGTTGAATTGTATCACGTTTATGCCATTCATCATAAAACATATGCACATTATGTCCATAACGATGTCGTGGGTCAATCTGCATTTATCAACCAACAAATTAATTGAAATCACATGACATCGTAAGAGTGATTATTACAACATCTGAAAAATTATATCTCAATTAGTAATGTTGTATACCTTTTTGCTAGAATCTATGCTTTAAGATAATTTTGTGTTCTGAAATATTGGTCCCAGAATCTCTGCTTTAAGACAATTTTGTGTTCTGAAATGTTGGTCCCAAGGATGATAAAAAAGTATAGAAGAAAACATTATACTGTAAGACTAATTTCTTATTAGTTTAATGGCCCACATGAAGAGACGCGTGTGGTAGGCAGTTACGATTCTCGAATGCTAACAGAAACTCCTTCTATGATAGGCAAGTGGAGTATAACCGTCTTGGGAAATCGGTCCTCTCTCCACCCATTAAAGAACCTTCAGAATACCCATCTTGTAAGTCTGAAAGAACGTATAAGAAAGGGGTAAGATAGAAAAACCTCGTTTTCTGTTGTGGAAGCTGAAGCAGTGATTAATCAAGATTTTGATCGTGTCCAGATTTCTGGGCTTATGGAACCAGGTAAGTAAATGATGATTGTTTAATTTCTGCTTTAAATAATACTTGTGAAGATCATGATAGTTCTAGATCCTGTAGATGTTGACTGCATAACAGAAATTTAAGTTTACATGTGGTATCAGAGCATGCTTTGGGAACTTTCATGTTTTTCCATAATGATATATATATATATTTCACACTAATATGCTGGTATTTAGCCATCTGGTAAGTTTGAAGGTCATTGCCAATAAATTCAATTTCTCTCTGGTTTCTTATTTTTTAAATCTCAGAGTCCCATGTAGTTCCTTTACCCACTTTCAAAATGTTAATGATGGATTGAAGCAAGGCAAGCATTCATCCTAATTTATCTTCTGTGTTTTTCTTTTAAATGTTTTTTTTAGACAATAACGTGTAAGAGGTAGATTAAATGGTCGGCAAAGCAGCTGCCGAGTACTTTTACATGAAAAAACTAACTAGATGACAAAAGGAGTCTGAAGTGTCTGTTCACCGAGACGAGTTGCATTTGGAACATCTGCCCTGTTTGACAACTGCCAAGGATATCGTCTTTTTTTTGCCATCTGCTCCAAGGCTTGCAAATCTAGATTGTTTGAATCCCAACAATCCTTTGATGTTTCCACTTCGAATACGCTGGAGACCTTGTCTGTCCGACCCATCAAATACCACCGAGGCATCTGAACTCGTGCTTGAAGGATGCCATCGAATGGGCTGAGAACCGAGATGGTCTCTTTGAGGATCCAGCAAAATCCAAAACTTCTAGATTTGAGAGAGCTTTTCTACTTTGGTGTGCGGCTAGAGAAAACCTAGGGCTCTTGAACTATCTCGGATTCTGACCAAAGGGACTAACGAAACAGAGCTAAGCCAGAATGAAGAGGGTAGAGCCTTGAATGGCCCAGCAAATTGGATCTTTTATGGTATTGAAATCTTTGAGGACCCGGCTTAGAGACAAGCCTCTGGATTTAAGGGACATTGCACAGAGATTCTGATCCATCTATTGATAGTGTGCTCTTGCTCAGAAGCATGCCTTTGTTGGCTTCCAGATCAGCCTTAGAGTTTAAGATTCGCAGGATATGAAAGAATCTTATTTTCTGAAACTTTGATTGCATAAGTTTGGATTTCTTGAGAATGGTGGATAGATGCACCTGAGTAGTACTTATTTTTTAGTTTGCAGCACGGATTAAGATCTGAGAGTCACCAAAGACTGACAAAGAGGCAATTTTCAAGCTATGGGCAAGCTTGAGCCCTTACCAAAGTGCGAGAGCCTCTGCTCTATTGTTGGAATCGTAACCCAGCCCCCAGGAAAAACTCAGAATAGTGGTGCCTCCAAGATCCAGGATAACCCCCCATCTCCGGATGCCCTAGGATTACCCTTCGAAGCCCCATCGAAGAAGAGGTAGTGTTCCTCAAGAGTCGACCTCCATTTAATGAAGTCTTGTTTTGTCAACCGAATGTTCTAGTTAGCATTGGTGGGAGATGGGATATTGATTCTTGCCTAATGGTTCGGGACTAGCTCATCTAGCCACTTAACTTCCTCGTTGGATAGAGCTAAAGCATTTGTGAGGGAAGCTTTGGCTTCTAGAGCCTCTCCTAGAAGAGCTCTGATTTTGGATGCTATTCTTGTCAGAGTACTACTTTTCTCCCTGAATATCCTGTTGTTTCTCTCAATTCATAGTTTCCAGCAGATGAACCTGGGGAGCCACATCCAACTGGCTTTGAGGAGATCCTTTTTGGCAATGCTAAACGACGGAATGTTGGCCCATGATTTCATCAACTCCTGGGTATTTTCCGGCATGTTGAATCTGTCGGGGTCTATTTTCAACGATTCTTTACAGAATTCACTGGCAAAGGGACAAAGCAGAAGCAGATGATCTGCATTCTCCTCATCAGATACACACAGAGGACACTTTGAGGGCCCTTACATTCCTCTTCTCCTTAAGTTGTCGCTGGTGAGGATGCTTTTGTGAGAAAGGGTCCAGCAAAAATAGTCTATCTTGGGGATAGAAGCATAGAGCCAAACAAACTTCCACTGAGCTAGATCATGGGGGACGTTGGGGATTTCCTGGATGGATTTGTATCCTTCAGCTGCCAAGTATGATCCAGAGGTCGAAGCCCACCCTCTTTTGTCCTTTGCAACCGCTTTTAACGGGGATTTCCCTTGAAGGAGCTTCCTTAAGATGTTGGCTTCCCCTATCAGATTGTCTGGAATCTCTCCTAGGTCCCAATTATCCCAACTTTTCTCTGAATCATTAAACCAGACGGAAATGTCCCACAGGGTATGAATATTTTTCTGTTGTATCCAATTTTTTATATTTTCCAGCTCAGCCATCTCTCCGAGGGGTTGGTCCCCAAGGATCGAATCATCCTAGTATCTAATCTTTTTCCCATTGCCAGGAATCCAGTAGAGGCTAGATTTGAAGTGCTCCAGGGCTGTGAGGCACAACTTGAAGATTGGGGATCTAGATAAAGTTCTTGGGGGCTTATCCAAGCATCTTAAGTGGTTACCTTGGAAATATTTTTGCCAAAGAAATTTCTTACTCCAGCTGATGTGCCCAGAAACCAAGTTCCAGAGGAGTTTGGATCCTAAAGCTAAGTTTTGAACATCAATGTTTCGGACTTGGAGGCCTCCTTCCAAAATTGGCTTCTTTATTTTGTCCCAGCTAACTAAATGAAGCCTTCTTTCGTTTCTTTTCCCACCTTCCCACAGAAATCTTCTCAACATGGCGTCCACTTTGCTGATGAAGGATTTAGGGGCAAGGAGAATGGTGTTCTAGTAAACCAGAATACTAGAAAGGACAGATTTTAAGAGAGTCACCTTACCTGCTAAATTGAGCCAGGATGCCCCCCAAGCTTGAATTCTAATTTTCAGCTTGTCCAGCAACGACATCTAGTGGGCCACTTTGGGGGCATATTTGAGGATGGGAATCCCAATATATTTGAAGAAATCCCAGGAGAGAGACCCCTCCATCCCCAAGAGCCTTGCGATACTTTTCATATCCCTTATGGAGCAGTTCCAACCGTAAATCTTACTTTTCTGATAGTTTATCTTGCTTCCAAAGACCTCATTATAGATGTCAAGCTCTCTTTTGAATAAGTCGGCAGAGATAATGCTTGCTCCCCCAAGGAGCAGAGTATCATTGGCGAACTGGGCATGGTTTATGTATTTTACATTATGAACCATCCGGAGGCCAACAAGAGAGCGGATCTGCTGGCAGTGATCCAATTGGAAGCTAAGTACCGAGGCTTGGATGGCGTAGAGGAGCGGGGACAAGGGGCAACCTTGCCTCAGCCCTCTCGAGGCTTGGAAGAAATTCGTAGAGCATCCATTGACCAGAGGAGCGATCCAGGGGGAGGCAATACAGGCTTTAACCCAGTTTATGAAATCCTTAGAAAACCCAAATTTTCCCATTACTGCAAACAGAAAATCATGTCTCACCCTGTCGAACGCATTCGCCAAGTCGAGCTTGATTACCATTCCTTTTTCTTTCTGTTGATAGCTTGAGTGGATTACTTCTTGAACAAGCACCATATTGTCCAGAATCTTCTGCCCTTTTATGAAACCACCTTGGTTTTCAGGGATGATTGCCGGCATAATATTCTTAATCTGATTGGCAATGATTTTAGTAATTAGTTTATAGCCTGTGTTACATAAAGAGATGGGCCTGAATATGCTAAAGTTATTGGATCCTTTTTCTTTTGGGATCAGGGCCAGGAATGTCAAATTGGTACTGCCCCCTAACTTGCTGGTACTTTGATATTTCTGGACCATTCTCAGGAGGTCAGCATTGATAATGGACCAGCAAGATGAGAAGAACCTTGTTGTGAACCCATCGGGCCCCAGGGCTTTGTCAGCGTCCATACCATCCAAAGATTTTTTAAGCTCATCCATTCAGATCGGGGTAGTCAGAAGGAGGTTATCAGATTCTTAGACTAGCTTTGGGACGAGATCAAGCGGGTAGCAGTTTGCATTAATCGGATCCTCTTCCGGGGCTGAGAAGAGGTCTTTGAAATAGGAATGGGCTGCTTTCTTAATGCCTTCAAAGTATTTGACCAAATTTCCTTGAAACTGAATTTCATTTATAGTTTTGAAATGCTTGCGAGCCTCATCTTGCTTGTGGAAATAGATGGTATTCTTATCTCCTGCTTGCAACCACATACTTTTGGATTTCTACCGCTAGTACTCCTCTTCCACCCTGCATGCTCTGTGGAAATATTTTGGTAGATTTTCTTCTTTTTGTAGCATCTCTTGAGAGACTTCAGTGTCCTCCATGATCAACTGATGGCTCTCTAGAGCATCTTGCGCTTCTTTTCGTTTGGAGGTGGGAGAAATCGTCAATTTAGCCCATTTTTCAGCTCCTTTTTTAGGACCCTCGGCTTTTCTTCCCAGACATAGAAAGGGGAGCCTTGGATCTACTGGTTCCAAGCCTTGGAGACCACATCCATGAACCCTTCTTGCTAAATCCAAAGGGGGCTGAATCTGAAAGGTATGGGACCAAGATCTTTTCCTAAGGACAGCTTGAGAAGAATGGGTTTATGATCAGAGGTGTAAATGGGAAGGATTTTAGAGGAGGCCGAGAGATCGAAGTTCAGGAAAGAGGACTGGACTAGGAATCTATCAAGGCGAGCAGCAATATGGCCTGGGCCCCTTATTTTGTTCATCCAGGTGAATTTTCCACGGGAGGGCTTGATATCCTCCAGCTCCCAATCTAGAATGATATCTTCAACCCATTCTCTAGCTTGATCTCTGACTGGAGAGCCTCCTTTTTTTTCTTCTACTGCAAGGGTGACATTAAGATCCCCTGCAATAATGATATTAACGGGGTTGTGCATGCTAAGATAGGACTTTAGGGAGTCCCAACAAATTCTTTTTTCAGCTGGTGATACAGGAACATAAACATTAAACAGACTTACATGATGACCAGAGTCTTTATGGAGAAGTTTGGTGAATAACCAATGTGTGTTGCTTTCTTAAGCTTCCAAGTCGTATTTGGAGTTATCCCAAAAGGTAGCTAACCCTCCTGAGGCTCCCCTTGCGCTAACTGCTTTCCCTTGACATTTTTCCCAAAATGATTTGCTTGCTTGGAGGAGAGCGAGGTCCTCCAGTTTTGTCTCCTGAATGAGAAGTATTTCGAGCGAATACAATCTTACAATGTCTTTTAGAGATTCATCTTTCAGATTGCTTCCTAGACCTATGCAATTCCAAGAGATGTATTGCATTACTTACTAGCTTGGAAGTTTGAGGCTCCCTTTGGAGCCTGGCCTTGCTTGATGGTGGATCTGGTATTTATCATTCCTTTGAGTGTCTTCTAGGAACCTTGGAGAATATCAAGGTAGGTTTTTTCCTCTCTCTATTTCTTCATAGTCTTCTGACCCAGGGTGACCTGGGAGCTGCCAAATTCGGTTCCTTCATCCTCGGAGTCCCCACTTGAGTCCGAGCCCAGACTAATGTGATCTTCCTCCGCTTCTTTTTCCTTTTGATCATCCACTGGGGAAGTCAGGTCTGCCAAGTTCCCTGATTCCCCAGTTCCATTCCCATCATTCCCAAATTTCTCTGATCCCTCCAGGGTTTCATTGGTTTTCCCCAAAGTTGATCCATCTTTTGACTTTCCTATGGGTTTAGAGTTTGGAGGTGGGTTCTCTGATGCTAATGTGCTTTTTTCCCCGCTTGGTTTTGGGGCTGCCTTACTCTTTTTGACCTTTTGACAGCCTTCTCCATCCTCTTTGTCTTCTAGTTGTGCCTTAGGGCAGTTCCTTTGGAAATGGCCATGCTCGTGACAGTTTCTGCACTTGAATGGGAGTTGCTCATAATCCAACTTTTGATAATGCTGCCATGACCCCACAATGAGTTTTACCGCTTCTGGCAGGTCGGCTTCCAGATCCACTTCTACATAGATCCTGGCGCATGTGTATTGGCCTTTGTTGTCTGCTATGTCAATAAATATACCAAGACCATTTCCAATCTTTTGCAGCGAATGGAAGTTCCAGTAGTGAACCGGTAGGTTCGGGAGCCTGACCCATACTGGCACTTCTTTGGGCATGTCGACCGTGGGATCAAAATCAGGCATCCACCTGTTGAGATACAAACCCTGAGACCCCATGAAGTATATGCCGCTCCTAAATACTAGATCTCGATCTTCCTTGGTTATGAACTTGAATATGAAGAATCCTCTTCCAACGGCATAGCAGGTCACACTATTCTTCAACTGGGGTCTCCAGTTACTTTGGATCCAGTCGTTAGTGGTTTTTGCGGAGGGCCAAAGCCCCATAAACTGTCCTATCAATCCTCTTTCAGCCAGAGCTAACGTGATTTTGATGGGCTTCTCTTCAGGCAAAGGGATTTCAGGAACTTCATCCAGCTTTTTAACAAATTTCGGGATAGAAGGCATGGCTGGTTTCTTCTCAGCTTTCCCGACCAGCTTTCTGAAGGCCTCGATAGCAAAGACCAGAGAGGAGGGGGGTGGATCTCCACCCCCAGGCACACTCATGGCGACGCTGGGATGATTCATGCACCAAGAAACCTAACGGCGGAAGTAGCACGAGCTCATTTGGGAAGTGTTATTGTTATTATGCTTATATTCTTGTTTTTCTTTTAAATGTTAATTGAAGCTCCATTCTTTATTTATTTATGTATAGATTTTGTATCGCTTTTCATTTGCTTGAGTATTAATTTATCTTGAATTGTACAAAATTTGTAAAACATTATCTTGGTTCACGGGTTCATTGACTTGCATGAAATTTGATTCATTTCCTCGCTGGGCCATGAGATAATAAGAATTTTATATATAATAAAAAAAATACTCTGTATTAGATGCATAGTTTGCAGCATCTTTAGTATGATTATCAGCATCTTTAGCATGTTTTTTTTTTTTAAAGTTCGGATGCATGGAACTTTAAATGAATTTCATTTATAGACAGAAAGATGCAAAGAGCAACCAATACAGAAAAGATATAAATTAAGTAGAATATGTCGTGTTTATTTTATTTTTTATTTATTTATTTATTTTTAAGATAGTGGTACTTTCATTTAAATGGAAAGGTATTGAACATATTACTGTTGATTTAATATGCAAATTCATTATATTGATTTAAGGTCTATATTAAGATACAGTTTGGTAGCCACCAAAGTGGTCCAACTGGAATGACATGTAGATATCAAGTCAAATTATCGAAATTTAATACTCGTTTCCCTTGTGTTAAAATAATGACTCTACAAATCACAATTATTTAATCACAAAAATATTAGGTTGGCCCAAAGGTGCACCATTTTTTGAGAGATTAATTAATTGGAGTAGGATGGTTGGTGGATATTCACAATTGAGGTTGGCATGGATACTCAAAGGTAACGGACTTCTTAGTTGTGAATATTTTATCAATTAGCCCTATTAGGTGAAAGGAAATCACCATAATTATTAATAGTTTACCATAAGATTAGCCCAAAGTTAGGTCACGGTAATACTATTTATTATTGTTTAACCATGTGTTTTTCATGTTGATTTATTGTAAAATTATTTATAACTCTTGGCATTAATGTTGTGAGCATGAATTTATGATTGCAGTGTCAGTTCCTATTTCACTACATTCGCATGCCTCTTCTATTCTGATCTTGAATGGAATGAATTTCTCAAATTGGAAAGAACAGGTTCAGTTTCACCTCGGTGTTCTGGATGTAGATTTAGCACTTGAATCTGAGAAACCGGTTGCTATTACTAGTGGCAGCAATGTGGAAGAAAAATCTCTATTCAAAGCATGGGAAAAATCAAACAGACTAAGCCTTAAGTTTATGCGGATGACTGTAGCAAACAACATCAAGTCAACTCTTCATGCAACTGACAATGCTAAGGAATTTCTGAAATCTGTGGGAGAGCGTTTCCAAACTGCAGACAAGTCCCTTGTTGGGACACTGATGGCTAAGCTTACCACCATGAAGTTTGATGGTATGCGTGGGATGCATGAGCATGTCCTTGAAATGACAAATTTGGCTGCTCAGTTAAAGACTCTTGAGATGAAAGTGGATGAGTTCTTTCTTGTGCAAATTATTTTGAACTCCTTGCCTCCTCGGTATGGACCGTTTCAGATTCACTATAACACTACTAGGGATAAGTGGAATGTGAATGAGTTGGAAAGTATGCTCAATCAAGAAGAGGCAAGACTTAAGCAACATGGACAACATTCAGTTCATTTCACAACTCAAGGAGCCGAAAGGAAAGGGAAAAAGCCTAGAAAGGGCATGAAGCGAATACCACCCAAGGTATATGAGCCTAATCATGGTCCTCATGCTTATAAGAAGGAAAAGAACAGTGATAAGTGTCACTTCTGTAAAAAGTCGGGACACTATTAGAAAGACTGTCCAAAACATAGAGAATGGTTCGAAAAGAAAGGTATGTATTTAATTACTGTTTGCTTCGAATCAAACCTAACTGAAGTTCTTTCTAATACTTGGTGGATTGACTCTGGGGCTGCTACTCATGTTTCAAATACAATGCAGGGATTCCTTACAACCCAGATCACAAATCCAAATGAAAACTTTCTGTTCATGGGAAATTGGGTTAAATCTCTAGTTGAAGCCATTGGAACTTATCATTTATTTCTAGATTCTGGTCATCATTTGGATTTGTTTCAGACTTTTTATGTTCATTCTATTTCCAGAAATTTAATTTACTTGCCTAGACTTGATATTGATGGTTACTTTTTTAATTCTAGAAATCAAAGTTTCGGTTTGTATAAGAGTACCTCTTTTGTTGGTTCGGGTATTCTTTGTGATGGTTTGTACAAATTAAAACTTGATGATCAATTTGCTGAAAATATTCTTACCCTGCATCATAATGTTGGTACTAAACGTAGCCTCACGAATGAAAATTCCTCATACTTGTGGCATAAAAGACTGGGACATATTTCCAGAGAAAGGTTACTAAGATTAGTAAAAGATGGGATTCTCTTAAACCTATATTTTTCTGATCTTGGGGTATGTGTAGATTGTATTAAGGGAAAACAAATCAAACACACTAGAAAAAGTGCCATAAGAAATACCGAGCTTCTTGATATTATCCATACATACATTTGTGGACCTTTTGACAATCCATCTTTTGGTTGAGAAAAGTATTTTATCACCTTTATTGATGATTTCTCATGTTATGGTTATGTCTATTTGCTGCATGAAAAATCTCAATAAGTGGATTCCCTTAAAGTGTATATTACTGAAATTGAAAGACAATTAACAGAAAGGTAAAAATCATCAGATCTGATAGAGGTGGTGAATAATATGGAAAGTATGATGAATCGGGGCAGTGCCCTGGCCCATTTTCTAAACTCCTTGAAAAGTGTGGCATATGTGCGCAGTATACTATGCCTGGAACGCCACAACATAATGGTGTAGCTGAAAGGCGTAATCGTACTTTAATGGATATGGTTAGGAGTATGTTAAGTAATTCCAATTTACCCAAGTCGTTGTGGATGTATGCTCATAAGACCGATGTATACTTATTAAATCGGGTTCCTAGTAAGTCAGTTCCAAAGACCCCTTTTGAACTATGGACAGGAAGGAAACCGAGTTTAAGACACCTGCATGTTTGGGGTTGTCTAGCAGAGGTTAGATTGTATAATCCACATGAAAAGAAATTGGATTTTAGAATGATCAGTGGTTATTTTATTGGTTGTCCTGAAAAATCCAAAGGGTAGAAGTTTTATTGTCCTAATCACAGTACAAGAATTGTAGAGACCAGTAATTCCAGATTCATTGAAAATGGTGAAGTCAGTGGAAGTAATAAATCACAAAGTGTGGTTATCCAAGAAGTTAGGCTACATGTCCCTGTACCTATGGCTTCAAAGAAAATTGTTGTTCCTATCATTGTTGAACAACCTGACAACATTGAACAACAAATTAATGAACCACCACTCCATAATGAGACTGTCACCAATGAACCAATGGTAGAAGAACCACAAGAAGTAGCATTAAGGAGATCTCAAAGGGAAAGGAGGTCTGCTATTTCGGATGATTATGTGGTTTATCTACAAGAATCTAATTTTGATGTAGGGACGTGTAAGGATCCGGTTTCATTTTCACAAGCCATAGAAAGTAATGATTCTCCTAAATGGATTGATGCCATGAATGATGAATTGAAATCAATGGACCAAAATGAAGTCTGGGATCTCGTTGAATTTCCCGAAGGATACAAGAAAATTGGTTGCAAATGGGTCTTTAATACCAAACACGACTCTAAGGGTAATATCAAACGACATAAAGCTAGACTTGTGGCCAAAGGTTTCACTCAGAAAGGAGGCATAGATTATAAAGAGACCTTCTCTCCTGTGTCCAAGAAGGACTCGCTTAGAATCATTATGGCATTGGTAGCTCATTATGATTTGGAATTGCACCAAATGGATGTGAAAACTACTTTTCTGAATGGGAGTTTAGAGGAAGAAGTCTATATGGATCAACCTGAAGCTTTCTTCATTAAAGGAAAAGAACAACTGGCTTATAAACTTAAGAAATCAATATATTCACTTAAACAAGCTTCCCGATAATGGTATCTTAAGTTTCATAATACCATTACTTATTTTGGATTTAAGGAAAAAACTGTTGATCGGTGCATATATCTGAAGGTTAGTGGGAGTAAATTTATATTTTTGATTTTGTATGTTGATGACATATTGCTTGCCACCAGTGATCTTGTTTTATTACACGAAACCAAAAAGTTTCTCTCTATGAATTTTGAAATGAAAGATATGGGTGAGGCATCTTACGTGATATGAATTGAAATATTCATGGATCGATCACGTGGATTGTTAGGATTGTCTCAGAAGGATTATATCGAAAGAGTTCTAGAGAGATTTGGAATGAAGAAATGTTCAGCTGGTGATGCCCCTATTCAAAAAGGGGATAAATTCATCCGTATGCAATGTCCGCAGGAAAAAATGGGAACGAAAACAGATGGAAGGAATTCCTTATGCTTCTGCAGTAGGAAGCCTAATGTATGCACAGACTTGCACCAGACCAGACATCAGTTTTGCAGTTGGTATGTTAGGAAGATACCAAATTAATCCTGGATTGGATCACTGGAAAGCTGCAAAGAAAGTGATGAGGTACTTGCAGGGAACAAAGGATTACATGCTCACATTTAGGAGGTCTGATTATATAGAGGTGATTGGCTACTCAGATTCGGATTTTGCTAGATACGTTGACAATATAAAGTCCACTTTTGGTTATTTGTTCCTATTAGCTGGAGGAACAATATCATGGAAAAGTGCAAAGAAAACTATCACTGTTACATCCACTATGGAAGTTGAATTTGTGGCATGCTTTGAGGCCACAGTTCATGGATTGTGGTTGCAGAATTTTATCGCAGGACTTGGGGTTGTTGACTCTATTTCCAAGCCACTGAGAATTTATTGTGATAACTCTGCAGCTGTATTCTTCTCTAAGAACAACAATTATTCTAATGGTGCTAAACACATGGAATTGAAATACTTTTCCGTCAAGGAAGAAGTTCAGAAACAACGAGTGTCAATTGAACACATAAGCACACTGCTTATGGTTGCAGATCCATTGACAAAAGGAATACCACCAAAGACATTTAAGGAACATGCCAATAGAATGGGCATTGAACGTATCACATAATACAGTTGCTAGTAATGGATTGCATTATGTTATTTGTTTTATTTGACATTTTGAGATCTTAATAAAGATGGTTCTATTTGATCAATCATGTTTTAAATATGTACATACATGTATGAGAATAAATGCATGATGACAGGAATAGTCTCTGACAGGGGACATTATTGTTGGACCTTATGAATACACTTCTCGTTTATAGACTATATTAAATAGGTTACTGATGTTGTGGTACATGGAAGGGACTATGTTACCTTATTGACATAGAACCGCCATGACTCACATTACTGAGTTGTTTAATTATAGTATTATGATGACCAACTAAAAGTCAAGATGGATATGATTTATGGCGCGCCTAATGTCCACCTTGTTAAACTCTAACATTAAGTTATCATATGTGCCAAGTGGGAGAATGTAAGACTAATTTCTTATTATTTTAATGGCCCACATGAAGAGACGCATGTGGTAGGCAGTTACGATTCTCAAATACTAACGGAAACTCCTACTATGATAGGCAAGTGGAGTATAACCATCTTGGGAAACCGGTCCTCTCTCCACCCATAAAAGAACCTTCAAAATACCCATCTTGTAAGTCTGAAAGAACGTATAAGAAAGGGGTAAGAGAGAGAAACCCCATTTTCTGCTCTGGAAGCTGAAGCAGTGATTAATCAAGATTTTGATCGTGTCTAGATTTCTGCACTAATGGAACCAGGTAAGTAAATGATGATTGTTTAATTCCCGCTTTAAATAATACTTGTGAAGGTCATGATAGTTCTAGATCCTGTAGATGTTGGCTGCATAACAGAAATTTAAGTTTACATATACCCATTGTACAGACAAAAGTTTTCCCTTTGTAAGTTAATATATTAATATTACACTATGTTTGTCATGGGAATTGTTAAACATGGGAATCGATAAGGACTTCCAGCCTCAAGCCGGTGATGGATGGCCAGTTCACGAGCATTTTCCTCTTTAGATAACCCCTTGCCAACCTGTAAACCATAACCTATTAAATTAAAAACATATATATTCTGATATGGACATATCTTTTGTGTAAATATTTCCGTGACATCCACACAGTGGCACAAGTATATGATAACATGCCATGAGTGCATAATATAATTTTTTAATGTGTTATAATTATTATAGAACATAGACTGTTAAGGGAAAGATGTTAGCTCTTCTGTAATCTTTTATAAATAGACTTTTCTCTGTGAAAAATGAACAGAGGACAAGAGGACAACATTTTTACAAACCTTTGCAGCCCTCAATCTTGCACATGACAAACGAGTAATATCAGTTACTAGTTTACTTATATTGTATAACAAGTTTTGCTCAAGCATAATTGATTCTATGGTGTGCCACGTCTGAGCTCAATAAATAAATAAAAAATAGCTTTTATTAGCTGAAAAAATTATTGAATGCAAACATTTGCAATATCCCAAAAAAATCTAGGTCAACTTCTTAAAAACACACTTATGATACCCAAAAATCCATCAATGAGAACAAAATCATGCAATACTTAAAAGCATACAAGCATTGGTAATATCCAAGCAAAATCTAGCTGGACTTTTCAAAAACAATCTCTCCTGTCCAAAAAGCCTTCAATTAGAACCAAATCAATACTTAAAGCTGGACTTTTAAAAAACAATCTCTCATGTCCAAAAAGCCTTCAATCGGAACCAAATCAATACTTAAAGCATTCAAACTGCCAAACACATCCTATGATAGAAAGAAAGAGAATAGTAATGCATCCTAATAAATATAGTATAGAGACAAACCAGAGCTCATCGAACAGAACTACGCCATCGAAAAGTTTCCGTCTTGTTCGGTAACTTCTATACACTTTCTGCATTTTTATTGCAGTTGCATCATTTTCCCCCTCTTTTATGATATCTGATATCGATGATACTTTAAGATCATTTTAGTCAAATACATGGAGTCGGTTTCCAAACTACTGTTGTTGAACATTTTCAACCCTACGTTTGCTGTTCCCAAACCTACATTTTTCAAATTTATGGATTCCAATTCAGTTTTTTCCTTATTTTGCTTTCACAAATTATTTAATATTAATCTCCTAAGCCTAAAAGTTCTGCATATTTCCTTCATTGAAGAAGCTGTAATCCCCATTTCAAAGTTGATGAATTTACTGCTCAAACTCTTTGTACTTTAAGAAGCTGAAGATCTTTAATTACCAGTGAAGGAACTGGGTCTTTAAACAAGTGGCTTTATAAGCAAGTTCACTGCAGCAGCCAAGAAGACAAAAGTATTAAAAGAAAGTATTTCTTCCTAAAGAATTCTAATGATAATATGTTAGCAGCATTTCCATTTCCATTAAACAACAATATGAATCCTTTCTAAATATGTACAAGCACTAAGCCTCATTTTGTTATCATTTCCCATGCAGTAATCTAAAAGCATGGTGATCAATACTAGCATTTGGTAACAGCTAGGATCAACCATTTTAATCAAGAACAAAGACAAGATGGTTGCATTAGATGGCCAGCTGAAGGGAGCTCTAGAGATATAGATCTGAGAAAAAATAAGAGATTGGATCTAGAAGAGGGATCTCCAACTTGATCAACTTATGCAGCAACTTTAATACACTAAGAATACAAGGGGATATAATCTTCTAAAATAACATAATTGTTTATAATATTTGAGGTTGACAGATTGGATTTAATCTTTATGCCAGCAAACTATGCAAGCATTTTCCAGTAATGATGAACTTATCATGGCTTGAAGGTAAATTGATCTAACTTCAAACTCTTAAGGGTCCCAACTTTAGTAATCGTGGTTCTATTTTAGGTGGGTGCAGAAAGCAAGCACTATCAAAAGCCAAGTCCTCAATGTACTGGACATAATAGGGATCAAACATAGAAACCTTCCCCCATCTGCCCTTTCAATATCAGGTGTGGATTACTGTTAACAACCCCCTTCGAGACCCCACTTTGGCTTGGTCTCTTTAGCTGTAGCTAATCAACCTCAATCATTGGCTCCGATACCATGTTGAAAACAAATACCGACGAGGTTTTCTTTAAAAATCAGTATTTCATACCTAAACAACTGAAATGGAAAATCCATGCATGGGCTGCATACAAAGTCATGGTAGCACAAAGAAAATGCTAGAAAAGAGATGCATGCAGATAGCCACACCGTCACTGCAAGCCCAACTCCATGAACGAGCCTCACGGTTGTCAAAGCAAGCCCGGCTCCATGAACGAGCCTCAAGGTTGTCAAAGTGGCTCATTTCCCATTGCTCCTATAAATGTACACGGAGAATAACAGATAGGAAACTGCATTAAAATCTGCTTGCTAGAGCCTGCCGAGAGACAAAGTCACATGCACAGGACCAATGAGCATACAATGAAATAGCTTTAAAATAAAAATTAATATAATCCAAAATTAAACTATTGAAAAACTATAAAAAACACAAAAATTTCTTATTTGAAGCCCTCAACTAATCCTCCTTCGTGAATCATATATATACATAATAATAATAATAATAAGAGATTCACAAAGCATATGAAGGGTTTGTATTTTGTCCTTGCCATTAGAGTACAATTAATTGAATCTCTATGCAATAGAAACCAAGTGTGAATTTAAAGAGATGTCCATTTAAGAACATGTTATCTCCATAAAGTTTGTTCATGCTAAGTTCTTTCAAAGATAAAAACCTTTTAATCATAGCCAAGATTTACAAACTCTTAAACTACTTCTACATCATCTTTGTTGGTAATTTTTCTTGTAATGCTCATCCATTCTCTAATTTAAAAAATAAAGATGTCTTTCCTTTGTTACTTGCACAACAAGATTTTAGGTTTTAAACAACCCCTCACTCTTAACCTACTCATAATTTTTATGGTATTTAAGCGCTTAATGTGTAATTTAGACATTTTTTAACAATTTAGTGCCTTAATCTAGATAATCTAAATGCACTCATCTTCTTTCCTTTGATTGATTTGTATTGTAATCCTTCTTTCATCTTCTTCATTCATTATTACATCATGAGTCTATTTTAAATTTATGTTATACCCAAATCCTATCACCAACATGCGATGAGATCTTTAACACCTATGTTTGCCCTAAATCCCAAACTTGGAGTGGAAACATGCTCTGGATGTCAATTCTACATAAAAAAAACTAGCACCGCTTTTTCCCTTTAGCTGATGAGTGATACCTTGTTCAGCACTGCTTGAGTCTTGTTATAGAAAAGTGGTGCCACTGCGTATGTGCTTTGTTCTTGAAGCTGTTCTTACCCTTCACCGCTCTGTCATAAAGGAACATAAGCGATATCCTTGGTAAAATTGGAAAAAAAGAGGATACTCGAGGATTCTAGAACATGATCCTCTTGTCCTCCCTTATCCCTATCAATTTGGGTTGGTTGGAGTCGAGATCCCTCTTGGTAGGACCTTATGGCCACCTCACCCACAATTCTCTCAACTATCCCTATCCATTGATACCTATAAATACAAGCTCATGTCCCATAGTTGAGAGAGAGAACTGAATGGTAATGTTATGTTGTTGAATTGACTATCTAGCCCAATCCATTGGAAAGCACAAGAGAGCAAGTTGGAGCTATCGGGGATGAGGTGTTTGTCTTGTGGAGGAGTTTGTCAACACTAAGGCTATGGTTGTAAGCTTCTTCATTGATTTCTTAATGCAAAGCTGATTTCCATCCCACATATCTGTTGTACTAATCTCGCATGTATATGTTACTAGATTCCTTAGTCACTAGTATGAATGTGTTAATAATGTTCTGGTAGCTTTGTTGTTCTTGTTTGTTTGACATGTTCTGCAGGTACACAGGTTCGTCATCAAGGCATTATTCTAGGTGTTTACAACACTCAGGGAAGGTTTTCATCCTTTGTCATTCACTTATTTGTTCTGGATATGAACCATTCAGACTAGAGGAATAGCTTCTGTTCACAGAAGGTGCAATATTCCTGGCAACAAATCTGGCGACTCTGCTGGGGAACAAAGCAAATTTTAGTTGATCTGATCTTCCTCGGTCCTTTAACACTTGTCCGAATCCAAGCTCCTGTCTGTAACTCTCTTTAGTCAGATCTGCCATCTGGCTTAGTGAAGTTTGGTTCAAAACTTTCAGATCTAAACTACTTTGACTTTATATGCTCTATTTTATTGTCAATTCATCAGTCTTTATCTTGATTTGAGCAATTTTTGACTTGAAATCTCGTTCTCTTTGTGTTTTGGATAAATTCATGGAACCGCGCATGTGCTGTAGGAAATAAGCAATGCCACTGCCTGAACCCTGTTAGCCATAAGTGGTGCCACCACCTGAATCCTGTTATCCAGAAGCGGTGCTCGCCTAGAACTGCTCTGTCCAAGACCCCTTCAGCACGGTGCTAGGTAGGCCTTGTTCTAGAACTTGAATTTTTGTGATTTTTTGCAAAAGTAGGGTTTTTCTTGCTTTCAGCCCTGCACTGTCAGGCTTGTTTGTTTGAATTTGGATGCTCATGGTTGAAAATTTTGTGGTGAAAATTTGTTTGATTGAAAGAATTCAAAAGCTAAGTTAAGATTGTTGATTATTCGTTTGCTTTCATGCTTGTTGGTTGTGATTTTGAAAGGAATTGTTGAAAGCTTAGGTTTCAGTTAGATCTCTTTTTGTTTTGTTTATAAAGACTGAAAGAAAAACCACTTGATTATCATCTCAATTTCATTTTTTCCATAGAGGACTTTTTTTTTCTTTTAAAAAGAATTTTTATTTTATTTTTTTAGATTAGGTCATTATTTTTACTGAGCATAGGGCACTAGATCTCTGAATAGCTTCATAAGCTTTCAGGTTCCCTTGTTCTTTTGTCTCTCTTGCATTAGTACTATCTCATCAAAAGAAAAGAAAAATGTATTTTTAAGTTATATCTATCTATGTTTAAAAGGAAAATCGAAAAAATAGATTGCATATGCACGTAAAGTGGTTATTGTTTTTCTTTTAGGAAAAGAGACTCTTACCCATCTGATTGCTTTCAAAAAGAAAAATGAGTTCAAGATGTGTTGCTTGTCTTTGTATTTGATTTGTTAAAAGTAGTTGTTTGGGAATTTTTGGTTTTCAAAATGAAAAGAAAATACTCTCTCTCCCTCCCGTAAGTAGGCATACCTCGAATGGTAAAGTGAAATATTTGCATCTACATATCTGCATGGTTTTAATTTTTCTGTCAAAATTCCATGCATTCACCTAACCGTCCACTTTAAAATTAACGGTAGTTATAGGCTTAAAATTTACATAGAAATTTGAGTGATAGGTTAGAGATGTGTTCAGGCATCGCTAAGCATAGGAGCTGTCGTTACTCATCCACACTACATCCCCAGACTCACGCGATTCTTCCACATACCGTTGGTATATCGAACGGCCTTTCATGTACCCTTGAGGTATATAAAAGGGTACTTCACATCCTCGATTGTATATAGGAAGGCCTCTTGTGAACGATTGTGCATTAGCAAACACTACTAGTGATTTGAGCTCCCACGTACCTTGCGTATATCGGGAGACCCCACTAGGATACCTTATATATCTGAGAAAATCCCTTTGGTCATCTTGCTTGGAGCCATACACCGAAAACAACATTCAAGGAGATTACTACGCATGTACCCTTGTGGTATATCACGAGTGGCACCTTCTTGACAATCCTGGTGAGAGACCAGACTATCTAAACTCCTCCTGTCATTTAAGTTTGCTTGTTTGGCTTGTAGCTTGAGTAGGGGAATTTTTGGTGTGTTTTTTCTAGTTTTGAAACCCTAGGTTAGATAGAAACTGTACAAACTGGCTGAATTAAGATAGTCCAGAAGAGTACGGGACTTGCCACCTGATTTTACTCCTATTTTGAGAGAAGATCCTATGGAAGCTATTGACCAAGAAGATGCTACCAACTCCCAAGTGGGAGAAAATGTGGTTGCAGAAAGCAGAGATCCATATCCTTCGTACAGTCCTCCCTTGGCTCAACAACATTATAGGGGTAATGCTTTTTACCATTCTCCCATAGAAGGCCATGTTGATGATACTACCCGTCCAGATTATGGTCCCAATGCTCTGTTTTGGGATACCTCTATGGGACAAGCCATTGCTTCATTTGGCACCCCCCCAACTTCTTCTGAAGAAGTTTCCCCAAATGAAGAAGAACATAGACAATACCAGGCAGCTATTCTCCATGTGAGAGAACTTGAGAAGAAAAAAGATAACATATTGGGTACACCACCACCTCGCTCGATAGTTTTTCCTCGTAATATGGACCCTTGGCCTATGGGATATCGCTCACTTGTTGATTCTATGAAACCCATTGAACCTATTCTAGATCACCCTGTGACTCCGCATAATCCAAGTCAAACCACCAACCCCACCACCTCCCATACTATATATGTTCCAAATCTTCCTGAGTCTTCCGCACCTGGGGAACAACATTCAATTCCTGTGTCATCAACACCTCTTAGTGCTAGGGGGAAACCCCCAGCATGACCTACGTTACCTATCACTAGAGTTGTAGCTAGTAATAGACAGACCTCTAGTATAGAGAAATCTGCAGTCTATGTCCCTCCTACCCATATGAATGTGGTTAACCCCCCATCCAGTTCAAGTCAACCCTTGGGGGCACAACCTGTAACCCATCAAACCTCTTGGGGCTATGGTTACACAGCAAATCAAGTACCTGTAGGATATATCAATTACCAACCCAGCCCTATAGGAATGCCTTATGCTGGAATTCCATATCCTAGTAATACTTTCACTCCATGGGGGCAACCCAACTGGTCCTACATGCCAGCTATGGGAGGCATACCTATACATACTGCGGGGGGTGTTGGAGGACCACCTTACAGAGGTCCTCTCTCTAGGGGGACTAATGGTCCTCGAGGGCTTGACGAATTTCCTCCTTATGGTCCTAATGGTCCTAGTGGTCCTGGGGGGGCTGGTGGCTTCCCTCCTAATGGTCCCGAAGGGTCTGGTGGCCTTCCTCCTAGTGGTTCTGGAGGCTCCATAGGTTTACCTCCTAGGGGTCCTGGAGGGTCTGATGGTCCTCCTCCTAGTGGCCCAGGTGGCCCTGGTGGTCTCAGAGGTATTGGTGGTCCCGGAGGCCCTAGTGGTCCTCCTCCTAGAGGCTCTAGTGGTCCTAACGGTCCCGGTCCTGGAAATCAACCCCCTGCGGGTGGATCTTCCGATTGTTCTTCATCATAATAGTCGCTTCAAAAACCTATCTATCAGTCTACTTACGGTCCTACTAGTACTTATATGCCCTATCAATACTACCAGTACGTACAACCTAATCACTAGTTACCTTTCCTAGCAACTTTGGACTTGCCTTATTTGTCCAAGTTGATTAATGATCCCATTCAACATAACCCCTCGTGGCCTGCCATTCCGGTAAAGTTACCATCAGACATTCCCAAATTTGATGGGAATCAGGGAGATGATCCAAAAAATCATGTCATGACATTCCATTTGTGGTGTTCTTCAAACTCCCTAATGGAGGATTCAGTTTGTTTAAGACTCTTCCAGTGAACTTTGACCGGTACCTCCATGAAATGATACATTGAACTTCCACAACATTCATTTGTGGATTTTGGTTCTTTGGCAACTGTCTTTCTTACACACTTTTAGATTCCTAACCGCTATGAAACGGGTACAGATCTCTTAACTTCTCTGTGTCAGAACACCTCCACCCACATATCAGATCATATCCATGAGTGGAGAAGGTGGAGAAGACTTATTAAGTCTCCTATCCTAGATTAATTGTTAGCTGATTGGTTTACTAAATCTTTGTTTCCTCCAATCGCCTGAGATGTGGCTATGGGCGGTGTCGTTACCGAAGAGAAAGCTATTAGTCGAGCCCAATATCTGGACTTGGTAGATTCCCAATCTAGAACGTTGTATGACTTGATCCCTCAAGCTCCTCGCCCAAGCACCGATCCTACCAAGCCACCAGCAGAAACCCCTGTTGATGGGATTGTTGGTTCAATCCAGTCCCCTCCAACAGTAAAACCTGCTAAGCAACCCCAAAATTCCACCCCTACTCCTTCAACTCCCAAGGTTTCCATTGAGGTAAATTCCATTCAAAGTACACAAATGCTAGGAAAAATAAAAAGAAAGGTAAATCCAAAAACAAAAAACCTGGAAACCTGCATGTTATAGCTGATTTTACCACACATGGTGAATCACATTTTTATGGCCTTCCATGTCCCTCTGCAAACTCCTTAGACCCCATGGACCATTTTTGTTCCTTTGATGTTTCCAAGATCATCCCTAAAAACATGCAAAAATTGCCATACAGGACTTTTAAACCTTTTCTCGTGTATATACGCGGGTTTGACCTCTAAAACCGCATACATCGGGATGTCTGCAAAAGGACAAATTCTTTTGGAGTTTTCCATGATGTGGATCTGACTCACTTGTCTCTCGGCCTTCCCTATGCCTTGAGATCGCTCGGATTCAACCTTTCATTACCCCATTGAAGAGCTATATAGGGAACCCTTTGGATACATTGAAGGCATGAGGAATTGAGAGCAAGAGAACTATAGTCCATTGTTGCTAGAACTTGTGCTTGATTCTGCATCCCTTTGTCCCTTGGAGCACTGTTGTAATGGATAATTCACCTAATAACCTAGGTCTGGGGGTTACCAACATACTCTAACACTTGCAGACAATTTGACTTATGAAAGTACAAAACAGGAAATAGGAAAGTAGCAGGACTTACTTGTATTAAACGAAGGTTGATCCAAGCTATCTTCTTCCTCTTTTGTTCTTCTTCCCAAGTCTCCAGGATAGTTCCTCCTTCACCTGTTAACAAAGATTCTTCCAAATACAGTATGATTCATATATAAATATGCAGGTTAGGCAAATCATATATTATAATGAAATGTAAACATTTACCAATCCACAACACATGAAACACAATATGGAAGAAGTTCTCTGCTTTATTAACAATAATAGAGGGAGTTTAGGTTACAACCCAATGTCTGAACAAGGGACTCCTCTGTCACCAAAGGACTCTGATTTTCTCTGCTCCAAAGATTCTGTAGACAATCCACCAGCATAACTTTGCTGTCCAAGTATTATCCTCTAACACCCTCCCCAAGGCCTCTATTTATCTGAAGGAAATGAGGCAGTTCTCGAAGGTTAGGGAGGTTATAGCAGTTAATGGGATTAAGGTAAATGAGTAAACAAATCTCCCATTAACTCGTGTTTTTAAATATTAATTTTGAGGAAGGCATGCACGGGTCTGTAGTAAGACAACCCGCGTATGATACACGACTCTATACAAAGGCAACCCGCGCATACAAGTATGCGCGACCTGCTAAACATGAGACTCGCGCATGATGCGCGACATGTCAATAGGGATAGTCGCGTATGCAACTCAAAATCACAAAATGGAAAAGTAATCAGCTGGGCATATAGGCAATGTATTTTTTGATGAGACAAGGTATAGTGGAAATGGGCAAACCTCTATCCATAAGTGTCCTTTTGTGTGCCGACATGAGGGATATCAGCACTCGGACGGAGAGGTGCCATTCAGCTATATAATAGATGCCCCTTAATGTGTGAGGTCAGAGGGGAACGATGGCCGAAATACATTAAAATATATAATTCTGGAGAAACTCAGAAGTCCAGTGGAGCAGAAGGAGTACCTGAAACCAATACATAATAATGTCATATACAAAGCTATATCTGAGGATGCTATGTTCAATTTACTGGAACACTAGCTCCTTTACAATATGAGAGTACATCATATAATATGGGTAAAACCATGTATGTACAAAGGTCGATCAAAGCCACAATACAATAATGATGAGTCTTCAAAAATCTGGAAGCTGGAGATAGAAACTGGACATAGTCTTGCGCAACTTAGTTCATAAGTGAGGAACTAAGGTCTTCATACAGGATCCCAAAAAACCAAGTACAATCCAAGCCATGTGAATAAGGGTAAGCTGAAGTCAAACATGGCGAGGATTCAACAGTTTGTCAACCAATAGATGATAATTGACAACTGAAGCAAAGGAGTTCACCAATGATGAAAGTGAATCCAGAGGTACTACCGTCAAACTCTAGGTCTTCGTCATCAGGAAGTGATGAAACTGAACCATGCTGTGATAGGGAAGGCAATAGATCCTCCAACGGATCACAAGGGTGACTAGGAACTGGGCAAAAGAAGGTAGACACAAGTAAAAGGATAACAGATATAACAGTGATTGGATCAGGCTATAAATCAGATAGTGGGAAGAATCCTTGAACAGTGAGCACAACACAGAGATGACCCAAGGCAGCGTATAACAGATAGATAGGACAACTAAACTTATCTTCCAAGTAGGAGACATGATCAGATTCCCCAGGTATAATGGACAAGAGGAGGAGTCAGAAAACTCGAAGTGATAGCTGAACACAGATGTACACTGAAACATGGATATCGGAAAGCAAAGAGTGCTATGTTCAAGGATGACATGCTGCCATTACTGAAAACAAGAGAAAACTTCTTCCTTTCCTTCCCTGTTAAGTTTTAACGAGTCCAGGAAAGCCAACTCGGTTCCCTCTTCATTTTTTAACAAGCTTGAAGAGATGGGAAAATAATGCTTGATACACTGATCCGTGGATTTAACGAGCCCAAACTAGTACATGCTCGCTTGGTGCTTTCATATTTAGAGAGTCTGAAAACGCCAAATAAGACTCCAGGGGGGTCCTTTTTCATCCAATTTAGTCTCTTAAGGCCGAAAAAGTATAAAACAAACCTCAAAAGAACTCTCTTAACTTCCGAAGAAGAAAAGGTGAACCTTTTTCGTACTTAGTCAGGAAGGTCCGAAAAAGGTTAAATTACCACCTACCCAACGCTCCTTCAATAACAACATATAAATAGCTTGAGTTTTACGAGTGTGAAGGAAAGCAAGATCACTCGGAAAGATCCATTTGGTTACGAGAAATGGGGCTTACAACAATAAACTCATTGCTTTGTTCTTTAGTGTTTAACGAGCATGACAAAGACACAAAGTACACTCGGAATCTTCTTCATGTTTGGGTCCAGAGCACGAAAAAGAAAAAGTAAGCTCAAACCGGGTGTTCCTTTTCTGTAAATTTAGTCCCTCAGGTCCGGAAAAGTGATAAACCTATACCTGAGAATACTCTTCCCAATTCTGAAGAAAAGAGAGTGATCCTTTCTCGTACTATTCTGCATGGGCCGAGAAAGAGATAACCTACCACCATGCGAATGCCCGTTCACATATTCTTAACGATCTTGAACGGATGAGATAACTCGGCAGTCAAATATATTTTTAAGGAGTCAGACCTGGGCCTAAAGAAACTCCATAAGGTGGGGAGTCCTAGAACGGGATAGCTTGTAAAGAGAGATTCATATGAAGCTCTATTTGGCGTGAAAAATAGCTATAAGGAAACCCCTGGGCCTAAAACAGTGACAGAAATGAGTATCAAAAGCTGGCAATGGCATATAAGGATGATACTCATGAAATAGGGATCCTAGCCACGGAAGAACAATGGTAGAGACAAGGGACTAATGGCTTAGAATACCATAGTCCGTGGCAAAATGTTGTATACTAAGGTTAATGTGGATGATAAGTTGCCAACATATGTTGGAAAGAGCAAAAACCACCCTATAGAAGCATCAACACTTTGAAATAATAAGTAAACCTATTCCAAGGCACAAAAATGATGGTATTAGTCAATTAGCATTTCAAACTATAGAAAAAGACCCACTTTACGAAATTTTATTTCTATTAATAGTTTGAAAATTGAAACATTTCATACCATTCCACTTTTTGAGCCAAAAAGGACAATTTTACCCTCTATCTTTGATCGCTCGTTGTGGACAATTGGACCGGTGAAATTCAGATCCATCAGTTGCAGGTAAATCTACACCCAGTGCTCTTTAATTTCATCCAAACAAATTTTTAATTTGAAGGTTAATTCAATTTAATTCATCAATATAAAAAATGGCAAAGGGCATATGCGGGTTACCACGTATAAGAGTCGCGCATATGTAGTTGATGCGCGGGTTACTGCATATAGAAGTCGCGTATGATGCGCGATCTGTCCCAATGGACAGTCGCGCATACTGCGCTATGAACAAAAGTATGAAAAAGAGTTCAAATTTTTTAAAATTTTTTGATGAATTACTGAATAAACTATGTGTTTTTTGTCAGGACATCATGGTGCTGGAGTGGAGGGAACGAGAACACGAGATAATGGACCAAGCTGCATTCCAAAGCCCGCCTACCATTCAAGCTTTACGGAATAGTGGGCTGTATAAGTTCTTTTGCACATCACCAATGCGGGCCAATGTCCGCATACTAGAGTTTTTGGTTAACTACTGGGACCATGACCTTGGGATGTTTAACATTGAGGGTGAGACTTTGGAGTTTACCACTCAGGATCTCTATTTTATTACCAGATTATCACATCGGGGAGCCCCGGTGAACCTGGAGGGAACTGGTAGGAGTGGTGACCCCCTGAGTGTTCAGAATTATGTGGATGTATTCTGCAGGTCGGGTACTCAGAAAAAGGGCAGCAGCATTCTCATCTCAGATATACAGGACTTCACACTACAAGTACTAGCCAGTACGATTGTCAGACTTGCAGGGTCATCAGGACTACACTTGGCCACCAGGACTCAGATGAGAGTGGCAGTGGATTGCTTTAGAGGTACCCTATATGACTGGTGCTCGGGAATTGCCCCCATCATGAAGAGGCAATTGTCCGATTGTAGGAGAGGAAGACGCAAGAACTTCGAATATGTGAGTATCTTGGTTGCGTTCTTCTTTGAGAGGGTTCCAGCCATGAGCCCTGCGATACCCTTAGAGATCAGACATCCACATCAGCCGAGGCTGAGCATGTGGGGTGACATCTTCCTCCGTCACAGAGGAGGTGACATAGTACAGAGTATGTATGATGACGATTTCTATACCTGGTGGGAACGACAGGTGCCAGCATTGGAGCAGTTTCCATATGCCGGATTAGATTTCCGAGGTGATCCAGATCTCGTCCTCCCTCCAGGAGGAGCATGGGGAGAGATGGGTAAGTCTTTTTAATTTTTATCATTATTAAATTTTTATGAATTTTCCAATGATATAATATATATACATATGTACAAGTCTAATCCTAACTCATATGTCAAAATGCAGATATTGGACCGGTCTGCCCCGCAGGGCACCCGCGCACCTTTGTACGTCCTGTAGCAGGAGGAGATCCTGGGCTGATCTAGGTACTCGAGGAAAAGCTGACCAGGCTTATCGAGCGAGTACCCACCATACGCATAGAGCATCTCCCTGCAGCCATGCAGGAGTTTGTAGTAGGAGTTCCACCGGCCTGGCTACGTCTTTTCAGACAGGTAGCTAGGGCAGTATTGGTGTATAGAGAGGCGGTGGAGGCTACCGAGGCTGAGGAGGCTGAGGAAGCCAGGAGGCACAGACATCACGGGGACCAGCCAGGTCCTAGCGGCCATGGTGGCCAGGCATAGATTTAGGACATTTTGATGGATGATGATCCACACTTTGTATATATTTATATATTTTGGGATCTACGGATCAGACTTGACCTATCCTATGTATGAACAGATATTTACATATATATATATGAGTTTTTGGTTGTCAGTTTATTTACAAATGTTTTTTACATGTGTACTATATATTTTATGAATTATGTGTGAGATGCCAATCTAAAATGTAATTCGCATATGCATCAGATAATGAATTTTGGCTCCTTGGAATATGATTAAAAGTAATAACTTCAAAATGCCTTTCCAATGAACGAATTCTCATGAACTGACGTAACAATGTAGGGTTTCGTACCTGATAAGCTCGGTTGAGCTGGGAAACAACCAATTGGGAATCCAAACGGACCTCAAGCTGGGTAATACCACGTGACAATGCGTCCCATAAAAGCTCAATAACCGCCCTATATTTAGCAACATTATTAGAGGCAGGACCTAAGCAAGCGCCTCCCGCGGCAACAAGCTATCCTGTGGGAGAATAAATAACTCATGCTGCCGAAGCCAGGTTACAAGTGTGACGGCTGGCGCCATCAGCGAAACCTACATACATTCCGGAAGACATCTGCAACCACCAGTAGATCGTATAAAAAACAAAACTGACAACCTAATGTACATAAAATACATACACTAATATACAAGAAAAAGTGCTAGGCCTAAGCATAGTACTTCTTCAGGTAGAGCCCATTTCTAGGATCAGGCAGCTTATTCCCATCATAATCCATTAATTCATATGCGCCTTTACTCAAAACTTTAGACACGACATAGGGTCCTAACCACATGGCCTTGAACTTACCTGCCCCCAGAGGTTCTTTATCTTGGTCCCAGAGCAAGACAAGTTCCCCTTCAGAGAAAATTCTAGGCTTGACCGATTTATCGTATTGAGCTTTAACCCTATTCTTGTGAGCCTGGTTCGCGGTCAGCGCATCTCTACGCTATTCATCAAGGTGTTCTAAGTGTAACAACCGTTCTTCAAGCTCATTCATATCAGGAAGCACATGAATAGCTATCTGTAAAGATGGGATTTCGCATTCAATTGGAGTAATAGCTTCCACCCCGTGAACGAGTTGGAAGGGGGAAAAACCCGTAGCAGTTTTGACATTGGTTCGATAAGCCCAAAGAGCAGGGTATAACATAATATGCCAATTGGAGCGAGCTGTATTAATAGTACGTTTAAGAATGGTCTTTAAAGTCTTATTCACAGCCTCAACCTGACCATTTACTTGCGGATAATAGGGAGAAGAGTGTTCTTGTCGAAATCCGAGCATGGTGGTCAGTTCTGTCATCATGTTATTTTGGAAATGACTGCCATGGTCAGTGACAATCACCTTTGGAATACCAAACCTAGCAATAATCTGATTGAAAATGAAGAAATCTGTTGTTTACTTGTCCTCCTTAAAAGTAGGCATTGCCTCTGCCCATTTTGTGAAATAGTCGACAGCGAGAATGATGTATTTGTGCCCCCCAGCTGAGGCTGGGTTGCATGTCATATAATCGATCCCCCACTTCATGAAGGGGCCTACCGAGACAACGGGAAACAAAGGATCAGGATGCAACCGCATCTTTCTGGTGAATAGCTGACAAGGGTGACAGCGCTTTACTGCTTCCACACAATCTTTAAAGATTGAGGGCCAGAAATAACCGGCACGTAAGATTTTCTGGGCCGTTGCTAACCCAGATAAATGACCCCCACATGCTCCACTGTGAGAATCATTTAGGACAACCTCCGCTTCCTCATGAGTAAGGCAGCGACGCAAGACAGAATCTACCCCTCTTTGATATAAAGTATCTCCTATTATGAGGTAGTTTTTAGCATGAAGTCTTAACTTACGTCGGTCTTCCCTAGAGTAAGCGGTAGGACACTTCAAAGTCTGGAGATATATGAGAATATCTCCGTACCAAGGATCAGAGATGGCTATAAGGAAGATGTGCTCATCTGGGAATAAGTCATCTTGAATCACTACATCGTCTTCCGTAGGGAATTCTGCTATAAGCTCAGCAAACACTAAGGACTTTTTGGATTTAGCGGATTGGAAAACTAAGTCAAA
>LPNX010501005.1:156701-218831 GCA_001517045.1 Pseudotsuga menziesii | reverse complement strand
TAACACCCTTGATCTCTATATGTTTTCCTTCCCCAACCCCCTCCTCCCCCCTACCCCTAATAACACCCTCTCTCTCTCTCTCTCTCTCTCTCTCATGCACTCCCAAGCCCTAAGCTCCTTAATCTTTATTTCTTTCTCTACCTCGACTCGTAATCACCTCCTCATCTCTTTCTCTCTCTCTAACCTCTCTTTATGTCTATTTGTATCCCTCCCTCTCACAATAATTCCCACCCTACTCCCCTTTTCTCTCTCTTATAATCATACTCTCTACTACCACCTCTCTCTCTCTCTCTCTCCCTTTCTCTCTAGCCTCAATGTGTCTCTACTTTTTACTCTCTCTTTCTCCCTAAGACCCATCCTACTCTTCTACCCCTAACCCCCCCTCTCTCTCCCCTAACCCCCCTCTCCACTACCATCTCCCTCCTCTCTCTCCCCTAACCCCCCTCTCCACTACCATCTCTCTCTCTCTCTCTTTATGCCTCCCCCTCTCCACTACCATCTCCCTCCTCTCTCTCCCCTAATCCTCTTCATACCATTAACCTCCACTCATTTATCTCTCCCCCAAACCCATAAGGGCCCACCCTCTCTCTCTCTCCCTCTTTTCTCTACCTCTGACCCACCTCTCTCTCCCTAGCTCCCTTTTCTCTCTATATATATTACTCACTACTAAACCCCCGCTCTCTCTACTACTCCCTTCTCACTCAACCTTAATTATCTCTCTCTCTGTCAACCCCATAGCCCTGCACCTAACCATAACCTCAACCTTTTCTCTCTCTTTCTATGTACTTCCTAACACCCCTCTACTCTTTTTCTCTCAAACATTAACCCTTGTATTCCCACCACTACTACCAATTAGCCATCTCTCTCTCTCTCCCTTAATATTTAATGACACCCCTATATTCTTCTCTCTCCCTCTACCCATAGTCTGCTTCTCTTTATTTCCTACTCACCACTAACCCTCGCCTCTCTACACTACTCTCTTCTCACTCATTAACCTTCCTTTTCTCTCTCTCTCAACCCCATGGTCCCCCACCTACCCATAACATGTACCCTTATCTCTCTCTACTCTCTAACACACCTCTACTCTTTCTCTCACAAACATTAACCCCATATTCCCACCACTACTACTAACTGGTGTTTTCCTTCTCTCTCTCTCCCCTCCTCACCTTAACCCTTAATAAGATTGTCCTTCAGTTTATCTCTCTCACTCCATGCCCCTCACCCCCCCTCTTTCTCTCTCTCACACACACGCCTAATCCCACCCATTCTACTAATCACCCTTCTCTATATTTCTCATAAAACCCCTAATTCTTAATAACCCCCACACTCACTCTCACTCTACCCTACTCTACCTACCCCTAACCCCCACCCATTTCTTTCTTTCTAAACCCACTAAAAACCACCCTATCATCCTCTTTATCTACTCCTAACCTATTGTCTCTCGCTCTTTCTCTTTCCTAATCCTACCATAAACCACTTCTTCTCTCTATCCTCCTTCCCAAGCCCCTAACCACCTTGATATCTATCAATATTTCTTTCTTCCCCAACCCTCTCCTCCCCACTATGACTAAACTATCTCTCTCTTTTGCGCTCCCAAACCCTTTACTCTCTAATATTTATTTCTTTCTCTACCCCAACCTATAATCCTCTCATCTCTTTCTCTCTCTCTAACCTCTCTTATGTCTATTTGTATCCCTCCCTCTCTCTCCATAATCCCCATCCTACTCCCCTTAACTCCCCATCTGTCTTTTATAATCACATTCTCCACTACCACCCTTCTCTCTCTCTCTCTCTCCATTTTTCTCTAACCTCTATATGTCTCTACTTTTAACCCTCCCTCTTTCTCCCTAAGAACCATCCTACTCCACTACCCCTAACCCCCCCTCTCCCCTACCATCTCTCTCTCTCTCTCTCTCTCTCTCTCTCTCTCTCTCTCTCTCTCTCTCTACCTAACACTAAGACCCCTCTTCACTCTCACTCTCTCCCCCTACCTCTCCATAAACCTTAATAATCCTATCTCTCCTTCTCTCTCCCCTACTCCTCTTCATACTATTAACCTCCCCTCATTTCTCTCTCCCCAAACACATAACACCCACCCTATCTCCCTATGGAAATTGAACCCAGTGTTAGAACAATTACTCTCACATCAATTGCCAATTACACATGCAAAATTACTCACAAAAGAGACTGAATATGGAGTTGAACACTAAACTGTATTGAATAAGTGTACAATAGCCAAACCTGTGAAGTCATAGGCTACCACAATAAATAATTACATGAGGGATTCGAATGCATGAAGATGCCATTCGAATCTAGTCAAAAGCAGGCTTACTAAATCTAAGCAAATCCCCCATAGGTGTATAAAACAGTTTCCAAAACTATCAAGGAGCTCACGATTTGGAAAAATCAATTAGGCAAGATAAAAGGTAATGGAAGGGCAACTCATACATGCTTTTCATAGGAGAAAAGAGTGGAGGATGTGGAGGACAAAAAACAAGTTAACCTCACCTAGTCAAACTTTCCCAATTGCCTTAAAGCACTGAAAAAGCAGGCAATAAAGCAGAAAAAGTAGATAGGTGCTAGGGAGGCCAGGAATAAAGCAGATTTGATTCCAGGAGGTTTCCCAAGTGCTCCATGACTCAAAATTATCAAGTTTGACCACTATGGATGTGTATATGACAACTTGCATAAGGTGGAATATGGAAACTAGGCAAATAAGACAAAAATGGATTAATTAATGTTTATGGTAGCTAACTATGGGTTGATTATTATAACACCCCCCCCCCCCTTAAGCCTAAATTATGAGTAATATATTAGAAAATTATAGGGCCTAGAAACAAGGCTTAGTCACCCTTTACATACTGCATGTCCATTTAACCAAGGAAAGAGGCAAAAACCCAGCGAGAAAATCCTCCCTTAAACATGGACTGTAAAACAAAATTTGGAAATATTTTCATCACTCATGCTTCACAACATGATCAGCAATCCCCAGCAGTGATTTGATATTTCTGAATGTCTTCTCACAAAATTCTTTGGTGAAGATATCAGCTACTTGTTCTGAAGATGAACAGAAGAGTAGGTGAATGGTGCCATCATGCACAAGCTCTCTGATGTAGTGCATATGGATCTCAATGTGTTTGGTTCTCTGCTTCTGAACTAGATCATTGCAGATTCAAATGGTACTCTGATTATCATAGTATATAGTAGTTGAGTATTTTGATTCGAAGCCACACTCTCCAAGTAACCCCTGCAACCATAGACATTGAGTTGCTGCATTTACAACTCCTCGGTACTCTGCTTCTGTAGATGAGAGTGCAATGGCACTCTGTTTCTTGCTTGACCAGCTGATTGGCCCTTCTGCAAGCATGAACACATATCCTGATGTTGACTTTTGATTTGTGTTGTCACCTGCCCAATCACTGTCAGTAAACCCAATCAGATCAAGATCAGATTTAGCTTTATAGAAGATCCCATGTGTCCTTGTTCCTTGAACAAAGTTAAGGATCCTTTTGGCTGCTTTCCAATGGATCTCACGCGGCTGATCCATGTATCTAGAAGCCACACTTACTGCATAAGAAATATCAGGTCTAGTATGTGTAAGATACAACAAACATTCAATCAATTTCCTATATAGTGTATTGTTTACCATATGTGAAGAATCAGCTTCTTCAAGCTTCACTCCTGAAAGGAAAGGAGTCTTGCTTGGCTTGCAATCCTTCATTCTGAATTTGTTCAACAAATCCAAGGCATACTTGGATTGGTGCACCTTGATTCCATCTTTGGTTTGAGCAATCTCAAGCCCTAAGAATTGGCTCAATAGCCCCAAATATGTCATGGAGAAGGCTTGGTTCATTGCACCCTTCAAGGAAGCAATTTCATCCTTTTAGCTTCCTGTAATAAGGAGGTCATCAACATATAAAAAAATGATCATTAATGAACCATTAATCAATTTCAAATAGACATTTGGATCTAATTTGCATCGAACAAAATTCAGTGATAGCAGAAAGCTATCAATATTGGCATACCAAGCCCTGGGGGCTTGCTTAAGCCCATACAATGACTTCTTTATCCTGCACAAAAGAGATGGGTTAGTAGAAAATCCTTGAGGCTGCTGCATGTATATCTCTTTAGTGATATTTCCATTCAGGAAGGCACACTTTACATCCATGTGATGTACCTCCTATTGCTTTGAAGCTGCAATGGCTAAGGCTAGCCTGATGGAGTCCATCTTTGCCACTGGTGCAAACATCTCATTGTAGTCTATGCCATGAACATGTGAGTAGACCTTGGCTACCAATCTGGCCTTGTACTTCAGAGGTGAACCATCAGCAGCAAATTTGGTCTTGTACACCCACTTACATTGAACTAGCTTCCTCCCTGGGGGAAGATTAACCAACTCCCAAGTGTTGCTCTTCTGGAGTGAGCTGAACTCTTCCTTCATGGACGCTTGCCATCTTGGATATTTTTCTGCATATTCATATGTCTGAGGATCTGATTCCACAATCAGATAGAATTTCTCAGCAAACATAGGATCTTTCATGCATAGAGCACTCTCAAATTGAGATCTAGTCCTCCTAGGGTCATTAGGATTTCCAGCTAGTTCTCCAGCTGCATGAATGGTATTGGCTACCCATTTTGGACTTGTAGGTCTATTAGGATCTTCAATAAAATCATCACTATCAAACATATCAGAATCAGCATGTTCAACTATCTCTTCACTTACATTCATATTTTCTGGTGGTGAAGAGGATTCTCCAACTTCCACTACTGCTAGGGGTTCTTCTTGAAACTGAACACACCTTTCAATGAAAGCTTTGTTTGTACTCAAATTGATTAGCTTGTACCCTTTTGAATCTTTAGAGTACCCAACAAATATACACTCTTGGCTTTGGGGTTGCAAAGCCTTTCTCTTTTCTGTTGGAATTCTAGCCCAAGCCCTTGAGCCAAAAATCCTGAAATGGGTCACATCTGGCTTGTGCCCACTCCATGCTTCGAAAGGAGTCATACCATAAAGTTGTTTATGAGGCATCCTATTTCGGATATAGGCTGCACAATTTATAGTTTTGTCCCAGTACTTTGGTGGCAAAGTCTTAGCCTCCATCATGCATGTTGCCATCTCTTTCAGTGATCTGTTCTTCCTCTCACATTAGAGGAAATTTCAACTCAAAATGGGCCTTTTAACTTTTATTCAAATTCCATGTCATCATGTGTTAGCCAATGAAATTGCTTTAAATTTGAAATACCGTATAGGTCTTAAACACTTTTTTAATATAAATTTGGGGATAGGTATCATAAAAAAAACTACTTTTTCTGTTTGTATTTTTGACATATCTCCCCGTGTTTTTACTCAAATTTCGATTGGGAGAGCTTGTTGGATGCGGAATAAAATTCTGCATCCAACGAGTACCCACTTGGCATACTTTTGATGGACCCTGCTACCCCAAAAACAAGAAATACCTGAAAAAATGAAATGATGACATCATCATTTCATTTTTTTCATGTATTTCTTGTTTTTAGGGTAGCAGGGTCATCAAAAGTATGCCGAGTGGGTACTCATTGGATGCAGAATTTAATTCCGCATCCAACGAGCTCTCCCAATCGAAATTTGAGTAAAAACACGGGGAGATATGTCAAAAATACAAACAAAAAAGTAGTTTTTTTCTTTTCTTCCTCCAAAATTAATAAATATTATTTTATTGTTTTAACTATTATTTTATTAGTTCATTTTAGGAGGCCCATTTTGAGATGAAATTTCCTCTAATGGAAACACCATTTTACTGTGGTGTGTAAGGGATAGAATGCTGCATCTTAATCCCTGCATCTACACAATATTGAATAAACTCAGACTTGACATACTCACCACCATTATCAGATCTGAGGGCCTTGAGTTTCCTCCCAGACTGGTTTTCAACCAAAGACTTAAAGACTTTGAAGAGGCCAAAAAATTCAGACTTGTGTTTCAGGAAGTAAACCCAGCAATACCTGGAAAATTCATCTATGAAAGTCAATGAATATTTGTCCTGACTCATGGACATATGAGGGAATGGGCCAGCAACATCACTATGGATCAACTCAAGAGGTGCAGAGATTCTCTCATGACTAGCTCTCTCAAATTTATGCTCTGGGTGTTTTCCTAGGATGCAACCTTGACAGACTCCTTTGGAAAATTTTATCTTTGGTAACCCAATGACCATCTCTTTTTCAGTAAGATCAGAAAGATACTTGTAATTTAGGTGTCCAAATATTTCATGCCAAATATTGCTTGCCTCATTAGCATGAATCAGAAGAGCAGAAGGGTTTGAGTAGGGTAGGAAGTGTGAGAACATGTATACCTTCGAAGTATGATTTGCAACTCCTTTTGCAATGACTTTACCACTTGAGATCTATGTGATCTCAACTTCATCAGGGTAGAATATGACCTTCTTTGGAGACCATGTGTGGGTCATCTGATACACTGATAAGAGGTTAGAGGAAATACCTAGAACATACAACACATTGCTGAACTTACCATGATCAAGATCAATCCTCCCTTTGCCCAAACTTTCAGTGAGAGAGTCATCTCCCAGTACTATTGGTGGACCTTTCGACATGTCAAGTGAGGTGAATTCCTCCTTGGTCGAAACCATATGTCTTGAAGCTCCAAAATCAATGATGAAACTAGGTGAGCTTGATGTGCCAGCAACCAATGCATGAACTATCTCTCTATCTTCTGAACTTGATCCTCCTTCCCTCTTCTTTGAGCTGTCTGGAAGGGAGATTCCATTCTTCTCCAGGAGTTGGGTCAGCATGTATATTTGCTTCTTCATGTAGGAGCTCTTAGAATGATTTCCCTTACTGTAGTATGTGCACTTGCTCATTTCTCCTTTGTTCTTTTTCTTCTGGCAGTTCTTCTTGGAACCTTGAGGCTCCTCCGGAGACTTGTTCTTGTCTCTCTTTTGCTCAAGTGGATTTTTAGCTTTCTTTTTTATTTTTGAATCCACCCTTGAATCTCCAGCAACCAGATCTTGGTCTTTGCATGGTTTGATGGTGCCCATCATCACCAATTTATCTTGTTCTTGTGTGAGAGATTCCATGAAATCTGCAAGGCTAGGCATCTTCCAGGCTCGAGTTGTCAACTTTGTGGCATAGAAGGTTGAAACAAACACTAAATAGTCAAGGCCAAGCTTCTAGAGTATGGACAAGACCAGCTGATCATCCTTCTTTTCTATCCCACATTGTTTTAGCTACAAAAAAAATGCTTTGAACTTGGAAAAATAGAGTTGCAGGGATTCAAAGCTATTGGGACTCAGGGAGATCAATTCATTTTCAATTTGATGTCCCCTCATCTCATATGTATTTCCAAAAAGATCAACAAGCTTCTCCCATACTTCATTCGGTGATGTCAATCCATCAAGATGGAAAAGGAGGTCTCTGGATATGCTTAGACACAAGAGACCATAGGCCTCATCCCTCCTGTTGTGCCATTTTATCTTCTCTGCAGCTGCATTGGGATATGATTCTGTTGCCATAGTCACTCTGTAGAGGCCTTTCACTCTCAACAGTATCTCCATCTCTGCTTTCCATTCAAAGAAGTTAAATGGAGTCAATATTATCTTCTGAGATTGATCCATAGCTCAGAAATTGTCCCGGCAGTCTATAGAATGCTCCCAGTCAATGATGTCGAACCTACAAAAAAAATTGGAAGGAGAGAAATCGATCTAAAAAGGCTCTGATACCATGTGGAAATTGAACCTAGTGTTAGAACAATTACACTCACATCAATTTCCAATTACACATGCAAAATTACTCACAAAAAAGACTGAATATGGAGCTGAACACTAAACTGTATTGAATAAGTGTACAATAGACAAACCTGTGAAGTCATAGGCTACCACAATAAATAATTACATGAGTGATTCGAATGCATGAAGATGCCATTCAAATCTAGTCAAAAACAGGATTATTAAATCTAAGCAAATCCCCCATAGGTGCATAAAGCAGTTTCCAAAACTGTCAAGGAGCTCACGAATTGGAAAAATCAATTAGGAAAGCTAAAATGTAATGGAAGGACAACTCATACATGCTTTTCATATGAGAAAAGAGTGGAGGATGTGGAGGACAAAAAACAATTTAACCTCACCTAGTCAAACTTTCTCAATTGCCTTAAAGCACTGAAAAAGAAAGCAATAAAGCAGAAAAAGTAGACAGGTGCTAGGGAGGCCAGGAATAAAGCATATTTGATTCTAGGAGGTTTCCCAAGCTCTCCATGACTCAAAATTAGCAAGTTTGACCACTATGGATGTGTAGATGACAACTTGCATAAGGTGGAATATGGAAACTAGGCAAATAAGACAAAAATGGATTAATTAATGTTTAAGGTAGCTAACTATGGGTTGATTATTCTAACATGCCCTCTATTTTCCTCTACCTATTGTAAAGGAAAGTATCCTATGGCTAGGGTTTAAGAGGCCATCAACATACTGGGGTTAAAAGGTGGATGCAAATGGTTATGCAAGTAAACACAAGCAAGTTTCAGAGATTGGAGTAGTTCATACCTTAGCCAAATGAAGGTTGATCCAAGCAGCCCTTCAATCCTCTTCCTCCTCTTGCTCCAAGAGACCAGCAAAACAAATTATACCTTCCTAAAAACAAGAATAACCACATATAAAGCAATGATAATCAAATAAACATGAAATAATAATCTGATTAACATCATCATATGATCATAAATAGAAATCCAATCACACATTGAACAATCATTTGGGGAAGAAGAAGGACATCACATCTTTATTAATCTTGAAAACAAGTACAAGTATACATTCTCTTCAAGTTCAGCACCTCACGAAACCTTGATCTAGTTCTGCTACTTCTCTTCTCCAAGGAACTCAGCCTCCAAGCTCTGCAACACAAGGAGAATGCTTCTAGGGCAAAGGTGTGGGCAAAGAGAACTCCAAATCCTCCAGCATAACAATGCAAAGATTCAAGTCTCCTCTCATGGACCTCCCTACCTCTATTTATATGCTTAAGGAAGAGTTAGGGGTGAAGATAAAGTAGTTACAACTGAAGGAGTCAGTTGCATAACTACCCGAAATTCAAAAGACGTGTTTTTTGACATTTTTAAGAGGCATACGCGGGTTTACAGAAACAATAGTCACATACATGAGGATGCATATGTGGGTTTCCAATACAAAAATTTGTGTATAGAAGGTGTACATGACTAATATATATATCAATTCGCGTACGTAGGCGGGTATTATATAGAGAAAGTCACGTACATACGCGGGTTTGCCTTAAGGAAAGTCACATACACACAAAAAACTCATTTTTAGGGTATTTCTGGGAATTTTCATACTTTGGTGTCTTCTAGAAAGTTTTAGCTGACAGAAATATATTTCCAATGGAATAGATATGAGGTCAAACGGAGTTACAAAACTCAAGATATGGGTCCTCCAAGTTAGGTATTTTTTCAGTGACTTTTCATGAAGTGTCATCATGGAAGTGTCGACATGTGATGGAATCATGGGAAAGAGGTCATAGGTAGAGATGTGTCATTTTGAGCTATAACACTACCCCTATCTTGTCTCTTCTCCTAACCCCCTTATCTCTCTACATATCTTACACACTACTGAACCCCCCCTCTCTCTACTACTCCCTTCTCAATCCTTAACCTTAATTTTCTCTCTCTCTCTCTCCCTCTCTCAACCCCATAGTCCTCCACCTACCCATAACCTCCACCCTTATCTCTCTCTCTCTACTCTCTAACACCCCTCAACTCTTTCTCTCACAAACATTAACCCCCCTATTCCCACCACTACTACTAATTGGCCTCTTCCTTCTATGTGTCTCCCCTCCTCCCCTCTCCCTCTCCCTCTCTCTCCCCCTCCTTCTATCCCTCCCTCTCTATCTCTCTTTAACTTCCCTCATCCTCCCCAAACAACTAACCTATGATTCCTATCTCATTCTCTATAACCTATTCCCCTTCACACCCCTACTATTGATATTAATAACACATAATCACCCCCTATTTCTCTATATCACTCTCTCTCTCTAATCATACCCCCCTATATATATATCGAACTCCTTTTCTACTCCTCCTACCCTAAACTCTTTAACACCTCTCACCTCTTTTTCTCACAAACACTAACCCCACTATTCCCACCACCACTACTAACTAACCTCTTCCTTCTCTATCTCTCCCCTCCTCTCCTTAACCCTTAATAACATTGTCTCTCATTTTATCTCTCCCACAATCAACTTAAACCTAACTCCTACCCCTTTCTGTCTTCTTGAACCACCTAACACCCAATCTCTCTCCCTCTCTCTTGCCCCCTACCCCTCATCCCCCCCTCTCTCTTAATCATACCAATAACCCCCACCCTCTCTCCTACTCATTGACCCTTATCCCCCTCCCCCTCCCCCTTAACACTAACAACCATCCAATCTCTATCTCTCTCTCATTCTCTCTCTTTATCCCTCTATATCCCTCTCTCTCTAACTTCCTTCCTCCTCCCCAAACACCTAACCCCCAATGTTTATCTTATTCTCTACCCCAATCCCCCTCCTACCCCTACCCATAATATTAATAACTTATAATCACCCCCCTCTATCTTGATATCACTCTATTTTTAATCATAACCCCCTATATCTCTTTAACACCTCTTTTAATCCCCATACTCCTAAACCCTCCCTCTCTCACCTAATTCACCTCCCCCTTAACACCTATATCTCTCTCTCCACCAAACCACTCAAATATATCCCCTTCTCTTTAAATTCTCTACTCCTCCCTAAGCTCTTAACACCTAATAACCCCCACTTTGACATTTCTCTATCTATTTATTAACCCCATAGTCTATCACCTACCCCTAACACCCATTATTCTCTTTCACTTTCTCTCTCATTCCCACTCACTTCCCTACTCCACTTCTACCACAAACCTTCAATCTCTCTCTCTCTTTCTTCCCCCCTTTTTCCACTAACACTTACTAACCCCCTCTCTCTATCTCCATGTTACTCCTACTAGACCTAACCACCACCCCTTTATATTTCCACCAACCCCCTAACATCATTTACCTCTTTCTCTCTCTTTACCCCCAACCCCTCTTCCCCCTATCTATACCCCCTATATCTCCCTACCCCCAACTCTCCACTCCTCACATCCATCTCTAATTATAACCCTTCCACTTTCTCCATAAGACCTATCCTACTTCACTACCCCTAACAACCCCCTCTCTCTCCTCTAACCCTGCTCTCCAATACCATCTCTCTCTCTCCCCCTCTCTCTCTCTATGCCTAACACTAATACCCTCCTCACTCTCACTCTTTCTCCCCTCCTCCCCATAAACATTACTAACCATCTCTCTGCTTATCTCTCCCCTAACCCTCTTTATACCATTAACCTCCACCCATTTCTCTCTCCCCCAAAGCCATAACACCCACCCTATCTCCCTCTCTTTTCCTCTACCCCTAACCCACATCTCTCTCCCTAACCCCCTTGTCTCTCTCTATATCCTACTCACCACTAAAACCCCCATCTCTCTCTACTAATCCCTTCTCACTCTTTAAACTCCCCCCCATAGTTCTCCACCCTCCCTAATACCCTGCTACTCTTTCTCTACAAACTTGACCCCCATATTCCCACCACCACTACTAACTGGACATCTATCCCTCCTCCCCTCTCTCTCCTTCCCTTAACCTTTAATAACACCTCTAAATTATTCTCCCTCTACCCATAGTAAACCTCTCTCTCCCTAATCCCCTTATCTCTCTTTATTTCCTACTCACCACTAAAGCCCCCTTCTCACTCATTAACCTTCCTTCTCTATCTCTCTCTCTCTTAACCCCATAGTCCACCTACCCATAACCTTCACCCTTATCTATCTATCTCTACTCTCTAACATCCCTATGCTATTTCTCTCACAAACATTAACCACCATATTCCCATCACTACTACTAACTGGTCTCTCCCTTCCTCTCTCCTCTCTATCTCTCTTTATCCCTATCCCATCACATCATTATATCTCTTTATGTCTAAACCTAATCCCCATGCCCTCTACCACTAACCACCAACCTCTCTCTTTATATATCTCTCTATCTATCTATCTATCTACCCCCATATCCCTTCCCTCCTCTCTCTCTCTCTCTCTCTCTCTCTCTCTCTCTCTCTCTACCGTAACCCCCCAATCCTTACTGCCATCTCTCTCCCTATGCCCAAATCCCCACTTTTCATTCCCCTACCCTGAACCCCTAGTGCTCTCTCTCTCTCTACTTGTAATCCCCCACTCTTTCTTACTCACTAACCCCCTTCCTACTCCCCCTACCCCTATTTTGGAAAAAATGGGAATTGCCTTTCCCTTTCCCATCAATTTTTTTGTTTTTCGATGATGAGGATAAGTTGTACGAGCTATTATTGTGTATCCATGCACTTATGTATTTATGTATTTATACAATATACACATACATATAACTTTGACAATATTTTGTATTATATATAACACTCCAATCACTATTGAAGTTAAAAGAACCACCATAAAGAAAGAAGTATCCACACAATAATCATATGAATAATCCAAAAAGCAAGACATGGCAAGTATCCAAACCTCAATGCTTAAATAAATCAATGAATCAAATTATGATCAAGATCATTACAAATAAGGCAAAGCCTCCAATATATAGTAGTGTCTATGTTGTGTGTGTCTAGATCTGTGGCAGTTTGATAATTTGATGACTAAATCATGCACATATTTGGAGATTCAGTGTTTTTTGCCGCTATTAAGGGGCTGAAATATTCCTAGGTTCACCTAAATTGTAGTTGAGGCTATCTTATCACTGTTTCTATCCACAAACTTTCCCATATTTGGGGGTTTATTGTTGTTTTTAGTCACAGGTCCTACCCAGAATTGGAGTAAGTCTTCTTACTGCTATCTAGGAGGTCATAAAATAGGGCTGTAAATATCTTGGAGAAGAGAGACAAGGCTAGAGGTTCCATATTGTGCACAGGTGACCATACATTTACCACAAATTAACCTTTGATTTCACTATTGGAAGCCATAAATCTCTCCTATTAGGGCTTCAATTGTAGGATGGAAATGATCCTATATTCACGAGTCAGGCACTATGAAGAAACTATAGCCATAACTTCTAGTCCAAAGCAAGTCACCATACTTTAGGGCATGATGACAGAAGCATCAAACTAGGTGATAAATACATGGTAATTCAAGTCACCAAGAAAAATATCATGTTCAATCAAGGTATGAACATGTCATCCCCCACTGAAAGTGTGATGCTGATCACAAGTGGACACCCATGCAAAATGGGGGGTAACACCTTTAGTAATGGTTTCTTTGATTACAGAAGAGTATTTTTTTGCTGTGGAGGAATTTCTTTTTCCACCTTGGATTTGAGAAGAAGACCTCTTCTAAATCAGGGAAAATTCTTTTTTAATCTACTTTTGTTGACTCATTGTCGGTCTTCTTAGTCGGATCTCGACGTTCTTTCCTCTGAATTTTTTGGGTTTCTATTCAATCATCTGAGGGGTAGGTACTTTAGGAGTTACATAGTGCATTGCTGATAAAGCAACTTCACTTTCCTTTTTGACTTCCTCATGCTTTAGGGGTGTGATAATACCGTGTTTACTTCCTTCACCGTTTTTGGTGTTGAGAACAACGTATTCAACTGTATGGACAACTCTTGAAAAATTCATTAGAGGAAATTTCAACTCAAAATGGGCCTTTTAACTTTGATTCAAATTCCATATCATCATATGTTAGCCAATGAAATTTCTTTAAATTTGAAATACCATATAGGTCTTAAACACTTTTTTAATATAAATTTGGGGATAGGTATCATAAAAAAAAACTACCTTTTTTGTTTGTATTTTTGACATATCTCCCCATGTTTTTACTCAAATTTCGATCAGGAGAGTTTGTTGAATGTGGAATTAAAGTCGGCATCCAATGAGTGCCCACTCGGCATACTTTTGATGGACCCTGCTACCCCAAAAACAAGAAATACCTGAAAAAACATGATGATGATGTCATCATCATGTTTTTTCAGGTATTTCTTGTTTTTGGGGTAGCAGGGTCCGTCAAAAGTATGCCGAGTGGGTACTCGTTGGATGCGGACTTTAATTCTACATCCAATGAACTCTCCCGATCGAAATTTGAGTAAAAACACGGGGATATATATAAAAAACACAAACAAAAAATTAGTTTTTTTCTTTTCTTCCTCCAAAATTAATAAATATTATTTTATTATTTTAACTATTATTTTATTAATTCTTTTTAGGAGGCCCATTTTGAGTTGAAATTTCCTCTAATGTGGTCAACGTTTGGGTAGTAGTCTAACTCTTTAGGCTCACCTCCAACTCCATGCATATATCAAACTGTTGTAAAGTCTAGACCTAATTGTATGTGGGTGTTGATGGCAAGATCTTCTTACAGGATGTTGAACTCTCCATTTGTTACAATTATCTTTTGAATTTTTCAACCATTTACTAACCATATGATGGGGTGTGTATTTGACTGCCTTTTCCTAACAAACTGATGCAAAACATTGATAGTTCTACATAGCCAATGTGTTGGTCATGGTGAATGTTGTTTCTCCTACATGGTTGATTTACTCTATAGCAATATAAATGAGTGGAGAGGGATATTGAATTCCCTTACCATTCTCTTGGGATTATTTGTAGTTTGTCTTCAAAATGCTGGCCAAATGCTCAGTGCAATTGCAGACCATTCCCTCTTTGACTATCCCACTTATTGCTGTCAACATAATCAGTACTGTATTGGATGCTCTGCATGAACCAGTCAAGCACAACGCCACAATCCCACATGCCCATTTGATCTCTCCATTTTTTACTTGTATATTCACTAGCCCCTCTGAATCCATTGAATTTTTTACCCCAATAAACTATTCAATCCATTCTTTTGTATTCGATGGTGTTGGAATGCCTTGCCCTTTGTTTGGAAACTGTAAACTTGCTATTCTTCTTATCAATTTTTTATTTCTCTCTATAGGTTCATCCAACCAAAATTTCCTCCATGGTATTGACTTATTATCAATTTGGCTGCCTCATTCTTTAAACCATCATGACCATCCATTATCAAATACCACCCACAAATATTTAGGACAGGGCCTAGTTCTTAGGAAGAGATTCTGATGGGAAGCAATTTTCTTGCGGATTTCTTTACATACTTCTAAACAATCTCCTTGCCTCTTCTTATCTCTATCCATATTTTCACACTGTTATCCACCATCAAAATCCTCCAATTTTTTCTGAAACCCATGATTGTTGTCATCTCTATTGGCATCCCTAGAATTAGCTCTAATGAGGAACCACAAGCTAAACTTGCAATTTCTTAGGACACTACAAAATGGAACCTACAGTCTTCAACCAAATTCTGCAAATCATCCTTACAATTTATAAACAACCAATATATTAGGCTTATGAATTTCAACTAACCTGCAATGCATATATCCACAAGTGTGTCTATGATTAACTAAAAACCTAACTTACATGGGTTGTGTTCACCATGAAAATTCAAAAAATATCACCAGTACAAAAACACATGATAAAGCTTGTTAAGTTTTCCATCAAATTTCCCAGTGCTTGATCTTGGACAAATTCCCATTTTTTCCAAAAAATTTCCAAATACAATGACTGAGCTTAGGAACCAAATTCAGTGGGAGGCTTGTAGGAGCCTAAGAGAATATACCTGAACAAGTTGGCATTAACTCTAATCATCTATTTCTCTACTTGGCATAAATGCTTGCAACTCATCTTGGATGAACTTGAATTGTGGTACAAGTAGGCTTCAAGAGGGATGATGTTTCTTATTTTGGAAAAAATGGGAATTGCCTTTCCCTTTCCCATAAATTTTTTTGTTTTTGGATGATTAAGATAAGTTGTATGAGCTATTATTGTGTATCCATGCACTTATTTATTCATGTATTTATACAATATACACATACATATAACTTTGACAATATTTTGTATTATATATAATATTCCAATCACTCTTGAATTTAATAGAACCAGCATAAAGAAAGAAGTCTCCACCCAATAATCATATTAACAATCCAAAAATCAAGACATGGCAAGTATCCAAACCTCAATACTCAAATAAATCAATGAATCAAATTATGATCAATATCATTATAAATAAGGAAAATCCTCTAATATGAAGTAGTGTCTAGATCTATGTTGTGTAGGAGAGCCCCCCACCTTTCGCTCCCGCTCTCGAAGCTTGCTCCCTTCTTGCTCCCTTCGGAAGCTCGCTCTCAGAACATTCTCAAGGTGATCCTTGCCTCTGCTATACTAAAAGCTCCCATACTAGGTTGATAATTTGATGACAATGTTATGGTACCTCCCTTCTTTTCTAAGCTCCTATAAAATTTTCTATGGTTTATCATTTTATGACCATGTTATAAGTTATAACTACATTATCAGTCAATAATCATAGATTTTATGCTTGCAAAAATATTTTTTTATAGGTCACAACTTTGAGAACTTTGTGATTATCACTATTGATTGATTTGTATTGTATTTCAGAATCACATGGGATTGAGAAGCTACTTGACATCGAATTTTTATAAAAAAGGAATATGATCACATCATGGAGCATTACCGTTATTGGAATCGTTCTTCAAGACATGATAATATTTGGGTGAGAAAGATGCAATAGATTGATAATATAATAGTGTCTCCTATTCTTAGCACTAATTTGTGAGGGAAAATATCTACCAGTAAAACATAAATTCATTTATACAAATTTATACTATATAATCAATGTAGGGGATAAAGGATTTGACATTATTTTATGTTCTCTACATGAACTTCAGTTTTTTTCCTGGGATGAAGGTGCCTGCTATGCTCCTAAGGAGATATGGAATAGCATGATGTTGGTCGACTGGGGAAACACAAACTCATAGCATAATCATTCAACAAATACTTACTTGGATGACAATTGGGATCATATTCCCATTGAGAGAAGAGGTACCCACTGATGTTTTGACCCAGAAAAGGACCTGGTGCTTCCAGCATGGAAAAGGCCAGGTCCATATAATGTTAAGGCTAGTGCTTGGGTCAAGTAATCAATTATTCCTGCTTTTGGAATGGAAATTTCATTTCAAGTTTTTTACCTTTTGAAGCTTATTTATTGCAACATAAGGGGTGTGGTTATTACATCTTAAAACATTGGCATAGGACACTGAATTTGAATGGATCTCTATCTCTTGTTCCTTGCAGATCAAGTAGAGAAAGCTTGACTCTCTTTATTTTAATGAGAATTTGGGACCTTCTTTTAAGAATAATAGACCTGAGCTGAAGTATGCATTTTTCTGGTTAGCTTGTTTTCTAGGAGGCCTATTCTGTACATCCAAATAGGATTATACATTTATTTCAATACGTTTTCCATTTTGCAGTTATAGCTTGGGTATTAGGAAGAAACTTGCTGCAGAATTTTCTTTTGAACAAAACAAGGAAGGAAATATTGGTAGAAAAAGTACAAAAGATGTCATTTTTGTTTCACAAAGAAGTCCAAACTATTATTCTGAGTTGGGTAGCTCACTTTTTTGTGGGGTGTTCCTTGGTGATGGTTGGTGCGGCCGCATGGAGGATAGTGTTCTGTAAGGATGCATTCCCATAATTATTTAGGTGTGTTTTATATTTTGTTCCTCAATAAATGTCATTGTGTTTCATATATAATGACTAGTCAAATATTAGAATCCATATAAATATATATATTTTTCCTATAAGGTGAATTTTACAGTCAAAGAAAGGGGCCGATAAATTGTCTAGACTGAAAACATACATTTGAAAAATAAATCTCCAATAAAGCACAATGTAGGTGATGCACACCAGGCATACATGCATGAGCCAAAAGTGCACCCAATAACACACCATTAATGCATGAGCCACATGTGCACCATCTTACCCCTTGACATGTAGGTGTGTCTTGATGATTGATGCCTTTGTGATTTTGATCACTTCTGTCAGTTCCACAGGTGAGATCTATGGTTTTCTCATGCATATTTGTTATTGACACTTCCATCTTGTTCAAATTCTCAAATGATGACACAAAATTTGTTCAACATGAAAAGGTGAGTGGATCAATATGATTTTATCCTTTCATGGACATAATCTTGGATGTTGATAGCCAAGTTGTACTGCATGCAATGTCTATGGTTTGAAATCAATAGTGATCATGCCTTGTAACAATGTCTAAGCCACTAAGCAACCCTAAATGGTAGACATACCTATGGAAATAGTTAATTATTAGCGAGTGCCCATTATCTACACCATAATAGGCATAAGTCTGGGAAAAACCCTTTGGGTAACATATGATTGATGCCAAACACATGTCCTGAATGATCTTCAAGGAATAAATACAACTCATCCATGGCTTCTAGATATCCTTGATTTATTGGCCTTTTGAGCTGTAATGAGGTTGCAATAGATACCCTATAAAATATTGACATTCTTTTCCAACAAAAAGAAATTAAAGAATCAAGTGTCTTAGCAACAAAAGAACATGCACTTCACATGGTTGGAGAAAAAATGACCCTGAAGATAGTTGTAGTTTGTTGTTAATGAAATCATATGTTGTAATAAAGAATATATTTGGAAGAGAATAAATCTAAATGCATAGAGAATGTATAAACCATGTTAGCGCAGATGTTAATGCACTCTTCTCTTCAACTGTGGTTGTTGCCATTACAGAAACATGAGATGAATAGGAAGCACCTACACTAGCCTCTGTGACAAGTGAGTTATACCTGTCAAATATTTCAAATTAAAATGTGAAATATACACTGCTTCTATGCACCATATTAAAATTTCTCTACACACTAAAGAGGGAACCAAAGTTCAGTGCAAATTACCTAATGAAGGAGCCCCACCAAGCCAGCCAGTGACACCAGTAACACCCAAAGAAACAGATAGTGGTAGACTTGTAGTGCTACTTTCTGCTCTAGTTATCATGGAAGGAAGTAAAGCTAAATCTATTTATAAAGCACAAGAAATAACAGAAACAATCAATATGCATTGAAAAAAAATAAATTAAGCCTCTAGGAAAATAAGTGAATCCCCACTAGAAACTTAAAAAGGGAATATATATATAGAATCTAGTTACAGAATCCAGATCAGTTTTATTGGGATGCATTCAGCCTATACCAGATCCATCTACTTTATGATCCCTTGAATCTTCCACAACTTTTCTGACAGTTCCCTCTGCCATTTTTTTATCCACATATTGCTTCTCCCTCTGCCTCGAATAATCTGTTGATTCTCCCGTATCCCCAACTATTTCATTGTTATTTTGAGGATACCAATATTTTCATTATTCATTCCCTATGTCCGCAACAGATTCCCTAGTTTCATCATAAATTTTAGTGTTCTTAACATTGGGTTCTGGTTCATATTTATCTTTATCTTGGTTTGACAATGCATTATCAATAACTTCTAGAGAATTTAGTGAGCCCACCTGCCAATGAATAGATTGGGTAAGATTTATATACATTGTAACATGAAAGTAAGACATATGTTTTCCAAAATTATTCCTAATGAAACTGCAGTTGCAAATGAACCATGATAGAACCAATCAACATATCCTCTAACCATAGCATGGTAATAAGACGTAATCGCTTGAAAAAATAGATATCACTTTAATTCTTTATTTCTTGATGACTATCAAATATAGAAAACAAACCTCCTCTTTATCCTTTGCATTGTACATATTAAAATTTGTGTTCCCCTCTGTCTTTTCGCTGCGTTTAGGAGGGGCCTGTTAAGAAAAAATGCAAATAAATTCACTCTAAGTATGACAAAATATAAACCACTGAGCAGTTAGCCTTTGATCTTTGGAGAAATAATTGCATTGAGATATTGAACATTCTTCTAAGGGAAAAGTGCATATTCATGTAGGAGCCTGTAAAAGAAAATTGCAAATAAATTTATAGGGAAAATAACCAATAAACCATACAACTTTTGACTCTCAAGAAAAAGGTGAGCAAAATAGAAATTTTTATTAGCGAATAAGAGAGAGATGAACCTAGTTCAAAGACAGTCATGGTAACATTAAGTATACAATTCAATTCCCAGGTTGGAGATAATTATGTGCACAATATTTCCAAAGAATTTGCAAACAGATAATAAATTATAAGAGGCTACAACATTTTTCCCAAACTTTCTTAAATTAAACAAGCGTCCCATTTACCACTATGTCTTTTTAGCCTCCAACACACAAGAATATCTCCAAAAAGTTGCAGAAGCAACTACTCTAAAGCTTACCATCAAAACAATTTCAACTTTTGTATTACAAGCACCTTCCGCTGGAGGAGATGGCACTGATCTGTGAGCAATATGGATCACACTATTAGAATAGCACATCGGTAGTATATATATGCTAGACTAACATATTTAGAACTACAAATTCCATAAATTAAACTTACCTCTCCTCTTTCTCAACTTTAGTCATGGTTTCTCTTGCAACAGAGCTCCCAACAATATCCCATCTCTTGTCAACAGCAGTTACAGAATCTTTGGTACTTGTTTTTTCTACCAATGAATGAACATTGACCTCAATTCTATATGGATTTATATCAATTTTTTTAGAGTTATTCCCTATTATTTGCACTTGTTTAGTTGGAAAATTTGACGCTGGAACATTGGTTGAGCTGGGGGAGCCAGTTTCCAACTTGCCAATGCTACCTCTGGCACTATTATCGGTCCTGCTAAAGGAATATTGGTACACTGTGTCTGTTGTTGAACATGTTTAGCATCAACCAACTCTACAGCAACTCCCATTGAAGTGTCCAATATGCATGGACTAGTAGTAGTTGATACAACTAGTTCCCCCCCCACCTTCACCTTTGAGCTATGTGGCCGTTTATTTTTGGGTGCTGCAAACATAGTTAAATGAAATGAAAGAAGATTTTGGAAGTAAAAATACATAGCTAAAGAACAATTTTGAATGTATGAAGTCTACACTTGTAGTATTGGCACCACAGATCATGGGAATTAATTTGACATTATAATCTAATTATATTGAGTGTATATTAAGAAAGAATTGTGTTCACAATGCAGATTCAATAGTTACAGGAATAAGCATCAAAATCATACCTCCTGAGTGAACAAGATTTTGAGTTGACGATGGGGAGCTTGCATCAAATGCAGGCAGTAATGAAGTAGCAGTTGCTGGTTCAAGTTTTCCCTCAAGCTTCCATTCTAGCTTTGGATCAAACTTAACTTCATGAATTGTTCCATTCAGTCTTGCCTGATTTACAAACATCCTTGCAAGATCATATAAAGTTTTTGCAACCTCCACTTCCTGCTTTGATGGGGATATATCCATGCATTAACCAAACCTTAGCATACAAACATGATCATGAGCAGTAGGCATATCATATTTACTATTTAGTAGGAGAAGAAAGCATAGTAAGCTTGAGACCCCCCAAGAAGATAACAAGCCAGGTTCCCAGTTGTTGAGTATCTCCACCTATGATGCAAAGGAATATGGACATCACTTATGACTCTATACTGGAAGATCCATAAAATTGTCAGTCTGTGCAAAAACCAAAGCGAGTTTTATGTATTCTACAGAGCATCACGTATGTAACCTACCATCTCACCAATATTCAACTTAATCATGTGTTGTTTGTGCCAAGCGTTATGCTTCTACTAGGTTAACAAATCATAATTAAATATACAAATGCTTTGGGAATCTGCTTTAATTTTGCTAACTAATCGATCCTAAATATCTAGAATATCTGATGTCACTAAAGAAGTATGAATCAGAAACTAGGATTACCTCGTAAGGACTTCACAATTTTGCTAGACTTTATTCCCTTGGCCTGTGTGAACTGTGGGGTGGGGATTATAATGTTTCACTAAACAAGCCTATTTGTTGGGTTTTCATAGTCAGGAAGGAAGGAGAATTAAATTGGATTTGTGTACAAAATGTAGGTTGGTTTTCTATACCCTGATTTCCATCTTTAGACCTTTCCAATCAATGTTCATTATCGGTCACTTTCACTGCAAATACATGATTTTTAGTTGTGTATATGGATGAAAATTAAAATTTCAATATTTTCCACTATCATCCATGAATGCCCATATACACTAATCAAATAATGGTAAGGGTAATAAAAAATCAAATGTAGTTAAAGGAAGGAAAAGCATACTTTGCCTAATTTGGAAGCCCTAGGCTTATTATTGTGATTGCTAGATTTCTGCAAGACAGGAAAAAATGATTTAATGCCTATCTGATGAAAAATGAAGGTAATATACCAATAATACACAATATGATGGTAGATGAATCTACTGACCATCCTTCAGGCTGTTGATTTGAGAGATGCACCTTCAAAATATGCCTACTTTGAATTGGATGGTGGGAGCCCGATTCTTCCACTGTAGGGTGGTTACTACTTCTATTTATTCTTGGAGATGGAACCACCACCAATCTCATTTACATTATTCCTAGGAGTACTCTCCTAGTACCATTTCTTTATCGCTATTCCAATCCAAATACCAAACCAAATTAACAGCAAGTTCCACAAGCTCAAACGAAATTCGTAAAAAAAATGACATATACTTGTTTATTTACGTATTAAATTTGCTTACATCTCTAAAGAGCATGTGAACATTAGGCGCAGACCTGTGTGAATCTTGTGAGGAACAAGGACTACAAGGTCCACTGGAGCTACTGCTGCTATTATTGCTGCTTCTTCCTCCTCCTCCTCTTCCTGAAACAAACCACCAAATATCATCAAATCTGTATGTCACCAAAATAATTTCTCCCCCTCCTAGAAATAAAAAGATTGAAATTATCTCTAAACAAAACAAACATAAGGCTAAGGCTTTCATTGATATTTATCTAGATTGGGTATTGAATTCTACCTTGTCTTCGCAGCACCAAGGAAGAAGGGAACCGAACCAGGATACGCCACTCCCATGCCACAACCAGCAACAAAGCTACCCCATGCTCTAAACCCAGCAACACTGCAGACCCAAGAAAACCAGAAAACCCTATGTGTTCCCTCCTCCAACATTGCAAACCCACCAAAACTAGAGAAACCCTATGTGTGGCCTCCTCCAACACTGCATGAGAGAAACCCTATGCATGTCCTCCTCCAACATTTCTATGCGTGCCCTCCTCCAACACTACAAACATGTTGTGAACCCACCAAAACCACAACCAAAACCAGAAAAATGTTATGCATGCATATGGAAAAGGCATGCAAAAATTTTTGCAATAAAAAAGGTCCCATGATATTGGGTATTTATATAATAATAAAAAATAATCCCTTTTACCCTTAATATAGCACCAATATATTGGTTTGAAATTTTTGATTTTTTACCCACCAATATGAACAGACATGTTATCATATTGGTCCCTCAGGGACAGCCCCATGGAGAGATCATAATGTATTTTGGTAAAAAACATAATGTTCTAACTCATTAACATATTTTCTTCTTACTACATTACTCATGTTGCATTTCCACCCTTCCACGCTGCATAATGGAGGAAGTTTTCCCCTAATCAGGATAAAAATTAGGGTTCCTTGAAAATCAATTTTATTTTACGTTCAGGCCTAAAAATTGAACCTTTGGGAATTTCAAAATATATTTAGAAATGGTGTTTCATAGTTTAATTGATGTAGCAATTCCATTGTGCAGATGTTCCTAGGAGGATTGGCCTTCCAATGGTTAGTTTTGATGATTTGCTACGATTTTTTGGGATTGGTAATGGAATTCCCTAGAGGATATGGATAGTTTTTCATGGTTTTGGAATCTTTGGAGTGGTTGATCACTTGAAGGAGTGGAACACCCTCCATTTTTATCATTATTGCACATATTTCAAATTCTGAGGCATAGGGACCTTACATCCACCTTCTTCAAGGTCGCTCCACATTGTTACCCTTGGTTTTAGAGAGGTTTTGTTGGAATTTGCAAATTGTTCACATAATAACACATAGTTTAAGGAGATGCTATACTTATCTTCGTAGGATGTGCTATCACTCATGTACATTGTACTAGGTCTCTCCATCCATTGAACAATTGATTTGAGGCATGGCGCTCATATGCATACTCTATAGGATTCCTACCCTATTTGATGGAATTAGTTAATACAAGAGTTACATATATCATGTCGGTGCATATATCGCTGAGGTTCCATACTGAAATTGATTTCCCCTTGAACCTATATACTCATCAAGAGACATTATTTTAGGAAGTTCTTTTTGTTCCTTATTTATCTCTTCAATAACAATTTCAGCTGCACTCATGTTTGATGCATTTACCTTAAATATTTGACCAAATGATGTACATGATGGAAAAGCACAAGGGGAATCTGCAACAACTTCAACCACATTTGGGAATTCATTGATTTGAGTATGGTCCCTTTTAGCTTGGAGATGGCATCCTCCACTAGCAACTACTTTTGTAGGTACATTACGTTCATCAACTTCCACTTGAAATTCTTTGTTGTATGTTTTCTTAACTAACCTATCTGATTCAGGTAGAACTACCATATAAGAAAGCTCCTCTCCTTTGGAAATTATCCATGGTGACAATTCCTTGGATAATAATTGCTCTGCAATCATGCAACAAAAATGCTCAGGGGAAATTTCACCTTAAGCAACACATGATCTTAACTTAGGGTTGTTTCTATCCTTAATATTAAATAGAAGGTACCTTGCCTTTTCGTTGTATTTCTCATTAACACTATCATATAATATGAAAAATTTAGCTTCAACTTTAACCGATACAATCAATGCTAGCTCAGAATTATGCATACCCTACTCATGCCCTTCATTTTGACTCTCCTCTTTCTCTAATTTGACCATTTTGAAGGGATTTGTTTCTTCCTCACTATTGTATGGTGCATTTAACTCAAAGTTCATCTTAAGTTCATTTTGTGCCTATGTGAACCTCGTCTTAAGAAACCCAAAGAAACTGTTGTTTCTGCTAAAACCTGATTTTACTCAAAGTATTCCCTTTCTCATTTCAATTTTTTTTATTATTCCCCGTGACAATATTCATTAGTCATGGTGCTAAACTCATTTTATCCCCCTTTAAGAACATGAGAGAAAGGTCTTGTCTATCTGTATATGATAATCCAAAGGACAAGCATATATTAAGGTAGAAACAATCATGTTTAAAACCACGTCTAGAGAGTACATCCTCAAAATCCAGCAAAATAGAAGGGATTCACAATAAAACACCCTTCAAAAAACCAAATACATATGTCAATTGGAATTCCACACTCATTCTTTGCCATCGTTTAGCAAGGCAAGTTGAAGATGATAATGTAGTTGAAAATAAATGAAAAGATAACGCAACATCTATCCTAACAACCAAGTTAAAGCTATATGGAAATGTGTTTGTTTTCATTCATTCATTGCAATCTACTCAGCTAATGACCCTAACTCTTTTCAAACCCCCTTCGCCTAAAAATTTACAAACCTAGAATACAAGGGAAATGAATAAGGACAAAAACTTGATGGTAGATGAAATTTCACCAATGATGTGTGGATGGACAATAGAATGTAATTATAAATTCAAATATGTGGGAACAAAATACCTAGCAGGTAATAGATGAAGGGGATTTTGACAAAGTTGTAGACTATAGCGTTGACTCAAATCCACCACGTGACATTGAACACAACTCCTGCTAGCCCTGACCTTAACCTCACCCAAATATCTACAAATTCCATCACGATTGGCCCTCCAGTCGATTTAATTTCATTCGATTCTTTTTCCCTTTCCTAGTCTTGCTTCTCTGGTTGCATATGGTTTTCCATCCAATCAAATAGGAATGAAGACAGCCTAAGCTTCGAATCATTAAAAAAAATTATTATTATTATTTTGGGAAGGGTATTTCAGTAATGTAAAATTGTAAATTTGTGGGTGTATGGCTAGTGGAGAGAACTATCGGGTGTTAGATTATGGAAAACTATAAGGTCAATGGAAATGCTTAGTTTTAGTTTTCTTTCTTTGGTAGAGGATATTTTCTAGTGATTTTTTTTTCTTTGGGAATAAATGAATGTGAATTTTAAAGGAGGGTGCTAGTTCCTTAATAGAGTGATAGAGTGATCTTGTGTATGAGATTTTAGCTACAAGGTTTGATAAGATCATAGATATGGGTTTTAGAGATCCCATGCTTGACAAGATTCCTTTAAATCAAGGCCCTTTTTCATAAGCATTATGTAAATCCACATCTTTGTTTTGTCCCGAACAAGATCATTTTGAGATAACATGATGTGTTATGATGAAAGATCCCACCAATATTGAGGCAATTCCAAATAAAACCTTGAACCTTGGAAGTCAACTAATCCCCCTTCCTCTAGTAAGGAAATTCATAAGTAAACTGTGAATTGAAGGTTTCCCCTAAAGTCCAAAACAAATTTGTGATCACCATATACCGCGTCATATGGTGTCATTTTGGTAGCATCATGTTAAGTGATATTACATCACCATTCAAAAAGAGGTAAAGACTATGCCTATTAGTGTTTTTTTTAAGGCCACGCATATCAAATAGTTTAATTAACATTATATGCCAAGGTTTAGTGGGTTTTTTTATATGCCAAGGTCATGTCCAAATTAACATATAGCTGGGTTGCATTAATTCAATTTTGTTAATATATGGATGTGTAAATATATATATTATATATATGTTAGAATTTACTAAATTCTAACACTGCAAATGGATTCAGAGAATGGGGTCTATGAATCCATCCGTAGGGTTAGAATTTAGTAAAATGTACAAATTCATTGTCAAATTTGTAATTTTTTTCATTGCAGGAGTGACAACTAAAAATGACTAAATAAATGACCAGTTGTTATGTGGTCATTTTTAGTCTAGATATCCCGTGACCAAATTTGGTCATTTATAGTTGGTTTTTATCTCGTGACCAAAACTGGTCATTTTCTTGGTCTTTTTTAGTTAGCTCACTTAAATTTATCAATTTTGGTCATTTATCCCTTGAAATAAACTGTGGTGACCAAAATTTTTGGTCTCTTGGTCACTAATCTCTCATTTTCCACTAGTTGAGTAGTGCCGAGATGTCTTATTGGCTCTAGAGGTTAACAAGTGTCATGTCCTAGCAGGTTTAGTGAAGGTGACTTGGTCCTTTTGTGGGATCAAGCTAAGGAACCCTTGGGGGCAGGAAATTTTAATCCCATGTGGCATGGTCCTTACATGGTTAAATGTGTCTTAGAGAAAGGCGCCTATGAGCTGGTTGATTATGAAGGGACATCCTTGGTGGAGCTTAGAAATGGGCTCTATCTCAAAAAATACTATGCATGATCTTCAACCAGGGCTATTTTTTGTATAGTTTTGCATTGCATAGTTAGGTTTTCTTATGGTGATTGGATTTGTTGATTAGGTTTCATTTGTTATGGTATATGTTGATGGAGTCTTTCGTTTACATAGGATTCGCTGATGGTGCTAGACGCCACACTCAAAACTCGGCTTCGGCTACTTGGGTGATCTATACTCCTACAGTTCAACTATTTTCTTCAGGAGGCATATGTTTATGGCCTTCATCAAACAATACTGATGAATATAGTGTCGTTATTGAGTTATTGCATGATTCCATTTCGCATGGTGTTCATTCTCTTGAGGTACATCTTGATTCGCAGTTAGTGGTTTCACAACTTAATGGCTTGTATTGTATTAGGGATCCGACATTATTACAAAGATTCTTACATGTTATATTGTTGGAACGACAATTTGAGAGTATAACATACATTCATGTTTCAATAAATTTTAATCAAGTTGTTGATTCATATGCTAACTATGTGTTAGATTGGCATTTGTTTCATAGACCATAAGCATATCAAAAATACATTTTACACATAGAACAATAATCAATCATCATAAAAAAATTTCATTAAGTTCAAAAAGTGACGTCATAATAGATAAGTGTCATATACAAAATTAGGGCTTTTGAGCCACCAAAATATACTACACGGTCATACAAAAAATATATACACCCAGGCCTCTAATCCTGAGGTGGAGGAGGGTGATGATCATGGGAGCACACTACGACTCTAGCTAGTCAGCAAAACAATCAAACTCATGCTCATGGTACTCCAACCACCTGGCATTGCATGGCCTCAGGCAAGTCCATGATTTACGCCATGGGTACTCTCTGTGTCAATCGAACAAAGTTCCTATGAATGATTTGGAGTGTCCACTTCGCATCCACACCCATGATATCATCACCTCTTAACCTCCGTCGATGATGAGGAAAGCCATCTAGCTATCGTGGTCCTACATCTTCATATACATGGCAGAGTGTCACTATGTGTCGTCACACCAAAAACATGTCTTTTGATTTCATATACCAAAAAACACAAAAAAATAAATATTTCAAAAATTAAAAATTGGGTTTGGGATTCGTTACCTATGTCTCCATAAGCCGCTCCTAGTGGTAGGGGAATGTCTGGATCTTTGTGGAAGTCAATCCTTGTATAGGGATAGTCATATATGGTGATGAGCTATCTCTACCACCATGGAAAGAACTCTGTTGGGTAGGGGTTAGCCACCCTGCCACCTCCCAGTCTATGCATGACATTAGCCCAGCATCGCTGAGCTGGATCCTAGAATCCATGTGGATCAATGTCTACTCTAGGGCTTAGCCCTGGAACCCGCTCAAAGAATAATGTGCTTAGTATACTGGAAAACCCAAAGTTTTTCACCCTACCCATCTTGCAATCACTAAGTTGTTGTTTCATGTTTCTCAACAGCGTATTTCTCCAGTCATATATTGTAGGTTACATACACTCTATCGCATAGAACATCATTGGCCGTGAGGCTTGGTGGAGTGAAGCCAAACCTGCAATCATTCCTAAGGCCAAAAGTATGGCTTTTATCCCTAGAATATGTATAGAGTTTGTCAGGATTTGACTCCAAACCTTCTCTGTATCTGGAAGACAGTACATTGCTATGTACTCATCTATGGTCAACCCGCCTCCTGGCCCATGGGATCGGAGGTTCACCACCTCCCCTCATTGGGATGAACCTGTGATGAAATATATGTCCTCAAACTCAATGTTGAGGGACATCCCATCTATTTGAAAAGTTTCAGACTCTAGATCCCAGTAATATACTAGCATCTGGAGTAGTCTTGTCTTTTCCCTCAAGCTACCAAGACACCAAAAATTGTATAAGCCACATGCTTGTAATTCTTGTTAAGCCATCAGATCAGCTTGAATAGATTCCTCAACATCACCATGTTCCCTCTCTCTCCACTCTAGTACCATCCTACAAAAAACCAATTTTTTTATCATGATTTTCCCATTAAATCCTTGTTTGCGGCCCTATACGCAACTGTTTTCAAACAACCACATATGTACGTGGGTTTTAGGGCATTTTCTGCGTATGGTAAGCCCTATATGGGTAAAAATGCCCAATTTTGACCATTTTGGACCGTTTGAACTAATTTGATGTTGTAGGATCTCGTTTTGAGTGCGGTTTGACCATGTCTTTGACCCGTTCATGCCTATTTCAGGTATTATGTCTAAACTGGCATATACGTTAGATTTTCACATCCGCTTTCATTTTGCATAACCTTATGACCATTTCATTTTAACCCTAGGTATGAAGCCATTCTATCTTGTCACAGAACCTTCTTGTTGTTTTCTAGAAGTGACATGATGTGAATGGTAGAGCTCTCCCATACATGGGTACCCTAGTTAGATCATGTTTTTGCATTTGGTGCCCATGCCAAAATTTCTCCTTTAGGGTGTGGGAGTCCTTTGTATATTATTTCCATGACTTTGAGCAAGAGCTTCATACTCCTCTTAAACTTTATGTTGGCCTTTCCCCCTGGAATCCCTTGTATATGCCAAGTTGTAATTGCATTATCATGAGTTTTGCTTGCCTTATTGAGCCTTATGCTGGCTTCCCTGACTTTGATTATCAGCCATATAGCCTGAGCTTATCTCATGTCTAGCCAAGTAGAGCCTTTTTACATATCTTTTGTAGCTTGATTCCCCATTTTTACCGGCAGGGGACCTTCCCTCGAGTGTTGTTATCCTGCACATGTTTCCTTGCATTGATCATAGGTATGTTCTTATTCTTGGAACTAGCTTGTATGACCCCTGACACTCGTCTCCTCCTAGATTTGTAACTATAAAGAACTTTTATTCTTTTTCAAACTTTCAAAATATCTGAAAAAGTCCAAAAAAATAAAAAAACCAAAAATCTGGATAGGAAAAGATGTTATCTTTGGCAGCAATCAAGTCGTGTCGCCTTTGAACAAAGGACTATATCTCACATATGTTGGTTGGGTTATTAGTTTAAATTTAGGAGCTATACTCATTACTCTAAGTTTATCTCCACTGACTGGTTAAGCTTCCACTCCCTATGGAGCCTCTATTGATTCCTCCTACATCACAGAGATGTCCCAGTTTGCATATCGAGTATATGCTGCTTATCTTTAGTCACCATTTTCCTTTATGCTCTTGTTCGAAGGAAGTTTAACCTTGAGTCGGCCATTCCTCAATTGTCTTGACTTTGCATGTTGGCCATTCTTAGTATTGTTACTAGTTCAAGCACATCTTTTTCGAGTCCTTCCACATTATACAACATTGTTAAGTCCCTCGTGTTGGTTGATGGGGGATTCCCTAATGCCCTCCTTCCAGCAGATTCCATCCCATCGACTTCATATCATTTATTCTGGGATAGGATTCTAGAGTCATTTGAGTGCCCTAAGACTTACAGTCATCATTGATAGGTTCTCTCACCATTGATAGTTTTGGGAATACATCAATGTCCCCTAATCGATAGATTCTTCCAAGTGTTCGACCTCAACACATCTATTCACACTTGTTAGATTGCACTCTAGTACCTTGATTCCCATTTTCCTTATCAGTGGGTGATTTCACGTATATTAACAGTATACATTAATGATCGGTAATCAGATGATGGACTACTATGTTCAACCTCAACACCTCTATCCGCATAGTAGGTGTTGGAGGAGCAAGTTGGTATGCCGAATTGAATGATACCTGACTTAGTCGATTAGACAACTAAGTCAGTCAATTGACTAATGAGAGATTAGGTCGGCCACCTAAGGTCGTGTCGGTTGAGTGAACCGACAAGTAGTTATTTGTAACTGTTTGTAAATCATATATATTAGGCTGTTAAGCCAGATGAGAACTCGGTTCAGTTCTCTGTATTGTATGGACCCTTTCACTGTAATATAATCTATTATTCTACTTACTTGTTCTTGTCTCTTTTCTCTGTTATGTATGTCTGTATTAATGTGTATTATTGGTAACCCTATGTGATCTATGAGATTACAACATTGGTTCCATTGCTGGTACTTGAACCCGCATCTTTCGGGTGAGAGTCGAGTATCCTAACCAAATAGACTACAACGGAATGGTATTTGCACTACAAAAATATCGACATTATCTACTAGCTAATCCATTCATATTTTACACTAACCATCGACATACAGAAAATATTGCAGAGTTAGATGGATTTTCAACATCAGCTGGCAGTCACGGCTGAAGCAATTGTCGAAGTCTCTGTAGAAAAAATACCAACCATCAGACTTCACAGCCCATGAAGATCAAGCACAAGAATAACTACTTAGACAAACAAAGAAATTTTGGTACCTCCCTATTTCTCCAAGACAAAGAAATGTCTTGTTTGTGGGGGAGATGTTGGAGGAGCAAGTCAGTATTTCGACTTGAACGATAGCCAACTTAGTCGATTAACCGACTAAGTCGATCAGCCGACTAATGAGATATTAGGTCGGCTACCTAAGGTCATGTCGGTTGAGTGAACCGATAGGTAGTTATTTGTAACTATTTGTAAATCATATATATTAGGCTATTGAGCCAGATGAGAAATCGGTTCAGTTCTCTATATTGTATGGACCCTTTCACTATAATATAATATGTTATTCCACTTACTTGTTCTTGTATCTTGTCTCTGTTATGTATGTATGTATTAATGTGTATTATTGGTAACCCTATGTGATCTGTGAGATTACAACATTGGTTTCGTTGCCGGTAGTACATGTATGAGATGTATACAAGCATATGCTATTAGCACAAGAGATTAAGGACTGGTGGGAACGTAAAATAGCAAACTTCTTGCAAAATTATGAACGAAGAAACAGATTAATGACTGCTCAAGCAAAAGAAAGGTTCTTTACTGAGACTCATGAGAAGTTTCTAGAATCAGTGCCCCAACGTTTGAACAAACTCCTGGATGAAAAAGCCAGAAGCGATTAAATACCAACAACTACTAGACAAACTAATTCAAGGGAGAAGAACAAACCTGTCGAAGTGGTTTGAAAAGATCGCTGATGAATTCTACTAGGAGCAAGCCGTAGAAGAAAGAACTTCGATGGAAACCATCAAGAAGAAATTCTACACATACCTCACCGAACAATTCTTATGTTCCTTACCAACCTTGCTATTCAAATTTCTGATTCAGAAAGGAGTAGGTCATATCGTTGAACCTCGTCCATTACTACACGAACCGCCACAAATTACTAACTGGTCAGAGAAACAAAAGAAGTGGGAGAAATTCATTGCCGAAAGGGAGTGGGAATACTTCCTAAGCAAGTGAATAGAACTATCTGGGATTTCTAAAGTGTCGGGTAGGAAATGGGGAGGTAGATGATCGTATGTCAAGGTAAAGTGGAGAGGATTCTAGTCAACTAAAGAGAAACCATTCACCAGCAATGAGAAGTTGACCTAAAAGGAAAATCAAAAGGACAGTATCACATAAAGGTATGGCATAATTTCAGGAAATACATAGGGAGAAGAGGCTGCAAAGAAGGTAAGAGAGAAGAGAAAGAGCCATAGCGCTGCAAAGAGGAATGAGCAATAGGGTGATAGACCAAGAGAGAAGTCCACCAAATTTGGGTCATGACCGACATGAGGAAGGCATGGAAGAAGAAGCATCCGCTATGGAAGAAGATTTATGGATAGAGCAGGAAGAAGCTCTCCAATTAGAAGTCCCCCAGGAGGTAAGACCTCTATCTCTGACGGATTTGAGTACCAGGATACAAACAATTGTCGAAGAGGACCTCAGACTAGGAGCTGGTGATTTTGGTATTTGGAGTTGACTAGACAATGAGAGAAACGATTATAGTCATCTAATTATCCATCAATTAGAAGAAGGAAATTGGGTCACGCTGCAAGTGTTACCCTCCAACCAGAGTATCCACTTACTTTACTCGACACACGAAGGAGCACCCCCCTTCCAAATACAGCTTTGGAAGATACAGAAATTTTGGAGCTGTAGACAAATAATTGTAGTTGGACATCAATGGGAGAAGTCGACCCCGATCAACTGCTTGTTGGAGAAGAAATGGAAACCAAGATGATCGATGAAAATGATAGTTCTGTCGACAATAGTTTTGCATAGAAGAATAAACAAAATAACCCACTACCCCCACCACCACCCCCACCACTGCCACCTCCTAAGGAAGACAGTGATAGTGACTCTGACATGGGTCACGGGACAATGCACATCCCTCTATATGAGGGTGATGAGGACCCCAGATGGCATTGTTTCATTTATGAGTCGATTTGGGAGGCCAACCAAGTTACTGATGAAGACAAACAGATGGCGTAGTTCACCGGTGCCTTAAGGAAGAGGGCATTAACTTGGTATATGATCTTTTCTGAGAGAACCCCATGAGCAAAAAAATCCAAAGTCAAAGCACAATTTCTATCGTTCTTTAAAACTCCATATGCAAAACATATGGCAGCAAAGAAAGTAAAGACAACATCACAAAAGCTAGGATAAACTGTCTGTGACTATGACAAATGCTGGAAAGACCTTCTCGGCCAGTTGGATTATGTCATTGATGAGCAACTATTAATCCAGTGGTTTCTTGTAGGTCTGTCACAGAATATTCATCGACACATCAGTATGGAGACATTAAAAACTTATGAAGATGCACTCACAAAAGATCTACAAGTAGAAATGGATGAAGACATTCTAGCATACTCCATGCATCACAAACTGGAGAAACAACTTGAGATAATGCAAAAATATCTAAAAGAGCTAAACCTTAAGAGTCAGGATATTTGGTGCACGAAGTGCTCGACAGCCGAACATTCAAAGGACAACTGCTGACAGGATATTAGCCGACATGGTGTTCTATTTGTACAAAAAAAATGTTTCTACGACATCTGCCAGGAGCATGGAGAGCATACCACAAAATATTTCCCATTCAACATGAATAATGGCAAAGCATCATGGTGCGCATTCTGTGAAACTAAAAATCACAACACCTCATACTTCCACCTGAATCTAAAGAATCGACAAAATTATCAAGCAGTATATCAGACCAACGCAGTTACGCAAAACAAAGAGAAAAATGACCAAAATAATCAAAGGTATGAAGGTCGTTGGTATGAACGCCAGTTTGACAACCGACGTGGAGGTTGTGGAAGTCGAGGTTGATTCTCTAGGAATCAAGACAACTGACCATGTCGGCCCATCCAATGTTTCACATGTTACAATGAAGGACACCGACATGTAGACTGTCCATACAAGGACAAGACTAACCTAAAATTCTATACTAATTGTGGTGTAGGGGATCACTCATTAGAGGTAAATAAAAAGAAGAATTTTAATGTCTTGTCATCTGTGCAAAAACATGATATTATCAATCCAAATAATTTACATATCGTAACCCGACAAGGGGCAAAAAGTAGGAATGATAACCCCCAAATAAGCAAGATAAAAGAAAAAATGTTTATCCTGACCCAGTTAAAGAAAAAAATATATATAAATATGCAACAAATATATTTAGAGAATTTGCTCGACAGAAAGAAGACGATGATAATAAACAGGACACAGTAAAAGAGCTAATACAGTTGGTACAAAAAATAAAACAATATCGCAATCCATCAACTTACTGTATAAAATAAAACACAACAAAAACACCGAAAAACAAACAAAGAATATCTGCAGCTTAAACCAAAAAGATAAAGGTGATGCCAACCCACTTGTCGACTTGGAAATTGAAGGATACCATGTTTGATAGGTTGTACTCAATTTCGGATCACAGGTAAACATTATGACACGAGACACATGGGAACAGTTAGGCAGACCTCGATTATATGAATCAGGCATATACCTAAAAATGGCATACCAAAGCCTAATTGAACCTATTGGAGTCTAGAAAAATGTTGACACAATGATAAAAGGTATATCGACTAAAGTCGACTTTGAAATTATTAACCCTAAGGAAGGATCCAGCTCCTTCCCAGCATTAGTAGGTCGACCTTGGGGGAGAAAAATGAAATCATCGATATCCTTGGACAAAGAAAGAATTAAATTAAAGGGGACTAGACAAAAAGTCATAGTACCTATTCATCCATCCCAAGGAGAACCTTGGATAGAACCAATTGATGAAGAAGTTGACATCTGACAACTATATCAAATACAGAATAATGAAGATTACACAAAACCTAATACATATGGTAAACTTTACTTAGGAAACCAAGACTCAGTATGATACAATTCAGATGCAGAATTATATGATTGGGAGGTTGAAAACTATGAAACAAAAGCAAGAGGATGCAGGACTATTCAAAAAGTACATAAGAAACCAATCAAACAATGTTTTGTGGTGTCCACCATCCCAAAAATATTTGAAAAGAAAATTAAGGAATAGCCTACATTACAACCAACAAATATAAATACCACAAAAATCCCAAGGTATAAAGAAAGAGAATCACTAGTTATGCATGTAGAGCAAGTATCTACGAACATCAATGAACATGACCGACTACAAAGTTTAGTAGAAACTTTTACAGGACAAGTTGCTAGATGGTGGGATACCCATTAGTCAAGACTACAGACCTGGACAATAGCTTTGACTTATTTTGTAGAAAGTTTTGGAGGAAAGAAGTTAACCAACCAGGCTCAGATACCCATATTTACCCAAGGACGGGATCCAGAAAACCATATAAAGATATGTGAAAAAGAATGGAGAAGAATGGGATTTAAGGATGAACCCACATGGCCACACTTATTTCCATCAACACTCACCGACTTACTGAACAAATGGTACAAGATGGAAGAAGCTCGGGGTGAAACATTTCTATGGCATGAACTTAAAGAAAATTTTATCAAATATTTCAACTTTGAACCCCAAAATGAGAATTTGGTCAAAACTGCAAAATAGATCAAATCATTTGTACAACCGACAAAAAACAAAACCCTAAGGGACAACCAATCGACAATAAACTGTAACAATATACAAACCATGACAATAACATAGTCAACAAGACTACAGTTGGAAAATGAAAAGTCGGAAGGGAAAAGTTTTAGATGGAAATCAAATCATGTTGAAACGACAAAACCTATTCGCACAGTACTCAAAGTTGAAACAACCCACAAGGAGGATAATGACCGAATGACTGCAGTAGACTTCCCTACCACATTCTCATAGTTTAAAGAAGGAAGTCGACCAATAAATGAAGCTAAAGCACCAGAATGGCTAGATGCTAAAATTAAAACTAGAGAAGTCGACATATCAAATGATGATCGACCAAAAATAGCAAAAATTGGAGACTACTAGTCTGAAGCACAAAGAACAGAGATCACAAACCTACTGAAATAATTTCAGGATGTATTTTCTAGAGACTATAAAGATGTTAAAGGTCTAGTACATGAAATGGGTGAAATCAAGATCGACATAAAACCTGATGTTCAACCTGTGAAGAAACGACCCTATAAACTAGCTCACAAATACAAAGAGATAGTCAAGAAAGAGATTGATAACATGCTTGTAGTAGGAATCATCTACCCTATTGACCAATCAAAATGGGCAAGTCCAATGGTGGTTCAACCAAAGAAACATGATCCAACCAAGCTAACGATCTGTGTTGATTTCAAAGAACTCAATAAAGTTACATCAACAGACCCATTTTTGACTCCTTATGCAGATGAAATCTTAAATGAAGTAGCAGGACATGAATGCTATTCGATTACAGATGGATTCTCAGGTTATAATCAAGTACCAATAGCCAAAGAAGATCAGAAAAAGACAACATTCGTATGTGAATTTGGCTCATTTGCTTACAGGGTTATGCCTTTTGGACTTAAAAATGCACCTGCAGTCTTTTCAAGGATTGTGGTTAAAACATTTCAGTAGTACATTTACAAAACAATGGCAGTATATTTCAATGATTGGACAATAAACTCTACACTAAAGGACCATTGTGAATGGCTAAGACTTATGTTGGAACGATGTCAATAGATCCAACTATCACTAAACATCAAGAAGTGCATATTTTTAACTCCTATAAGAATACTATTAGGGAATATCGTCTATAAGGAAGGTATTAAAGTTGACTTCGCAAAAATAAAAATCATCCTTGACTTAAAACCCCCGATGAATCCGAAACAAGTCAGGGTACTACTTGGTCATACAGGATACTATAAAAAATTCATAAGACATTATTCAAACATGAAATACCCATTGGAAGAATTGCTAAGAGATGATCGAGAATTTAATTGGACAGAGGAGTGCGACATATTATTTGAAAAACTAAAAATAAAGCTAGTCGAAGCACCCTTCCTAAGGTTTCCAAACTAGTCGATCAATTTCCATGTACACATCGACGCATCAGGCCTAGCAATAGGAGCAATCCTAACTCAGCCAAGAGATGATGGAATTGACTATCCTATAGTTTACAGTAGCAGAAAACTAAACAAAGATGAAAGAAACTATTCAACAACTGAAAGAGAAGCATTAGGAATGGTCTTTGCACTACAAAAATATTGACACTATCTACTAGCTAATCCATTCATATTTTACACTAACCATCGACATATAGAAAATATTGCAGAGTTGGAAGGATTTTCAACATCAGCTGGTAGTGATAGCTGAAGCAATTGTCGAAGTATGTGTACAAAAAAGACCAACCATCAGAATTCATAGCCCATGAAGATCAAGCACAAGAATAACTACTTAGACAGATAAAGAAATTTTGGTACCTCCCTGTTTCTTCAGGATGAAGAAACGTTTTGTTCGTGGGGGAGATGTTGGAGGAGCAAGTCGGTATGCTGAATTGAATGATAGCCGACTTAGTCAATTAGTCGACTAAGTCGGTCAGCCGACTAATGAGAGATTAGGTTGGCCACCTAAGGTCGTGTCGGTTGAGTGAACTGACAGGTAGTTATTTGTAACTGTTTGTAAATCATATATATTAGGTTGTTGAGCTAGATGAGAACTCGATTCAATTCTCTGTATTGTATGGACCCTTTCACTATAATATAATATGTTATTCTACTTACTTGTTCTTGTCTCTTGTCTCTGTTATGTATGTCTATATTAATGTGTATTATTTGTAACCCTATGTGATCTGTGAGATTACAACAGTAGAACATGTACTCGTAGTAGTTTGTGTAGAAGAATTTTCGGTTTGGTGGCATTCCATATATGCTACCTCTTTGACTGTGCCATTGTTCATGAGATTTTAGTTCTCATGATTTGATTCCAGTTTATGTTAGATATCTTCAGCCATTATGGAGATCTTGATCCATTGTATATCTTTAGCTTCTATGGAGATCTTGATCCTTTGTATATCTTCATCATGGATATTCTGATCTATTATATATTGTACATGGAGATGACCACACATGTCACATTTTCTTTATCATGCCTATTCATGGCCATTGTACTCTTATGTATCCGGGACTACTATATGTATTTGCAGTCATATGCAGAGATTGCTTATTGTACTATACTAATGGATGGTTGGTTCTTCCACCTGGTTCTTCATCACTCCACTTCTGGGATGAATTTTATAATGTATTTTGGCCATCATGTTACCCCTCTGACCTCACACATTAGGGGGCATCTGTTACAATTGATTTTACCACACATGGTTGATCACATATTTATGGCCTTCTTCATCCCTTTGCATACTCTTTAGACCCCATGGACTGATATTGTACCTTTGATGTTTCCAAGTTCATCCCTAAAAACACTTGTTTATTGTTGTACGTTACTTTTAATCCCATACTCGTGTGTATACACGGTTTTTGACCTCAAACCTACATACATCGAGATGTGTGCATAATTCTAAATACTTTTGGAGTTTTCCTTGATGTGTGTCTGAACCACTTGACTCTTGTCCTTCCATATGCCTCGATATCGCTCGGATTTGACCCTCCATTACCCCTTTGGAGTGAGATATAAGGAACCCCTTGGATACATTGAAGGAGAGGAATTGAAGAGGAAGGAAACTATAGTCCATGGTTTGCATAGCTTGCATATACTTGAGTCTGCATCCATTTTTCCCTTTGGAGCACTTTTTGTTCTTCCCAAGCTTGTCTTTTCTTGTGAACTTGCTATCGAGAGATGGAGGATTGAGGTGGTGGAGGTGTTGATGTAATTGTAACTTCGAAATGTATTCACTTGTATTTCTTATGTATTGTAACCCGATGTTTATTCTGGGATGTATTTGTAATGTATTTGAGTCATGTAATTCCCCAAGGTTCCTATCGGGAGTTTCTATAATGTAAAAAATCCATTTCAAGTCAAGGTGGGTAACCCTCCTATTGTCTAAGGGTTAAAGTCCCCGCAGTTTCGGGGCACTAGTGTTATTAGACTCACCTAGTGAAGTCGGCCCTAGTTGGGTTTAGTCAAGTCAGGAATTAGTATAAATAGAGAGCTAGCCTCTCTATTTATCACACACTCACTCACACTTAGTTGTAGCACATAGCTGAGGAAGAGAAAGACACTAGGGCAAGGAAGAAAGAGGTTACTGCTGTCGAGAGATCATCTTACTGTTTTTGGGTTTCACTTTTGGTGCTTATTCTATCTCTGAGGAAGTTGTGGGGTTTTCTCCATTTATGGTTTCGCCAAGGAAAATCACTATGTTCATTGTCTCTTGTGTTTGATTACTGTACTTGTTATTCTCTCAGTTAAAGATCCTAATGATATGCTAGCTTAATGTTAAAAATCTAACATGGTATCAAAGCTAACCTGAGAAGAAGATACTATGCATTTATGGGAATTAGGGATTCCTATTTTATGGATCTCTCTCCACAAATTTTTAGAAAAAGTAGGGTGGAATAACTCTCCTCCCTAGGGTGCATCTTTCTGTCGAAGCATAATCCAATTCTGAGGTTTTTCAGTTTTGGACCTGACACTACTGCCAGAAATTAGGGCTTTTCACAGAAGTGGAATTTTTTAGTGAGCCCAGGCCTGGATTGATATCCTCCCAAAAATCAAAGTTAGGGATCAAAATCAAAGCATTTGGTTGGACAGAACTCCAAAAAAGAAAAACCCTAATCTACTCTTGAATAAGCACTACAGGATTTCAGCTCCAAATCCAGATCTGACATCTTGACCTAGTAAGATCTAAATATTTTGTATTTTGATTTGAGGTTCACAGTTAAGATGTCTCATCATATGAAGCTTGATGAATAGCTTGAAGGAGCCGATAACTTTCGATCATGGAAGTATAGGATTTCCTTGGTCCTGGAAGAAAATGAGTTGGACTCCTATATCAGTGAGGAGGTTCCAATTCCAGAAGGAGATGAGGCTAAGGCATTACATAAGAAGAAGTTGGCTATGGAAAAGAGGATCATTACTGATTCTATCAAGGATCACCTCATACCATAGGTGTCCTCCCTCAAGACACCTAAAGCTATGTTTGATGCCCTAACCAAACTATTTGAAGGGAAGAACATCAATCAGAAGATAACTCTAAGGAACCAGTTAAAGAATGTAAAGATCTAGAATGAGGAGACCATCTAGTCATACTTCACAAGGGTCTCCCAGATCAAAGAATAGCTGGAAGCAGTAGATGAAGAAGTGGAGAATGAAAAAATTATGATGACAACTTTGAATGGCCTCCCTAGGTCATGGGATTCTTTCATCCAAGGAATCTATGCTAGGAAGAAGTTAGTCAAGTTCAGTAGACTATGGGAAGAATGTTCACAAGAAGAATCTTGAATAACAGCTCGAGAAGAAAATATGGGAAGTGAAGATCAAGATCTCACAGTACAGTCCAAGAAAGGAAGAAGGGAAAAGCATCATCACCAAGGTAAGCATTCTCATCAGAAAGGTTCATCTAAACTCAGATGTTATACATGCGATGAAATAGGACACTATGCTAGAAATTGTCCCATGAATAAGAATGGATCCAAGAAGAAGAGGAACTAGAAAAGAAGACATCATGCTCACACTGCCGAGGATGATGATCCTCCTAGGAAGAGAGTAAAACAAGAAAGTGAAGACTCTTTAAGTGAAGATGAATATGTTTTGATCTCCACTCTCATGGGAACTGTCACTCATGGAATCAAATATAGGCTTATTGATAGTGGGGCTTCCAAACACATGACAGGTTTCAAGGAATCCTTTGAGAAACTATCCGAACATAATTCACCCCATAAGGTGAAACTTGGGGATGACTACCAATATCCCATAAAAGGTAGGGGTGAATCCTCCTACAAGCTAGACTCTGGAAAGTCTATGAAAATGAAGGATGTCTTGTTTGTACCAGGACTAAAGAATAATCTTCTCTCCATATCGGCACTGGATGTAAAAGGCATGAGGGTTGCATTTGTAGATGGCCAAGTCCTCATGTGGCCAAGAGGAAAGACTATTGATGATGCAATAGTAATTGGAGAACAAGAAGGAGGATTATACAAATTGAAGGGCCATCTAGAACAAGCCTTGGTCCATGACATAGTAGAGAAAATGAACTTTGGAACATAAGGCTTACACATGTGCACTACAGAGCACTACCACTTGCAAGCAAAGCTGTTGAAGGTATTCTAGAAATTCAAGCAAAACATGAAGGGGTCTACAAAGGATGTGCGAAAGGAAAGAATACAAAGAATATATTTCCAAGTAGCGAAAGCAAAGAAAAAGGAATCTTGGAAGTCATCCACTCTGATGTATGTGGACCAATGTCATCAAGTTCTCTAAGCGGGTATGTAAACTATGTTTCTTTCATTGATGACTTTTATAGGAAGACATGGATTTACTTCATGAAGAACAAATATGAAGTTTTCAGCAAGTTCAAAGAATTCAAATCCTTGATCGAGAACCACACAGAAAAGAAGATAAAGACCTTTCAATCAGATAATGGTGGAGAATTCACATCAAATGAATTCAAATAGTTATGCAAAGAATCAGGGATTAAGAGGGAGTTATCCACTCCATATAATCCACAAAAAAATGGGGTTGCAGAAATGAAGAATAGAACTATCATGGAAGCTGCAAGAACAATGATTCATGATCAAGATCTTCCCATGCATCTATGGGCAAAGGATGCTAGAACAATGGTGTATGTATAGAACCATACTCCACATAGAGTACTCGAGAACAAGACTCTTGAAGAAGTCTTCTCCGGCAAGAAACCAGAAGTCATCCATCTCAGAATATTCAACTGTCCAGTGTACATACACATTCCGAAAGAAAAGAGAACAAAGTTAGATCCTTCATGAAAGAAGGGTATATTTGTGGGATACTATGAAAGCTCGAAGGCTTACAGAATATACTTCCCAGGATTCAATAAGATTGACATCAACAGGGATGTAACATTTGATGAAGACACAGCTTACAACAAATCCAGAAAGAGACCTGCTGAAGAACCTGACGAAGCAGAAACACCCAAAATTCATGATACAACCATGAATGAAGAAACTCAAGAAGAAGATCGAGAATTTAAAGAACCACAAAGACCTATAGATCCACCTCAAGAGAAGAATCCTCATAAGAGAAAACTTTCTTGGGTACGAGAAGCTATCCAAGGTGTGGAAATATATGGGGCTCTAGAAGAGAATCATAGAGAAAGAAAGAGAACCAGATTCTGCTCTAGATATGTAGCTTTACTATGTGACTTTATCAATGAAGAACCTTCCAATTATGAAGAAGCAACAGAACGAAAAGAGTGGAAGGATGCTATGATCAAAGAGTATCAATCGATCATGAAGAATGATGTTTGGGATGTTGTCCCAAGACTAGAAGGGAAGTCAATTGTAACTTTCAAATGGATCTACAAGATCAAGCATGATGCATATGGTAGCATAGAGAAATATAAGGCAAGATTCATGGCTCGTGGATTCTCATAAAAAGAAGGAATAGATTATGAAGAAACCTTTACACCTGTAGCCAGATACACTTCCATCAGATCAGCACTTGCTCTGACTGCAGTGATGAAATGGAAGAAACACCAAATGGATATCAAGACTGCCTTCTTGAATGGTGTAGTGGAGGAGGAAGTGTATGTAAAGTAGCCACTTGGTTTTGAGACACATGACAGGGAGTCTCAGGTGTGTAGATTGAAGAAAGCCCTGTACAGTTTGAAACAGGCACCAGGACATGGTACGGCAGAATTAACAGCTTTCTATCTAGTTTGGTCTTTACCAAGAGTAAAGTAGATTCCAACCTTTACTACAAGGTTGAATATGGAAACCTAGTGATGCTCCTACTGTATGTATATGATCTATTTGTAACATGTATGGATGGGTTTATTACTAATACGAAGAGAAATCTTGCTAACGAGTTTGAAATGAAGGACTTGGGTATGATGCATTATTTTCTAGGCATGGAGGTGTGGCAGAATGTGGATGGAATCTCCCTCGAACAAGGGAAGTATGCAATAGAGATCTTGAAGAGGTTCAGGATGATGGACTACAAGGCCATGACCACACCTATGGCATCGAACCTGAAGCTGTTGAGTGATACTTCATCAGAAGTGGTTGATGCTATGATGTATCATCAGATGATTGGGTCCTTGATGTACCTGACGAACACAAGACCAGATATTTTCTTTGCTGTGAACACCTTGAGCCAGTTCGTGATAGATCCGAGACATGTTCACTTGATTGCTGCAAAGCATGTTCTGAGGTACCTGAGGGGTACAATTGATTATGGGCTCAAGTACGAGGTGAATCAGAAGATTAACCTGGAGGGTTATGTTGATTCAAATTGGGTAGGCAGTGCCATTGATAGGAAGAGCACTTCAGGGTGTTGCTTCAGTATGGGATTAGGTGTGATCTCTTGGTTTAGCAGGAAGCAATCTTGTGTGGCACCGAGTATAGCTAAAGCAGAGTATGTCATAGCTTGTTCAACTAGTTGTGAGGTAGTATGGCTAAGGAAGCTACTATTTGATTTATTTGATCTCTAGATGGATGCTACTTGTATACATTGTGACAACTAGAGTTGTGTGAAGTTTTCATAGAATCCAGTGTTCCATTACAAGTCGAAGCATATCGAGATCAAGTATCACTATATCAGGGATATGGTGCAGAGGGGAGCAATGAAGCTCCAATATGTTGCGATGGAGGAACAGATAGCTAATGTGTTGACAAATACATTGGCTAAGGTGAAGTTCAAGTACTTAAAGGAGAAGGTTGGTGTTCTCCAAATATAGGTTTCCTCCAAAGGAAAATGATAAGACCCAAAGCCATTCTGACATGGTGAGAGGATTGGTTCCTTCCATGGTTAGATGTAAGGGCTGAGCCATTCTGTCATGGTGAGGATTGGTTCCTTCCATGTCAGATATGAGTACTGAGCCATTCTAATGTGACTATAGGATTAGTTCCTACATGATCAGAAGTAAGAGCTGAATGCCATTCTTGGAATGGAGGCACCTGGTCAGTTACCAAGTAGCTCAGTCTAGGACTGGGGGCCATTCTGATATGACTATAGGATTGGTTACTACTTGATTAGATGTGAGTGCAAGAACTTTCGAACATGCATGTTGGACTGGTTCCTCGCATGTGTCGGATGTAAGTGCAGAGTGCTTTTGAACATGCATGTTGGATTGGTTCCTTGTATGTGTCGGATGTAAGTGTAGATCCCTTTTGAACATGTACGTTGGATTGGTTCCTTGCATGTGTAAAATATAAGTGCTGAGCCTTTTTGAACATGTATGTTGGATTGGTTCCTTGCATGTGTCAAATGTGAGTGCTGGGCCTTTCTGACAGGGTTGTGGGATTGGTTCTCACATGGTCAAATGTGAGTCCTGTGCGTGCCTTTCTGATATGATTATAGGATTGGTTCCTACATTATTAGATATAAGTGTTGGGCAGGCCATTCTAACTTAGTGTTAGATATACGTGCTAAAGAAGACCTACATGGAGGCTAGGCCTACAAGCAGCATGAAAAAGGGCTAGCTCTGTAGAAATTCCTATGACGAGAAGAATCATGAGATAGCACGCGTGATGATCTATATCAATGGATGTTCCATATCCAGAGATGATGCTCCAGAGATGATCCAGATCAAGGGATGATCTATATCCAGTGATGATGATCGAGATCGAGTGATGATCTAGATCCAGGTGAAGATGAATTGAAGATGAAGGTGACTTGAATATAGAGATGACTTGAAGGTGAAGATGATGAAGACTTGATGATGATCGAGATGATACAGATAAGAAGACTTGTGATGATAAATTGTGTCAAGAGAATACCTTCCTAGTTAAGAGGGAGTGTTGATGTAATTGTAACTTCAGAATGTATTCACTTGTATTTCTTATGTATTGTAACCTGATGTTTATTTCGGGATGTATTTGTAATGTACTTGAGTCATGTCATGCCCCGAGGTTCCTATCAGGAGTTTCTATAATGTAAACAAGTCATGTCAATTCAAGGTGGGTAACCTCCTATTGTCTAAGGGCTAAAGTCTCTGCAGTTTTGGGGCACTAGGGTTATTAGAATCACCTAGTGAAGTCGTCCCTAATTGGGTTTAGTCAAGTCAGGAATTAGTGTAAATAGAGAGCTAGCCTCTCTTTTTATCACACACTCACTCACACTCAGTTGTAGTGCATATCTAAGGAAGAGAAAGACACTGGGGCAAGGAAGAAATATGTTACTACTATCGGGAGATCATCTTACTATTTTTGGGTTTCACTTTTGGTGCTGATTCTATTTCTGAGGAAGTTGCAAGGTTTTCTCCATTTATGGTTTCCCCGAGAAAAAACATTGTGTTCATTGTCTCTTGTGTTTGATTGTTGTACATGTTTTTCTCTCAGTTAAAGATCCTAATGATATGCTAGCTTAATGTTAAAAATCTATCAGGAGGCCCAAGTGGAGGACTCAGTTTCTCTGATTCGTAGACATGCCGACAGAGGTTGTCACTTGTGTAATATTTGATTTGATTAATAGAAATATATTTTCCTATCCAATAATGTGCATTTGAATGAATATTGAATCCATGGATATGTTTAATTTCTTATACATTGTTGATTATATATGTTAGATTAGATCTAACACCATATTATATAGCATGTTTTTCTTGTTTGCTGTTGTTGAGAGCAAATTGCTAGCACAAGTGGGATTGGAAAAATCTTAATGGGGATCTACTTCAACCTTCTGAAATAAGGTATGATTAGAGATCCTTTAGTGTTAGATGTTTGGTTTCTCTTGCATATTAGGAAGTTATTGATTTGTTAGGTCTAGCTATCTGTTTTGGTACACCCCAAGCCATAGGAAGTTTCTCTCCATAACATATGTCAAAAAAAGAAGTTTCTCAAAGTTTGGGTAGTTTGGGTGGTTATGCAATTGACTCCTTTAGTTGTAACTACTTTTTCTTTGACCCTATATCTTAAAAAGCATATAAATAGAGGTAGGGAGGTCCATGAGAGGGGACTTGAACTTTTTCATTGTCATGTAGGAGGAATTGGGACTCTCTTTTCCCACACCTTTTCCCTAGAAGCATTCTCCTTATGTTTCAGAGCTTGGAGGCTGAGTTCCTTGGAGAAGAGAAGTAGCAGAACTAGATCAAGGTTTTGTGAGGTTCCCAACTTGAAGAGAAGGTATACTTGTACTTCGTTTCATGATTAATAAATATGTGATGTTCTTCTTCTTCCCAAATCATTGTTCAATGTTTTATTGAATCTTTGTTTCTGATCAGATGTTGATGTTAGTCAAATCATTATTTCATGATTATTTGATTATCATTTCTTTATATGTGGGAATATTGGTTTTAGGAAGGTATAATTCATTTTGCAGGTCTCTTAGAGCAAGAGGAGAGAAAGGAGAAAGAAGAGGATTGAAGGGATGCTTGGATCAACCTTCATTTGTAAAGGTATGAACCATTCTAATCTTTGAAACTTGCTTATATATGCTTTCAGAACCATTTTTATCTCTCTTTCAACCCCAATACGTTGATCACCTCTTAAACCCTATCCATAGGAAACTTTCCTCAATAACACCTACTCCTCCCCAAACTCATAACCATTTTGATATATAACTATCTCTCTCCCTAAAACCCCCTCCTCCAACCTATCCCTAATCACCCCACCTCAATTCACCAGCCTACTCCCACACCTACAAATAACCCCCCTCCTCTCTCCCTCTCTCTATATTTCTCCCATGTCCCCCTAACCCTTACCAACATGCACTCTCATTATCTCTCTCCCCTACTCCCCACTCCTTTCTCTCTCCCCCTACTCGTTGCCACCCACCCTCTCTCCCTCTTTCTATTCCACCTCCTCCCTACCACTAACCACCCTCCCATATATCACTCTCTCTCCTCACTATACCCCCATTCAATTTAATTTTCTCCTTCTCCCAAATAACTTAACAACCCCTCAACCTCTATATATTTATCTCCCCCAATCCCCCTCCTCTCCAATATCACTAATCACCCTCCCCCCCACTCCTCTCTCTCTCTCTCTTAATACCTCTTCCATCTAACACTTCTCTCTCTCTCTCTCTCTACCCAACACCCACCAAATCCTGAAGTATATGATTCTTCTCTCGAACTTCCTTACTCAGCCCCAAACCCCTATCAATTTTTATCTACATATGTTCTTGAACCCCTCATCTCCCACTTACCCCTAATCACCACACCCTTAGGTATCTCTCTCTCTCTCATCCCCTACCCTTAACGCCCACCCCCCTCTCTCCCCATTCTAGCTAACACTCCTCTCTCTCTCTCTCTCTCTCTCTTTCTCTCTCTAAACCCCTTCCTACTCTCCCTACCCTTAACTCACTCTATATCTATTCTAATTCCTCTCCCCTACCACTATCTCTCTCTCAAATATAAACCCCCTTCTCTCTAACCTCCCTAATCCTCTCCAAACCCTAACCCTCTTGGTATCTATCTATGCTCTTCTCCAAAACCCTAAACCTCCTTATCTTTATCTTTTTTTCTCCCCCAACACCCCTCCTCCATCATACCCCTAATAGCACCCCACCCTTGAGTCTCTCTCTCTCTCTCTCTCTCTCTTACACCTAAAAACTATCACCTTTACTAATTCCCTAAAGCTCATATGTCAAAACATCTTTTGGAGGAGTTTTTCCTTACTAGATGCCCAATCCTAGGAGCTCTGAGGAACCTTCTCCATTGACATAGAGTGTCATCTCAGGATCATGCCTTTTTCCACTGACAGGAAGTGTTGGTGATACTTGTTGCACTTGGACAAAGAGAATTGACCCTTCCTGATGCCTTCTACTAGTGTGCAAAGAGCATCGATGCTCATAAAATGGAAAAACATCAACTTTCAAGAACCTTAAAAAGAAATTACTCATGGAGGATTATCCCAATTAATATGATTAGGTGGCACTCGAACCCCTAACCTCTAGGGATGATCCATAACCTTCCACCCAAAGAATCTCAACTCATTTGATCTTCCTTTTTCCTATATAAGCAAGCTCTCCCTCATGGATGGGGGAGCACCAGAAAAACACCTTTATCATTGTTGGAATTACTCTAGGTGTGAGAGGCAAAGAGTGTGGTCTTGAATAAGAGGCTTATAGAAGTTTGTGGATTAAAATATTGTGGGGAGAATATCAACACCGAAGCTTGGTTGCAATATTTCCATCTATTTACATTAATCCAAAATGTTTTCCCGTTCCTATAAAAATTATGTAATTATAATTATTTATTATCTTTCTCTTCGGTCATTGATATAGGTTAGCTTGATTATCTTCTATGTTTACTTTACTTTGTTGGTTCTGATCCATGCAGATTATTCAAACATCAATTGACCTAAGGATCTGTAGTCGGTAAGGACCATATTTAGAGGGAAAGTAAAGTTTTCATTATGATCAAGTAATCTTTCCAAGACTAGGGAGAGAACTTCATAGTTGTATTTTTTTGTTCTAGATCTATCCCATTTACACTAGTGGAACGGTTCATGTATGCACCTACCGAGGATCTCTGATAACAAAATTGGAAACCATACCGGGGAAGTATTTAGATCTATGCATTTTGTATTTTATAATTAGTTTTTTTTATTACAAACTCTTAATATTTCTTTTTCTCATCAAAAGGTGTAAAATTCACTCTTTTGCAGTTCCAATTTTCCTCTTTAGGTTAGTATCAACCCTTAGCAAATTCAAGTTTATCTAGTAATTATTTATTTTAAAGGTGTTTATTCTTTTTTATTCTTTGGATGTGCTGACTCACCTGGGTTATTAAGATAGAGAACTAACCCCTCAGTGACATGTTCTATGTGCTCTGATAGAGTGTCACCGACGCCTCTTGCCAAGAGACAGAAAGTGTTGTCGATGCCTTTCCATAGTGAGAAAAGTGCATCAGCCTCTTTGGGATGCCCTCATTAAGACATGCAATGAACGCCAAGGTAGTTAGTTCATAAATCTTAAAGACTCTTTTTGAAAAAAATGTTTGGTTTTGGTTTTTTAAGTCTATTGCATTGGTTATTGTCAGATCGATTAGCGTGGTTTCAATCTAAGTCTATCGTCAAGCTAGATCTTGTAAGATAACCTTAGTAAAAACTTCAAAATTTAGTAACTGTGTGTTTTTTATTTTTTGTCTTGGGTATCATCATTTGTATACATATATATCATAGTTTCTTTAGAACCATAAAAAGAAAAAATGTAGTTTTCTTATGCTTTTGTAGAATAATTTTTAGTTGTTCTTTCCATTTCCATGTCAAAACTATATAATAATAAAAAGATATGTTACTTTGGTTTTGATTAGTTGTTTGAATATGATTGAAAAACTAGAGTGAATCATTTTTTTTTCAAATTTAAATTTGGATATCATAGAAATTAAAGAATTAGTGAACTTCTTATTTTTATGTTGTTAGAGATTTTGTTTGGTTAAGCATTTAGGAGGTTTTGTGTGTTTGGAAATTTTCGAAGTTTGAAGGATGAATTCTCAAAATTGCATGGTTTTTTCATTTGATTATTTGAAATGAAATTTCTCTTATTTACTCTAGATAGAATTAATCAAAAAAAGAATTGCATTTCATTTGTACATTGTATTAGTCTTGCAACCATTACACACTCCATAGAGTCCATTAAACATCAAAGATAAAATTGAATGGTATATTATGTTAAAATTATTTAGAAATCTGAGTGATAAGCTAGAAGATGTGTTCTGATGTCTATAAACATAAGAGCTATCATTTCTTTCCTACACTACATCTTGGGGACTGTTTGATTCTTCCATGTAATAATTGGTATATAGAACAACATTTCACGTACCCTTGTTGTATATTGAAAGGTTCTTCATGTACTCGATGGTATATCAGAAGGTCCCTTTCGAACGATTATGCATTAGACAACACTAACATGGATTTGACCTCCCAAGTTCCTTGAATATATCAGGATACCCTTCTAGGAACCTCTAACGAACTGAGAAAATCCATTTGGTCATCTTGTTAGGGAAATACACTGAGAACAACACTCATTTAGCTACTACGCACGTACCATCTAGGTATTTAGGTATTCAAGCAAGGGTCACACATGCCAAATGGACTTTTTTTGTGTGACCATTGCCTGAATACCCAACTACTTAGACGATACATGTGTAGTATATCCCTTAGTATTGTTCTTGGTGTATTTATTTAACAATATGACCAAAAGAATTTTCTCAATTGGTACAAGTTCCTAAAAGGGTCTCCCGATATACTCAAGGTACGTGGGAGCTCAAATTTGTGTTAGTGTTTCCTGATGCACAATCGTTCAAAAGTGTCCTTCCAATATACTATAGAGTACACAGAGAACCTTTCGATATACCTCAAGGTTACGTGAAAATTAGTTTGATATATCAATTAGTACATGGAATAATTGCACAATCCCTAGGATGCAGTGCAAGAAATAAGCTACAACTCGTATGTTTATAGATGCTGGAACACATCTTCGAACTCACCCCTCAAATTTCTAAGAATTATAAACTAAGATATCATTCAAGTTTATCTATATGGTTAGAGAATGTTTATGGAGTGTGTAGTAACTACAAGATTAATGATACATATGCAATGCAATTATCTTTTTGATGAATCCTATATAGAGTAAAGGAGAGATATTTTCCTTTTTAGCAATAAACGAAAACATCATGCAACTTTGACAACTCATCCTTCAAGCTTCGAAAAATTTAAGACACAAAAACTCTCAATTCTAAACCTAAAGAGATCTCTAACATAAAAATAAAAATTTTGGTGATTCTTTAAATTCTATACTTTTCATAATCAAAAATTAAAAAATAACTACTACTCTATGTGATCAATCAGATTCAAAACACCTAATTAAACACAAAGCAATAGATCTAACGTTTTTTTTATATATTTTTGGAATAGAAATGAAAAGAAAAAGAAAAATTACTCTACCAAAAGCATAAGAGACTACAATATTTTTTCTTTTTATGGATTTGGAAAGACTCAGAGATCTAAATGAAAACAATAATACCCAAGACTGAATTTCTAAAACACGAACTCACTGAATTTTGGAGCCTTTTCTAAGATAATTTTTCAATATTTTGCTCAAAAAATGTATTCAATCTAAGTGCACACTATCATATCTAAAAACATGCAAAGCAGTAGATCCAAAAACTCAAACCAACCAAAGGAAAAATTACAAAAAAAATCTTCTAGAGTTGTAGATGGCCTACCGTGGTGCACCTTATAGGGATGAACCAGGGCGTCCTCAAGGGGATGATGTTCTTTTCTCTTTGCGAGACAACGTCAATGGTGATTTTTGTCTCTGGGAAAAATTTGTTGATGACACTCTATGAAAATAGAAAAAAGTGTCAGGCAGGGGTCAACACTCTGTCAGAGTCACCTAGGTGTGTTGACAGATCTAGAGAATCAAAAGGAAGAAAAAACCTTTAACATAAGAAATTGCAAATCAAACTGGAATTTGCTAAGTATAAAAACTAAATTGAGGAGGAAGATGGACTTGAGATAAGATGTATTTCACACCTTAAATCCTTAAATGAGCAAGATAAAAATCTTGAGATCTTGTAATCAAGAGAAAAGTGAAAATTCATAGCTATAATCGATTCAATAGTATTGTCGCTAAATTTGTATCGAAAATTCTTAATCAATGCGGATGAATATTATTTCCCTAGTATACATGGGGTATATCTATAACAAAATACTCACAAGAATGTATCATCTCCCTATATTGTCAAACTACTTGAATTTAAAGCTTTCTTACCTCACAATGAAGGTGATACTTGTATTTTGAACTATCTAACGATCAGTTGTACCTGTAAAAAATGTTAAGAACAAGATAAAAAAGTGAAAGAAACAAGATAATTCAATGGTATATACTCTCAAGGAGAAAAGTAATGAACAACTCATGTCAACACAAATTATTCATGAGAAAGGGGAACATAGTTGTATTAATAGCAAAAAGAGAAGAAACCTACAACAAAATCCTTGATGTTGAAGCCTTATTCTCACAATGTATTTGAATCACTTTCACACACTCTAGAAAATCTACAAATATCACTCAAAATACCATACTATTTTCCTCAAATACCAGTGATGATTGCAACAACATAAAGGTACTCTCTTGATCCTCTCCTATCATGATCCATGAAGCTTGTATATATAGGCCAAATAGGGACCAAAGGGGTTGATATTATTTGGGAGGAAGGTGAGGATCATACCTAGAGGTTAGGGGTACAAACATCACCTACTACAGGAAGTTGGGATAATCCTCCATGAGGAATTTCATCTAGAAGGTTCTTCAAATATATTATGTTTTCCATTTTTACCAACAATGACGCTCCTTTCCCACTAGCACAAGGCGTCAAGGAGGGACACCGATCCTTCTCCTCAGGAAACAAGTGTCACCATTGCATATTGTCATTGGGAAAGAGGCACGAAGCATGGATGATTCTCTATGCCAAGTGGTAGAGTGCGTTATGACTCCTAGAATTTAGCAGAAAGCTCCTCCAAAAGATGATTTTTCCATGAAAATTTAGGGGATTGAGAAAAGTGACAACTTTTGGGTGTAACAAATCTCACAAGAATTCAAGTAACTCTACATAGAATATGGGATTAATATGGATTTGAGCACTCCATACAATCCTCAACAGAATGATCTTGCAGAATGAAAGAACAAAACTATAATGGAAAGAGAAAAAGAAATACTACATGACCACGATATTCTCATGCACCTTTGCAAAAAAACAACAAGGTCATATTTGTATGTACATAACCATACTCCTCATTGAGTAATTGACGACAAGACTTATGAAGAGTCCTTTTCAAGAGAGAAAATAGAATTCATCTATCTAAGAATACTTGGATGTCTAGTATACATACACATCCCAAAGGCTAAGAGGACACAGCTCGATCCTTCTGATGTGGAGGGAATATTTGTAGGATACATTAACACTTCAAAGTCCTACTAAATATACTTCCTAGTATTTAAGAAGATCGACATCAGCAGAGACATGACATTTGATGAATACTCAACATACTCTAGGTCCAAAAACCTACCTATTGAAGAGGTCAAATAATCTAAAGGAACTAGAGTCTGAGAGACGACAATGGAAGAAACAATTCCAAAATACCATGAATACCATAGCATGGAGGAACCACACGAACCTGTAGAAACATTTCATGTGAAGAACTACCACAAGAGAAAACCATCATGGGAATGAGAGATATTACAAGATGCATAAAGGTATGGCACTCTATATGGGATGCATAGAGAAAGGAAAAGACCTAAACCACAAAACAACTATGCGACCCTGCTATGTGACATAATTGACAAAGAACCTTCCAACTATGAAGAATCAACTGAGAAGAAAGAATGGAAGGATTTCATGATCGAGGAATACAAGTAGATTATGAAGAATGATTTCTAGGAGATAGTTCCAATACTGGAAGGGAACTATGTTGTGACTTCAAAGTAGATCTATAAGATCAAGCATGTTGCATATGGAATAATTGAGAAACATAAGGAAAGGTTGGAAGTACTTGCATCATATCCATACTTGCATTGGTTGTAGTAATGAAATGGAAGGCACACCAAATGGACATTAATACAACATTCTTGAATGGTGTAGTTGAATAAAGTGTATGTGGGCTAGCCACTAGGATTTGAAACACATGAAAGGAATACTTGTGTGTGCAAATTGAAGAAATATTTGTATGGATTGAAACAGGAACCTAGGACATGGTATGGTAGGATGTAAAACATCCTGATGAGATTAGGCTCTACCAAAAGTAAAGAAGACTCAAAAATTTACTTCAAGGTTGAAGGTTGAATGCCTTTGATGCTCCTACTATATGTTGATTACATGTTTCTAACAGGAGAGAACAAACTCATTGTAGATAGAAAGAGGAATCTTGTGACTGAGTTCAAGATGAAAGACCTAGGGATGATGCACTAACTCTTAGGCATGGAGGTGTGGCAAAGTGTAGATGGAATTTTCCTTGGTCAAGGAAAATATGCAGTGGAGATTCTAAAGAGATTCAAAATGGTAGAATGTAAGGTGATAACCACACTTATGGCATCGAACTTGAAGCTATTGTGTAATGGTTCATCAAATTTAATTGATGTCGTGATGTATCGTCACATGATTGGATCATTTATGTACCTGAAGAATACGATACCATCAATATGCTTTGTTGTGAATACCCTAAGATAGTTTCTGACAAATATGAGACATGTTCATCTGGTTGTTGTAAAGAATTTATTGATGTACCTGAAGGGTATAGTTGATTATGGGCTCAAGTATGATGTGAATCATAAGATTAACCTACACAGTTATGTTGATTCAAATTAGGCAGGAAACATCACTTATAGGAAGAGAACTGTGGGATTCTATTTTAGTTTGGGATATGATTTGATATCCTCGTTTAGTAGGAAGAAATCCTATGTGGTTTTGAGTACAACCGAGGTAGAGTATGTTGCAGCTTGATCGACTATTTGTGAGGTAGTATGGCTATAGAAGCTACTGTCTGATTTTTTTGACCTCTAGTTAGACATGACTTGTATCTTTTGTGACAACCAAAGTTGTGTGAAGTTGTTGGAGAACCTAGTGTTCCATGACAAGTTGAAGGACATGGAGATCAAGTACCACTATATTTGAGATATGGTGCAGAGAGGAGTAGTAAAACTCTAGTACATGGTGATGTATGAGCAGATAGTTGATGTATTGACAAAGACAATAGCGTGAGTAAAGTTAGATTACTTCATAGAAAGGCTTGGTGTGATCCAAAACAAATTCCCTAGAAAGAGGGAGTGACGAGTTCTAGCATGGTCAGAGACACAAGTTGTCTTGGTGACGTAATCAGTCATGACATGTTTCAATATTAGAGATGATGAGAGACTTGAAGACACAAATGCACAATATTTCACATGGGAAAGTATACATGGTATCCTTGAATGTAAAAGTCTTGGAATGGTACACAGCTTGTTCGGACGTAATCAATCCTATGGGTTGTGCTCAGATGTAATAAAACCTGGCGTGGTATGTAGGTTATCCTTTTGATGTAACCCGTCTTGGTACAATTTTTCCTTGAACGTAAAAGTATTGGCATGGTATGCAAGTTTTTTGGACGTAATAAGTCCTCAAAGGTTTTCTTTGGATGTAAAGGTCATGGTGTAGTATGCAGGTTTTCCTTAGATGTAATAATTCCTTGACGTTTTACTTGAACGTAAATTTCATGCAGGTTGTTCTCAGACGTAATAAATCCTTATGTGTGTTTCCATGTTGGAGATTTTGTCACAAGGTACTTGTTGTGTGCTTGGGAATTTCTCACATAGTGGTAGACGTAGGTTGTCTTGGTGATGTAAATAAGTCATGGCGTGCTCCTATTTTTGTAGAATGCAGGTTGATCATGAGATGTAATGCACTTGGTGTGCTCCTAGGGGATTCTCACGTAGTGGAAGGCATAGTTTGTCTTGGTGATGTAATGAGTCTTGATATGCTCCTATGTTGGTATAACTTAGGTGATATGTGATATGCATTTGGGATGTGCGATGTGTTCTCTATGTCTAATGATGAGATGATATGGATAAAACAAGATGATGGTAGAATACACAGGTTATTGCAGTGGAAATGTAATGAATGGTCCTAGGTTTTACCTATGCGATGGCTTGCTCATGGATATGATGAAGAACTAAATGAGGACTAAGCCTACACCTAACATGAAATAGGGTTGGCTTTGTAGAAGCTTCTGATGAAAGATAACACTATTCAATGATTAACAAGATGAGGACTATGGAAGTAGCTACAATGATGACTCTGTGATAATGCGGTGATCAAATGTGTTGATGAATGTGCCAAGAGAATACCTTCCTAGTTAAAAAGGAGTGTTGTTGTAATTGTAATTTAAAAAAATATTCTGATGTATATTATCATTGTATATTGTTGCATCCCCATCGGAGACATGTTTCCCTCCTTTTGGGATGTCATTATCATGTATGGTCATTGAGGTAAACCCTCCATTGTAAATCAGGGAAATAGTCCCCAGAATAAATTAAGGAAAATGTACTTTGAAGTATTCTTAGGTAGGTCAGCCCTAATTAGGTATCTTGACTGACCTAGTTAGTTGATTAAGTCACTCAATGAAAGAATATAAATGGGGAGGAACCCTCCCTATTTGGACATAAACTCACACTCTCATGTGCACCTTAGGAGAGAGATGAAAAGTTCACATGAGGAGAGAGAGAAGGACAAGGAGGAGAGAGAGAGCTACAAAAGGCTTCTTATTATTGGTTTTTTCGATCTTCTGATATTTTCTTAGTGACAAAACTATTATGAGGAATTTTGCGAGCTTTTCTCCTTTATGGTTTCCCGGAGGAAAGTATTTGTGTCTTGTGTATCTAATCTATATTATGTATCTTTTTTTCCTTGTTATTCTTTTAGATAAAGATACTAATCAAGTTGAATAAGATTAGAAAAACTAACATGCAAAAGATACAAAGGACAATAAATAGTAATAAAATAAATAAGATACTTTGATGAATCTATGCTAATGATCAAGGAGAAAATCAATAAATAACATTACACATTGTTTATCGGAAAGGAAAACCACATTTGTGTTAATGTAATTGAGGAAAGAATTACAATCAAATTGCCTTAATGTTGGCACTTTTCCCACAAGTATTTCACTCTCAAACTCTACAATCCTTTCACCCTAAAAATACAATATCTTTTCTATTAAATTCTGTCACAACAATCTTGAGACAAAGCACAAACTTACAAGAGTTTCAAGAGAATTTAGGCATGAAATGACATAACAATACTGCAATAGGAGGTTGCAGCTCTGTATAATCAATAATCATGAATAAAATCAATAATACAATTTCATGCAGAATGCATGAATGCCCAGAAAATCCAAATTCAATGGAGGTCATTCGAATTGCATGGATGGGTGTAGCTTAACTGACATTAGCCACACTGAACACACTTATTTAACCACTAATCTAGCCATGATTGACTCTAGCTGAGTCTTAATTGAATTAGAGTGCAAATTTTAACTGAATGTAACTCAAGTACATGTTAATTAGAAGGCGGTAGCACATCATTAACTCCAGAAATCTTTGATGAAGTGAACTAAATTGATATTGGTCATCAAAAGTTGTTTGAGGTGCATTAACTCACTCTGGTTCACCCAAATTAGTCCAAAATAGAAAATTACATGAGGGAGGTTCCTTTACAACTTAACTTAACTGATTGTTAGGTGAAACAACATTCAGTTAACTATTTGGTGCACTTATGACACTCAGATCACCCCAGAATCGCTCCCTGATTAAAGGTGGAATCCTAGTTAGCCTCCCTAATTGAAGGAGAAGGCTTAGTTGGCCTCCCTAATTGAAGGAGGGCGTGGGTGTGCTCATGTTGATTTCATGGTGTGATAATGATGATGCCAATTGATTCAATAAAATTGGGATAGTGGGTAATTAGGCCAAAATTGACCAAATAAAGTGTGTAAGTTGGATAATGACTCCAACACCCCCCGTAAAGCTATACTCAGGAGGAGTAAAATAAAATGCATGAAATGCTAGGGCCCCATAAAAAAATGCCATAGGTCACCCTGTTGTTATAGCGGATTTCACCACTCCAGGTGAATCACACTTTGTATGGCCTTCCCTTGTCCCGCTGTAGACTCTTTAGACCCCATGGACCATATTTTATCCTTTGATGTTACCTTGATCATCCCTTAAACTATATAAAAAATGATATATGCGGCCTTTTACCCGATAACCACGTACATACGCGGGTTTGACCCCGATAACCGCGTATGTCGAGATGTGTGCATAATCCAAATCCTTTTGGAGTTTTCCTTGACTTGGATCCAACTCATTCGACTCCTGCCCTTCCATATGCCTAGAGATCGCTCGGATTCGACCCTTCAGTATCCCTTGTGAAGCTATATAAGGAACCCCTTGGTACATTGAAGGCATATAGAGAGATTGAAGCAACGAAACTATAGTCCATTGTTGACGGAATTTATACTTGAGTCTGCATCCATTTGTCCCTTTGGAGCACTGTTGTGTTCTTCCCAAGCTTACCTTTTGCTAGTGAGCTTGCTATCGTGAGATGGAGGATTGAGGTGGTGGAGGCCCAAGTGGGGGATTCAGTTTCTCCGGTTCACAGACGTGCCGTCAGAGGTTGTATCTATCTTGTAATCTCTGATTTATATTAATAAGAACTATCTTTTCCTGTCCAATGATGTGTATTTGATTGAATATTGTATCCATTGGAATATGTCAAATGATTTTACATTATTGATTATATATGCTAGAATAGATCTAACACCATGATATATAGTATGCTTGTATTGTTTACTTGTTGTTGAGGAAGTATTATATCAATTCAAGCTGAAGATTGGAAAGCTCAATGGGGATCTACTTCAACCGTCTGGAATAAGGTACGAGGTCTGATCCTTTAGTGTTAGACATTTTATTTCTATTGCATATTGGGAAAGATTGATGTCTGGAGTCAAAGTTGTCTGTTGTGGTACCCCAATCCGTAGGAATTTCTCTCCGTAACAGAATTGGTGACTCCGCTGGGGAGTTCCTAGTAGTTGTCCTTTGGGGGTGATTTTCTTGGCATTCAATGTATTTGAATTGCTCTTTCTCTCTTATTTCTGTGTCGGGTCTGGGGGCATGTATTCCTGGTAGAGTCTGATTGGAGTGAAGTTGGTCTCATCCTGTCTGTTTGCCTTGTTTTATGCACCTTTTCTTCCTGTACCTGGGTTTTTTATTTACAGTCACGTATACATGCAGTTTCCCCTAGGATTTCCGCATATACACGTGGGTTTACTGCGAACAGTCACGTATACCCTGGATTTTTCCCTTTTTGTGGAAGTTAATTGGTTGTTGGGTGAATGCTATTAGTTGCTGAGTCTCCTTTGGCACTGTCTGAGTCTGTTTTGACCTCTGGTTCTGACCGGAAACGTTTTTTTTAGCCTAATTTTTTTTTTTTTTTAGGAAAGTTCTTGTCATGGCATTTTCGATTTTTTGTTTGAGATTAGTGCATTAGAGTTCTTGTACCTTAGTGATTTGCTTGGATGCTGTCTATGTGTGCTTGCAGAGTCTGAGGATGGTAGAATCATTCTTTTGCTTTTTGCATCTCTTATATTTTCAAAAAATCCAAAAACATTTGCTTATCATAATGCATTGCATTTTACTTGCACTAGATCTAGAGTTTCTTTGGAGTACTAGTTAGGACTTCATATAGGAAAATTTGCATTCATCATTTGAAGAAAAAATTATGCATTTCACGTAGTACGCATACCCTGTTTACATGGACACAATGCATTTGCATTGATTGTTACGGTGTGCATTTTACTTCTTGTTGCGTCATAACACCACTAGTTGCATGACCATATCCTATTTTTGAGTAATAAAGCCAACTAAAATCAATGCTAATGAAAATGAATTACACTCTTTTCTTTTCTAGGGTGCACCAACAAGCTTAGGTTTTAGGATCTTGTAATAGTTCATTGTAAGTTAATTCTCCAAGATCACTAAACAACAACATTTAGGTGTCTGTCCAGGGAGTGTGTGAAATCCTTGGTATAACCATTGTTCTCAGGATCCTCCTCTCAAACGGGAGTCAAGCACGAGGCAGTGTGAGCAGTTATTGATTGGGATGACCCCTAGTCATAACTGAGTAGCACCGACGATATTTCCAGGATTGTATTCGTATCTGGGGACTCTTTCAGGAGTTTTGGGCTTTGCTACCCTGCCCATACGGTCAATCCCGCCTGCAACTGTCCGCCTCAGCTTTGATTATATTGAGGTGACCTTAGTGACCTTACCTAGGATATCGAGGGGGTACGTGTAGAGGTTATTCTACATGTGTCCCGGCCAGGTTGGGGTAGAACAGCACAGTCGCTTTACGCGTTGAAGCTGAGGGCCACAATAATTGGTTACGTACCTCCGCTTCTTGTGTATGGGAGTCTCAAGCCTCTCCTAGGTGAGACATACCTGCTTCATTTGGGAGCTCACTTATCCAGCCCTTGTTTGCTTGCATTTGTCTTTAGATTTTATTAGTGATTGCTCTGTGCATGCTAGTTGGCCTAGGGTCTACGTAAATAGAGATTCTTTGCTTTTTGTTGAGTCATTGTGGATTCAAGTGCGGTTCCACGCCATTCTCGTTGGTTAGCAAGACTTTTGCCTTCCACTTATCCTCCTCCTTTGGGAGAGAGACCTAGACAATCCGGGCGGACTATGTCACACACTGATTCACACACCATGGAGGATCATTCAGAGACTATTCTTGAGCCACCTCCTCCCATTCGTAATGACGATGGGGAACTTACTCCTACATACGATCCTTCACCTGACCTAGCTGAGTTTGGTCCCATGATTTCCCAGATAGGATCTTTGCATGATAGACCTACTCACCCTAGGACTGATTCCCCATTGACACGTTACCGGTATGGAATGCTGGAAGATACCGAGACTCACTTTCCACCCGCCAGTACTAGCTACGGTAGTTATGCTATGACTGGTTTTCCTATGCACAATTTGAAATTTCATGTCAAATTCGACTCCGAGCCTAGCACTATGCTTGGGGGCAATCCCATTTCTTACCTTGCGGAGAGGTTTGGAACTACTAGTCACATTGCATCTTCTATCCCAGTGGTGGAAGCTACATCTCATCTCCCTCCTAGGTCTAGGGTTAGCGATCCGATTAGGATACCAAGTCCAAGACGAGTGACGATAGGCATGAGTACATATCTTATTACGGAGATTCCTTCATCCTTAGTTCCGAGTTCTTCAAATGTACATCCTCCACCTTACCCATGTGGTCCTTCGAGCCAATATATGGCTACGAGTCAGGTCCGTACTGCGGTTACTAGGCCGATTATGTCTCAATTTTATATACCACCTGTTGCTTCGGGAGGCTATATCCACCCTTCTAGTGGTCAGCTTGTTACGTCCAGGGCATATATACCTACTTCGGGTATGTATGTTCCTCCTTCCAGAGCTTATATTCCTACTTACGGAGTGTCCCATGGGACATCGCATGCGATGACCTATGGAACTTATTATGGTCCGCAGTTGTCACATACCCCAATTTTGTAAAACTATGTAATTGTTTTATTTTATTTTCTGAGACATTATGTTAAACTTAATCCTAAGTAGGGATTGATGACTCAGTAGAGTCAATAGTTATGGAGTGTAATTGAGAATATTTTATTAATAATAAATATATTATGGAGACAACAGCATGGGAGAGCTGTTAAAAGAGGTTACTGGTCAAACTGGGTATTGGAACTAGGTGGAGAGGCAAAGGACAAGTGGCAGCATCCTCAAGCACTTCCTAAGTTGCAGGTGGCAACTTCCCTATATTTGGGGTCATGATTCCCCAAGAAAGTGGAATGTGGGCAGGTGGCTCATTAAATGACAGTTATCCCAATTAAGACCTAGGCAATCTTTAAAAGTACTCAATGAAGAGAGCTCTGGCTGCTCAATTTTTACTCCAGGAAGAATTCATTCAGCTGT
>LPNX010501005.1:4601-155435 GCA_001517045.1 Pseudotsuga menziesii | reverse complement strand
GATGCACACATTATTTTAAACACTTGGAAAATAATTACTAAAAACATTTAATAACCTTCACTGTAAATGCAAGGCCAAAGGCCTATAAAGATAACCATATCGAACTGTAAAATCAAGGCTCGAAGCCTGTCTGTAAAAATTCGTATTTGAATAACTCAAAGGCTTAAAGCCTGTAACCCTATCTTAAGAACCAAAACATGCAAGTAATTAACAGTTTACATCCATGGCCGTAGCCGGTTAAGCTCTTAAAGATCTAGGGTTTATCCCAAAAACAAAACTGTACACCTATCAACCCTCGCCATACCATTTTTTTTACAAGTAAACCTTTAAACACAGTCTCGGCCTGGAGCCGTAACCCTTTTATCATAGGGATAAACCCTAGTGAAGCGTGGGGTATTCTACAGCTAAGCGAAGAGCAGAGAAACCAAGAAACTGAATATGCACCCTGTCAACATACAGCATGGAGACGTACATCGAAGGACCGGGCTTACCAGGAAGCGCCGAGCTATGTTTTCTTTGCGCAACAGCTACGACCTTGAAGGGCAAGTCTGCCATCGAAGGGCAGATAACATTGGAAAGCAAACATGCCAAGTAAAAAGAAATCTTAAGTCAGTAACCCTAACAGTTACATAAACAAACAAAAACTTAAAATAAAAATCACAATTGCATTCTTAATCGCTTACATGCGAAGGTCAAGCAGTAAGCAGACTAGAACGAGGGTACTAGAACCCTTTCATCACCGGGAGAATCGAACAGCACCTCGACAGTGCCCACAAAGTAACGATACAACACAGCCTGCAAAGAATCAACACAGCCCACGAAGGAGCTACACAATACAGCCACGAAGGAGCTACACAATGCAGCCACGAAGGAGAAACGCAATACAGCTCACAATGGAGCAATACAACGCAGCCACGAAGGAGAAATGCAATACAGCCACAAGGGAGCAATACAACGCAACCCACGAAGAAGTAACCCAACACAACCCACGCAGGAGCACAACGAAGACGGGTTACACACCAGGCTATCTCTAAGCAAAATCGACCAGCAAGAAACACTAGGGTTTGGCAGTGCAGCGCTCAAAGCCCGCAGGCGAGAGGAGGACTGAATCGTTTTGGAGGCAAGTCAACTTATATTTCCCAATGCATGGTGAGGAGGCAGCCACGTACACCTTTAAATTATTGCCAATAAGTGGGTCAATCCCTAATGTTTCGTAACATTGCCTTGTCAACGTAATCATAGTGGGAAAGTTCCATATCATCGCTTTTGCCAACATAATCATAATGTTGAAGGTGCTATATAACCACCCTTCGACCTTGACCTGCATAAGGGTAAACATCATAATGTTAATGATCAAGTATAAAAACAATTATTACATTGCAATATGTATAAACTATACCCTATTTTATGTTAACCATAGTGTAATATATTATACATTCAATGAAGCATTATAACTTTGGAATAATGGCTTTGTAATGTTAAAAGCCAGAATATTGATCCTCATGCTAAAACCATGAACTACAAAGATGACTTGATATTGTTAAGTCTAGTTCAGTAATTGGAGTGTAAAAGTTACATTGGGAGACCTCACTTGAGGTTAGTTCATTTGATTAGAGTATAATCAATGAACTTAAATTACAAGACTAATGAAATCTAATTGTAGAGTTATAGTCGCATAAATTATACAGTATATACCTTGCGACCAATTACCATAATGTAATAACGTTAACAAGGAGTCTAACCCATGCTTTTACTTGTCAAAGTGTTATTATTTTTATGAGTTATTTTCTCAAGGAGTGACCATGCACAACATGGGAAGTAGTTCTTTTATCATGAATTATATTATTATAAATGTCTATGCCCATAATTATACAAAGAACTGTTTATTTTACAGGAATTGAACTGGTGATGTTAACCAATCAAAAAGGGCGACATTTTTAAAAACTGTATTAGCCTTTGTCAACCTTTAAATTTGCTAATGAACATTACTTTTGCAGCTTTTACTAGTGCTAGTAATTTCAATAATTTTTTATAGGCAGTATTGGAAAAGAAATCTATGTAAACTGCCATCCTTATCTCTGAATGTCCATTCAACTGAAGAGTTCATAGATATATCGGGAAATGACAATTCTTTTCTTTAGTGTCTTTAACCTTTCTCATCATATATTACTTTATATCAAAAATGAAATAAAGGAGGCTATACCTGTAGAAGCTGAATAGTCCGTTTAACATGCATTTAATTCTCTACTGAAAGCATTTGGTAACAGCATATGATTTATTTACTCTAGAATGATCTATTAGCAGCAATCCCAAACACTTTACCTGTCAATCTGTAAGATAAAGGAAAACTGTGTGTGTTAGCTTTACAGCTAAGTAAGCCCAGTCTAAAGTAGTATATCCACTTGCTGTTGCAAACAGAGAACAATCAGAAAACTGAAGAAAGAAAAACTCAACTAACATTCCAACCAAGTAAAGATCTTACAGTTACAAAATAAATAGCATTAACTAATCAGTATTTAACGATTGTGTTAACATACAATTATGCTATTTAAAAGTTTTTAAATTTTTGAAAATTTTGGGGTTTTGACAGCAGTATGGACAGGTTTCTTCACCTTACGGAGGTGGGTATCAACAACTTGCTTACTCTCCTAATTATGGCTTTGTAGCTCCTACTATTCAAGGTCCACCTTACTATGGTACTTCCACGTCACCTTATACAGGTCAGACCGGAGGAGGACACTATGGCCAAGGCCATGGTGGTGCTCAAACCTATGTGAACCAGGGAGCGGTCCATCGACCTCATCATGCTAAGCTCCCTTTCCTCATGAAGCTTAACCTTCCTAACTTATCGAGACTTACGAACGATCCCGTGGCTCATGACCCGGCTTGGCCGGCTATCCCTACCAAGATTCCTTCGGACATACCTAAATTCGAAGGAAAACCGGGAGAGGATCTGAGCGAACACGTTACCACATTTCACCTCTGGTGCTCTTCGAATTTGTTACATCAAGACTCAGTCTACTTGCGACTATTTCAACGCACCCTCACAGCGCCTGCGGTGAAATGGTATATAGAGTTACCAAAGGGATCCTTTACCTTGTTCGACGATCTTGCGATGACTTTTCTTAATCACTTCCAGCTACCAGTGCACTATGATGTTGGTACTGAACTCTTGTCGAAATTTCGGCAAGATAAAGCCACCCATATTTTTGATCATATTCAGGAGTGGTGTAGATGGAAGAGATTAATTAAAGCCTTTATACCATTGGAGTTCCTTCTCGAGTGGTTCCTCAAGTCTTTATTTCCATATATCGCGAAGGATGTTTCCACATCCGGAGTGCAGAATGAGGAACAAGCAATCTTTAGGGCGCAGGAACTGGACTTGATTTATGCTCAGTCTGGTTTGTTGTATGAGATTATTCCCAACGCTCCTCGTTCTAGTTTCGATCCCAAGGTCAAACCTGGACCACATGCCGACGGCATTGTGGGTTGTGCAAGTGTGAAACCTGTAGATTCAGTTGCAAAACAAGTTAGTCAATTGTCTCTCAACCAATCTGCTTCGGGACAAGCTACGGCTTCATCTCAGCCCACCCAAATGGCGAGTGTACTTTCTATACAATCGTCGGACCAGAAGGGTAACCAGCAACCCAGACGGAATAAGAAAAAGGGTAAGAATAATAATCGAAAGGGTGGGAATAAGAATGAGAATGCTTCCAATCATGACAAGAATGGTCAGAATGTTGTTGGGGACAAGCAAGCGAAACGTAAGGTTAAGTTCCCTTGAAAGCTATGTAAGGATGATCACCTCACTTACTTGTGCCCTAGAATTGATGAAGCTTCGAGACTCTTAGCACAAGGCCCAGCTGTGCTAACGAACCCTTTACCGCATAACCAAAATATGAACTCGAAGTCCCAGGAGCAATCTAGTGAGAATGATCCACCAGAGGCTAGTGCTCGTGGGTGCATTAACATGGTCTGTGCTGCCAAGGTTGTGACTCATGTGAAAGATTATGGATCATCACAACCCAGCCCAGGCAAAGAACCCGATCCACCAGGAACTCCTTTGCGCATTGAGAAACCTGCGGACAAACCTGAAGCTGCACCTCGCATTCCTAAGGGGTACTTAAGTGCTCGGGGCATAATCCAAATGCCCGAGCCACCCAGAATTATTCAGTTGTTGAGGATTTGGGTCATACTCCTTGTGCAATGTCTGCATTGGAAGTGCTTCAGAGTTGTCCTTCGCAAAGGAAGGCTTTGCTTTCTGCTCTTGGTGTGAACGGTGATGATTCTTCCTCAGTGATCAAATTTGAAACCGCAGGTCATCAGCCTCGCTTGCCCTACTATGTGTTGCTTTTGGTACATGTATAATGTCTTAATATGATCATCAAGCGCACTGTGATTGACGAGGGCGCTGCTGCATCTATGATGTCTTTGTCCTGTTGGAAGGGTCTTGGTTCTCCTGAGTTGTCGAAGTCAGCGACTATGTTAACTGCTTTCAATGGGAGATCTTTTAGGCCGAACGGCATCATTCCTTCCCTTAAATTCTGTTTGGGAGGGAAGACCATTGCGATAGAGGTTGAGGTGGTTGATGCGCCCCTCGACTACAATCTCTTGCTAGGTCGGAACTGGATGTATAGTATGCAAGCCATTGCTTCTTCCGTGTTTCGCGTTGTATGCTTTCCACATAACGGGAAGATTGTAACGATTGATCAAATGGCATTCAAGAATTCCCCTGTTACTGCATCTTTAGGAACTTCAGTTCCGGTCGTTGAACACTCTCAGCTGGAAACTAGGAGTGTGGGTGTAGGCATGTATCCATTCCTCATGGGAAGCTCTAGTTGTCCTGCACCGATCCTCATGATAGGATCTAGTTCCGATAGGGATTCGTCTTCTACAACCTCAGTGTCTTTTCACATGACTCATATGGAAGATCCTTGGATTCTTCCTACACTGAGCATTTCACGTGAGCCTGTCGAGACCAACGTGCCGCTTCCTACAACCATGATAGCTTATCAAGCCAATCTTATGGATGTTGTGGAGCCTTGTTCTTCCTCTTTGCGGACGGAGGAGGAAGACCCCTATGTGCTGCCTGCATGGGCAGTACAATCTTCTCATGCCCATGACTTCCTAGATACGGTTTTCCCTTCCAATGAAGCGATCATTGAGGCTATGTCGAGTGTTGAGCCACCATGGGAGGAACTTCATCATATATCATATTTCCTTCCACCGCTTGACCGTTTGGAGCATGAGGATTATAGGGAGATTCTTAGTCAGAGAGTTGGTATCCCCATGATTCCATTAAGCTCTCTTGGTCAGATGGCTGATGGGAACATGGTGAACATATCTTCCACGATTGCTATCAACATCTCTAGAAATCTTGGCACCATTGAGAATGTCTATATTGGGGCCGATTGTTCCCAAGCTGAGATTCTCGAATATACCAAGCTATTCAAGGAATTTCGTGATGTTTTTTCTTGGTCTTATGATAAGATGCTAGGTATTGACCCTCGGATTGTCGAACATGAGATTAAGACTTACCCCAACGCTAAGCCTATTCGACAACGTTTACACGCTATGAATCCTAGGAAAGCACCCACCATTAAGGCAGAGATAGAGAAGCTGTTGAAAGCCGGTTTCATCTATCCTGTTCCCTTGATGGAGTGGGTTTCAAACCCTGTTCTGGTGGATAAGAAGCAGGGAGCGATCCGAATATGCACTAATTTCCATGATTTAAATCATGTCTATCCTAAGGATAACTTCCCCACACCGTTTATTGATCATATTTTGGATGAGTGTGCAGGTAGCAAGGTGTTCTCCTTTATGGATGGCTTTTTCGGGTATAATCAGTTCCAGATTAAACCTGAGGACCAACACAAGACTGCATTTATTTGTCCTTGGGGAACGTTTGCATATCAGAAAATGCCTTTCGGCCTTAAAAATGCCGAAGCTACATTTCAATGGGCGATGACCTTGATTTTCCACAATCTCAAGTCTATTATTGAAGTATTTTTGGATGACCTCGCTGCCCATTCTCATATGAGAATGCGTCATTCATATCACTTGAGATTGGTCTTCGAAAGATGCCGGCACTATTCGGTTCGATTAAATCCTCATAAGTGCATCTTTTGTGTAAAATCAGGTCGTTTATTAGGATTCATCGTTTCAAAGGAGGGCATAAGAGTCAATCCCTTAAAGGTTGAGGCAATACTTCAGTTGTCTCCCCCAAAGAATATTCGTCATATTCAGTGTTTGCAAGGTATGGCAAACTTCTTGCGAAGATTTGTGGTCAATTTTTCCAATTTGACTAGAGGCTTCATGCGTCTCTTAAAGAAGGATACTCCCTTTGAATGGGATGAGCGAGCCCAAGAGTCCTTCGATGCACTTAAGCGAGCCCTAGCATCAGCCTCAGTGATTAGTCCTCTGGATTATAGCCGTGATTTCCTATTATATGTGGCCGCGTCTTTAGAGACGATTGGTATGGTATTGGTTCAGGAGGATGAGGAGCTCCAGGAGCATGTCATATATTATCTGAGCCGAAACCTTATTGATGTAGAGATTAGTTATTCTCATGTCGAGAAGCTTGCTTTAGCGACCGTACATGTGGTTCAGCGTTTGAGACATTATATTCTCCTTCGCCAGACCTTGGTTGTGGCCCATGTCAATCCGTTTTAGTTCATCCTCACACAAAGGATGATTGGGGGAAAGTATAATAAATGGATTGTCGTCCTGCAAGAGTTCGATCTCGAATTTGTTTTAGCAAAATAGAAGAAATCATTAATTTTTGCAGAGCTTATATCGGATTTTTCGAGCGAGGCTGAGGAGTCGGTTTGTGAAGATACGTTTGTTGATGAACACATCTTCTTAATCGCAATGTCTAACCCATGGTATGGAGATATTATAGTATATCTGCAAACACAAAGGACCCCTACTCACCTCTCGCAAGATGAACGATGACAATTACATCACGTCTCTAAGAACTACCTTATAGTGGACAATACTTTGTACCACCATGGGGTAGATTCCATTTTACGATGTTGTTTAACTCATGAGGAGGCTGAGGTTGTGTTGAATGATTGCCACGGAGGGGCGTGTGGTGGTCATTTATCTGGGCTTTCTACAGCTCAAAGGATTTTGAGAGTGGGTTATTTCTGGCCGTCGATCTTTAAAGATTGTGTTGATGCAGTCAAGAGGTGCCACCCTTGCCAGTTGTTTGCACAAAATATGCGCTCGAAGCCTGCCCCATTACATCCCATTATCACTGCCGGTCCCTTCACCAAGTGGGGGCTCAATTTTATGGATTTCAACCCAGCTTTGGCTGGGGGGCACCATCATATTATAGTGGCTGTATATTATTTCACAAAATGGGATGAGGTAATGCCTACAGTAAAATCCGACAGTGAGACAGCCGCTCACTTCGTATTCAACCAAATCATTACTCGGTTCGGGATTCCGAAAGAGCTTGTCACTGACCATGGCTCGCACTTTCAGAACCGTATGATGGAAGAGTTGGCATCCAAGTTAGGGTATAAGCAAGAGCACTTCTCTTCTTACTACCCCCAAGCGAATGGACAGGTAGAAGCAGTGAATAAATCACTTAAGTCCATTCTCCAACGAACCATCGCACAGAGTAAGACGAATTGGAATATTATGTTATACCCTGCTTTGTGGGCATATCAAACCGTGGTTAAGACTGCCACTGGTTTTTCTCCATATCAGCTTGTGCATGGAGTGGATTCAATATTGCCGGTTGAATGCAAGATTCCTTCGTTGAAGCTAGCTGTGGAACTCTTACCAGACACTTCACCTTTGGAGGAGCATTTGGTCCACCTTGAGCAACTTGATGAGCAGCGTCGAGATGCCTTGGTGGCTCTAGAGGTTAATAAACGTCGCGTTAAGGTCCAATACGACAAGTTTGTCTATCCAAGAGTGTTTAGTGAAGGAGACTTGGTCCTTTTATGGGATTAATCGAAAGAACCCTTGGGGGCAGGGAAATTTAATCCTATGTGGCGTGGTCCTTACGTGGTCAAGCGTGTATTAGAGAAGGGTGCCTATGAGTTAGTTGATTACGAAGGCACATCTTTGGTGGAGCCTAGAAATGGGCTCTATCTTAAAAAATACTATGCATGACCTTTAGCCAAGGCTGCTTGTTGTATACTATTGTACAACTTTTCATAGTTAGGTCTTTTTCTTATCGTGATCGGGTTTGTGATTAGTTTCCGTTTCTTTTGGCAGATGTCAATGGAATCTTCCACCTACATAGGATTCGCGAATGGTGCAAGCCGTCACACTCAACACTTAGCCTCTGTTGCTTGGGTGATTTATACTCCTATGGGTCAGGTACTGTCTTCAGGAGGTGTATGTCTACGGCCATATTCCAACAATGTTGTAGAATATAGTGCCGTTATCGAGCTTCTATGCGATGCCATTTCACATGGTGTTCTATCTCTTGAGGTACGTCTTGATTCGAAGTTAGTAGTGTCATAGCTCAATGGTTTGTACCATGTTAGAGATCCGGCATTATTGAGAATATTCTTACGTATGAGATTGTTAGAACGGCAATTTGACAATATTACATATATACACATTCCAAGAAATGATAATCAAGTTGCTGACTCATATGCTAACTATGTGTTAGATTGGCATTTGTTTCATTCATAGTAAATTAATCACAAACATTTTTACACATGTAAATAAATAAACCAATCACCATAAAACTTTTTATATATATCAAAAATGTGGTAATACATAGTGTCATATACAAAAGTGGAGCTTTCAAATCTTCCATCATATAATACACGGTCGTACAAAACATATATACTCCCAGGTGTCTAATCCTGTGGAGGGGGAGGGTTGTGATCATGATACGTCACTACGGCTCTAGCTAGCTGTCGGAATAAACGCATCCATGCGCATGGCACACCCACCACCTGTCGCTGCATGGCCTCGACTTGCGCCATGGGAACCCTGTGAGTCAGTCGCACAAAGTTGGTATGAATTCCCTGGAGCATCCGCTCTGCATCCGCACCTGTGATGTCATCCCCTCTTCCCCTCTTCGGATATGACGTGCCCTAAATCTGCACATGAATGGTAGATGTCACTATGTGTTGTCATATTCCTTGGGATCGCTCGGATTCGACCCTTCAGTATCCCTTGTGAAGCTATATAAGGAACCCCTTGGTACATTGAAGGCATATAGAGAGATTGAAGCAATGAAACTATAGTCCATTGTTGATGGAATTTATACTTGAGTCTGCATCCCTGTCCCTTTGGAGCACTGTTGTGTTCTTCCCAAGCTTACCTTTTGCTAGTGAACTTGCTATCGTGAGATGGAGGATTGAGGTGGTGGAGGCCCAAGTGGGGGATTCAGTTTCTCCGGTTCACAGACATGTCGTCAGAGGTTGTATCTATCTTGTAATCTCTTATTTATATTAATAAGAACTATCTTTTCCTGTCCAATGATGTGTATTTGATTGAATATTGTATCCAATGGAATATGTCAAATGCTTTTACATTATTGATTATATATGCTGGAATATATCTAACACCATGATATATAGTATGCTTGTATTGTTTACTTGTTGTTGAGGAAGTATTATATCAATTCAAGCTGAAGATTGGAAAGCTCAACGGGGATCTACTTCAACCATCCGGAATAAGGTACGAGGTCTGATCCTTTAGTGTTAGACATTTTATTTCTATTGCATATTGGGAAGGATTGATTTCTAGAGTCAAAGTTGTCTGTTGTGGTACCCCAAGCCATAGGAATTTCTCTCCATAAAACCTGTACAATAAAGTAACTCTAAAATGCTGAAATAAAATTCCAAGTGAGGAAAAGAGGGAAAACCTAGTGGGAAAACCCCCCCTCAAGCTGAACACTGAAGAAGTAACTAATCACCCTGATGAACTCAACCCAAATAGTGAATGAAGGTAAGTGAACTTTTTCTTAGTAAATTTATTGGTGAATATATATGCAATCTTCTCATTTGTAGGGAAGTATTATAGAACAATTGTCCTATCATGCACCAACTCCCTGATGGAATGCATGTGTATATAAACATGTTTGGTCCTCTTACTGGTAACTGGATCTATGGAGATATTGATATCACTTTGGCTGTCACAAAATATAATTGTGGAAAAAGCACTACCATTCTCAAAATCTAAAATAATGCTTTGCAACCAATCAGCTTGGATGTAAGCATTCACTGCTCCCTTGTACTCGGCCTTTGCTGAAGACAATGCAATGGCGGCCTTCTTTTTTCTAGACCAAAAAATGGGGCCACCACCAAACATAAAGACATACCTAGAAGTGGACTTCCGATCTGTTATCTCCCAAATAAAATAAATTTATTTTTAATAGTATGAATAATTTAAATGATGCAATGAAGGATATGAAGATCACTAACAGTTTTGAAGACCTCTATTTTTTTATGCAAATTTCATAAAGTTGTGGTTTCGGTGGCTTGGGAAAGGATTAGAACATCTCATTAGCCACCAAAATATGGAAGATAAATGGCGAGTGGAAGACCCCTTCAACAGTTAGGCATATTGCTAAACTTTTTACTATCATCGAAACATTTTTAGACAGTGATCGAAGGTGTAGTCCTCTATTTTTCTGCCACTTGCAGAGAGGATAGTGGCTAAAGGTTCCACCACTGCAGAGAATATAGCTGTTAAAAGTTTTGGTGGTGAGAATATTTGGAGTTCTGATCACCGAAATTATGGAGTCTTTGTTCACTATGGCGCCGCCACGACGGAGGAAATACAGACTAAGAGTTTCGATCGCAGACGAAATCAGTTCGGGACTCAAAAAATTTAACAAATCGATGAGTTAGTTCTCAAAGGTACCACAATGACAGAGAATATAGTGACTAAGCGTTCCGATTCAAACTTCCAATGACCTCCGACAACGATGAAATTAGATCAAAAGAACTAAGGATTAAGCAGCGGTGAGGTAAAACTGAAAGGTGTCGAAATGTAGGTGATATGAAAAAGAAAAATGCCGCCAAATGCAAGTAACAGAAGTCAAAAATTGAAAAGACTAAACTGTCAGCCAAATAGTTCATTGTGGAGCTGCAATGGCGAAAGAGAAACTTAATACGGGGTCTGCAAGTAGATGAAACTTCAGCGTCAGAACTCAGAATCACTAGTTGTCGGCAAGATAGTGAAATTGGAAGCCGCAACAGTGGAAGAAATAAGACAAAGCTTTCGATCGGCGGCTGCAACAACTAAGTAAAAAGGGGTTTTCAGGCGGATTAAACGAGATGGGGCACTTCAGTTAAATGCCGATACACTGGATGTTGGCATCAATTTCACAGCAAACCAGCAGTAGTGGTTATCGGCTACCACTTTAGTCATCAAAAGATCACCCGATGAACTAGATCTTCACAATGAATAAACAAATTGTCAGCAAGGGTTTGAATCCCTAATCAAGAAAAACTATGACTTTCATTTATTTTTGTGTAAACAGATCAATTTTTCAGGATCTGTAAATTTTGTAAAAGGCTATAAAGCCCATGATTATTTCATTAATAAAGGTTTGAACCTGGGGATTTATGATCCTGTTCCATTATCAAGCATCTCATCTGGTTTATTTTAAGTATAAGCTCTTAAGTTATGATTTGTTCATCCATCTCTTTCTTTACTGTGTTTATTGCCTGAATGTGCATTTAGGTAATTTTTAGATTTATTAAAGGGTCAATAGCTATCATCCTATTGGTTATTTAGTGATATTTGATTTATAAACACCATCCTCAGTAGGATTTAGCCATTTATATGCATGTGTTATGTGTGTAAGTCTGCCAGCCTGGTGAGTTCTCCATCCCTGCACCTTTTGTCAAACTACTAAACAAGTTGTAACTAAAGCCTTGTGATTGAGTGAACCTCATGCATGTCTAGAGAGTGGGAGGTTATATATGTTATCTGGCTTGATCCAATTCATAAAACCCAAAAACATTTTAAGTTACCAAGCATCCTTGAGCTACAACCTAGAGGAGTTTCCTGGAGAGATAACAAAGTGGCACCGCTACTGGGGAGAGGATATTGAAGCTTAGCTTCCCTGGGATATGACATAGATCCATGCTTTGATGATAGACAAGGCTTGGACATTATTACAATTGTAATCATCTATCTAGCAACTCCATTGATATAAGGTGGCTTCAAGAAGACCAAGTACTAGAGTAAACCCAAAGGGGCCACCAGCAACGCCCGTTTTAGATCCAGAAGAAATCTTGAGGAAAGCTAGGGCTTTACTATGATAGACCAACAGTGCTGCACAAAACGCTACATCAGGTATTTCAAGAAATATTTTTGCTGATATTTCTTTTGCTGAAACTTTTAATTCCCATAAATTTTTAGATACATCAAAAAAATCTAGGGCTTGGGCATCCTCAAGCACTGCTGTTTGTGAAGGTCCAATCTCTGGTGAGTTCACTAGGATAAGTATACCACCGCCTTCTCAGCAAATATCCTCATCAATGCTGCCTTGCACCTCCATCTCCATACCCATTTCCAATATGGCTACCCCTCAATTGTCCAATATGGAAAGGATCCTAGTAGCTAGGTATGCACCCCTAGTTTTTCCAAATCCTCTCGCAACCATGCCTACTAGGGATTACCTCAAGTATATGCCTAAGTTCACAGGGGAAGGGGATTTCACTGCTAAAGAACATCTAGAAGATTTTTATAGCTATGCTAAAAATATAAACATAGAACAAGAAGACGTATGGACCAGAGTATTTGTGCAAATCCTAGATGGTCAGGCTAGAAAGTGGTTTAAGGAACTTCCTGTTGGGTCAGTGGTAGGCATAGAGGCCCTAGATGACATTTTCCTAAAGCATTGGGGAGAGAGGAGAGACCACCTCTACTACATCACAATGTTCAGCAACCTGAGAAGAGAAAATGGTGAGTCTGTCTCCAACTTTACCAAAATATTCAACAACGTGTACAGTAAGATCCCTACTGAGATTAATCCCACCAGTACCTCAGCTATGATAACTTATGTGAATGCTTTTGACTCTGACTTCTACCTACTTCTTAGAGAAAGGAGGTCTGCCTCCTTATCACTTATGCAGGATGCTGCCCTAGAGGTAGAGTCAAACATTCTGGCATCTCAGAAGGTCCAAGGGAAGGTAGACAGGAGAAATCATCCAGCATACTATAGTGGGGCTTCGGCATCAGAGAACAAGATTGAAAAAATGACCAAACTCTTAGATAACCTGACTACTGAAATGTCAAAATTGAAGGACCAAGGACATATGCCGGTGATGGGTAAGGGGCCAAGTGACTTTGCTCCTCGAAACCCAAATTTTGTACCTTATAGAAGAGGAAACCCCCCTGTTCAGATTATTAGAAGGGAGAGAAATCAAGGGGAATACCAGAGGATAAGGGATCCATTTCAAAATGTTGTATTAGAAGAAGAGCTGGAATTCATTGAAGACGAAGGAGAAGCTGAAGACAATATCCACTGCATGGAGGATGAGGTGGACTATTCTTTTCTTACCCAGGCAGAATATGAAGAAGCCTTGATTGATGAGCAGATCACTGAAGAGGCTGTCTATCAGGATGATAGTTAGGAAGGTTACCAACTGAGGTCTAGGTTGGTTGCTCCCCTCAAGAAGAATGCTGCACTTGTCAAGCAGCTTTCTGCACCTGCTAGAAAAGCAGTTGTTTTACCAAAGAAAGTGGTTGTTTCACCCAAAACATTGCTTAAACTAGCACCTTCAGCCACACCTGGTCAAGTCCAACTCAAACCTAGATCTCATGAGGTAAGGTTTCCATAGAAGATACATTATACTTTCAACCTTGAGTCTGAAATTTGAAAACTGAAAATCCCTTTCCCTCTAATTGAGTTGATGAAGGATGCATTTTAAACCTCCATTCTGAATTCCCTTCAACCCAAGGTGCACATCGACACTGAATTCGTGAACTTACAAGATGACAAGCCTGTTGTAACCCTAGGCCCCATGATCGAATACCTAAAAGACACTTTCCCACCATTCTATATATCCTTGAACATCCATGATAAAATCCTCCAAAACTGTTTGTTGGATTCAAGAGCCTCTCATAACTTAATGCCAAGGGCTATGATGGATGAGATCGGCCTCAGAATTACCAAGCCCTACCATGATTTAGTCTCCTTTGACTCCAGGAAGGTCAAGTTCTTGGGCTTCATCAAATACCTTGCTGTAAACTTAACTTAGATGCCTTCAAAAAGCATAATGATGGACATCGTAGTGGCTGATATTCCTCCAAAATTCGGCCTTTTGTTGTCCGGGTCATGGAGCAAAATATTGGGCAGCACCCTTCAGATGGATCTCACGTACACCACCATTCCCATGTTTGGAGGGGATACTAAGAGACTGTACAGGGAAAATCAACTAGCATACATCATAAGCGAGGAGAGCCGCTCAGTGAATCACCTGATCTACATCGTGGACACCGATATCAGATCCTGCATTTTGCCAATAGATGATAATTAGCATACATCAATTTAGATCACTGAGCCCACACATCCACAGCCTGAAGAAGTCACCACAGCGATCTGGACCATGTATTTCGACGGGGAAAGTGCTCAAAACTCAGCAGGCATAGGGGTTGTGTTGATCTCCCCATCTAAGGAGAACATTCATCTGTCGTATAAGCTCGATTTCAAAACCATGAACAATGTAGCAGAATATGAAGCCTTGTTGCTGGGATTTAAAGTGGCCAAGGAGATGGGGATCATGTGTGTGAATATTTTTGGGGACACAGACCTCATCATACAGCAGGTCAACAACACTTTTCAGAGGAAAAATATCAGACTAAAGGCCTACAGGGACGAGGTATGGAAACTCAGAGACTCATTTATGTTTTTTGAACTATCATATATTCCTAGAGATTTGAATCACCTAGATGATTCCCTGGTTGTCTCTGCAAGTCTTTTTGTTCCTCCTTTACCCCCTAGGCTCAGCTATGATGTTCAGGTCAAGTACAGACCCTCTCTGCCAGAAAATGTAAAATTTTGGAGGGTGTTTGAAAATGATGGGGAGCTGAGTAAATTCCTTCAGTTAGTGGATGAATTCTATGACATACACATAGACCAAGAAAACCTTAACCTTGAGGAATCCAAGAAGATCAATTTAAAAGATAAAGTGACTAAGCATGATATTGTCCAATTGACCAGCAACCACATACGTTGAGGTCTAGTACCACTGGAAGAATTGTTTAATCACAATGATGTCCCTTTCAAGCCTGCTAAAAGGGAGCTAGATCCTGCTATTCAAGAGCACAACATAGGCAGCCAGAGCCATCCAAAACTGATAAATCTATCCACAAGGCTGACTGCTAAATATAAGTCTAAATATTGCAGCTTGATAAAAGAGTTTGCTGATGTCTTTGCATGAGAGTATAGTGACCTAAAAACGTATGACACCAACATCATCCAGCACAAGATTCCTTTGGATAAGGACACCATTCCTTTCAAACAGAAGATGAGACCCATCAGCCCTCTTATATTACCAGTGATTGAGGAAGAGATCCATAAACTCCTCAAATCCAAGATCATAATCCCCATCAGGTATTCCAAGTGGATTGCAAATCTAGTAGTGGTGAGAAAGAAAAATGGAGAAATCAGGTTGTGTGTGGATTTTAGAAACCTGAAAAAATGTTCCAAAAAAGACAACTATCCACCATGTATGCTAAAATGCCATTTGGGCTAATGAATGCTGGGGCTACTTTTCATAGAGCTATGGACCTAACTTTTGTAGGGCTAAAAGATAAATATGTGCTGATATATTTGGATGACTTAACAGTTTACTCTCACAGCCATCATGACCACTTGCAGCATTTGAGAAAGGAATTTATGAAGTGTAGAAGGTATGGAATATCATTGAACCCCAAGAAGTCCCAGTTTGCACTCAATGAAGGAAAGCTCCTAGGCCACATAGTCTCAGCTGAAGGTGTAAATATCGATCCAGTAAGAATGGAGGAAATTCAGCAGCTGGTAATACCAAGGTCAAAAAGAGACACTCAATCCTTTTTAGGCAAGATAAACTTTGTCAGGAGATTCATTCCAAATTTCTCCGAGCTGGTAAAGCATATAATAGTCATGCTAAAAAAGGATGCAAAAATCAAGTGGACCAACCAGGCAAGAAATTATTTTGAAGACATTAAGAAATCCATCATGGAGGCCCCAACCCTGACTAGTCCCTACTACACCAAGGGTTTTTACATTTTCTCTTTTGCATCTTATCACACAGTGGCAGCTGTACTATTACAAAAGAATGATGAAGGTCTTGATCATCCAATTGCTTTCTTCAACAGAACCCTGAGAGATGCTAAGCTGAAGTATGACCCAATTGAGAAGCAGGCTTATGCCCTCATAAAATATTTGAAGAACTTCAGAATCTACATTCTCCATGCAAAGGTCATTGCATATGTCCCTTCAGCTGCTATGAAGGATGTTTTGACTCAGCCTAAAATTGATGGGAAGAGAGCTAAGTGGATTTCCAAACTCATTGAGTTCGATGTAGAGGTGAAACCCACCAAGTTGGTAAAAGGATTAGGTCTGGCCAAAGAAAACTGTGAACTGTTGGGAATGAATTTCACATACGTCAGGTCAGGAAAGGTGTAGACTATGGTGGCAGCTGAAACAGAGGAAAATAAAGATCAGAATAACAATCCAACAGTAGCTGAGAACATATCTTCATGTGAGTGGTACTCAGGTATCATTCATTTTTTGCTAAAAATTAGAAGTTTCTCCTAACCAAGCACGAACTCTAAAATTGAAATCTCTTAAGTTTTGCATAATTGACAAACTGCTATACTGGAGGGATCAGTCTGGGATTTTGTTAAGGTGTCTAGATAAAGAGGAAGCAGAGCAAGTCATGCATCACTTTCATTCCAGTACATGTGGAGGCCACCACTACTGGAAAACCACAGCCCACAAGATATTAAAAGCAGGGTACTATTGGCCAGTCCTTTTTGCTGATGTATGCACTTTTGTAAGGGCCTATGACCAATGTCAAAGATTTGTAGGGAAGCAGCAGCTCAAATCCTTACCCCTTAGGCCTGTTATAGTGAATGGGCCTTTACAACAATGGGATCTAGATTTCATAGGTGAAATAAATCCATCTTCCAGTGGACAACATAAATGGATCTTAGTAGCCACTGACTACTTTACCAAATGGATAGAAGCAATACCCACCAGAAATGCCACTCATCAAGTCATCATGAGATTCTTATATGAGAACATCTTCAGCAGGTTTGGTTTCCCGGTAAGGTTAGTAACTAATAATGCACAAGCCTTTAAAGTTGGGGCATTGGTTAAGTTGTGTGAATCAATGGGTATTCAACTGGTGCACTCCACACCCTATTACCCACAAGGCAATGGCCTGGCTAAGTCATCCAACAAAAGCTTAGTCCGGATCATTAGGAAATTTCTAGAGACAAATCAAAAAAGTTGGGATTCAAACCTTAAGTTTTCCTTATGGGCTGATAGGGTGACAGATAAAAGATCCATAGGGACTTCTCCATTCAAACTAGTTCATGGCACTGAGGCCATCTTCCCTATCCAGCTCACCCTTCTAGTGGCAAAGTTCTTTCAGCAAGAGGAAGATGAACCAAATGATATGATGAGAAGGCTGATGGATTTGGTGGAGTTACATCAGATCAGGGAGCAAGTTGCAGGAAAATCAGAGGCTCATCGATAGAGGATAAATGGCATGTTTGACAAAAGAGCAAAGGCAGAAAACTTCCAAGTTGGGGACTGGGTCCTCAAGTGGGATGCTGTCAGACGGGACAAGGGAAAACATGAAAAAATTGACTCTTTATGGATTGTCCCTTTTGTTATAGACTAGGTATATGAGAATAACACCTTCAAATTGCAGAATCTGGAAGGTGAAGAGGTATTCGATGGCCCAGTAAATGGGCGATTCCTAAAACTCTATTTTATTTGAGGATCTCAGGCCTTATAATTGTAAATTAGTAGATTGTAGGTTGTTTTTGCTTTCGGGATAAGACTCCATTCCCAATTGAACAATAGAGAATAGTGTTAAGTTACTTAGTTGCTTTTAGGGAAAGGCATTTTGGTCTAGGGTTCTTGGGACCTCACAGGGAGGTTCCCATCCCCGAGTAGGAGCCAGATGTTATCTCCCAAATAAAATAAATTTATTTTTAATAGTATGAAGAATTTAAATGATGCAATGAAGGATATGAAGATCACTAACCATTTTTAAGACCTATATTTTTTATGCAAATTTCACAAAGTTGTGGTTTCGATGGCTTGGGCGAGGATCAGAACATCTCGTTAGCCACAAAAAGATGGAAGATAAATGGTGAGTGGAAGACCCCTTCGGCAGTTAGGCATATTGCTAAACTTTTTACTGCCATTGGAACATTTTTAGACAGTGATCGGAGGTGTATTCCTCTATTTTTCCGCCACTATGGAGAGGATAGTGGCTAAAGGTTTCGCCACTGCAGAGAATATAGCTGTTAAAAGTTCCGATGGTGAGAATATTTGGATTTCTGATCACCGACATTGCGGAGTCTTTGTTCACTATGGCACCACCATGACGGAGGAAATACAGACTAAGAGTTCCAATCGTAGACGAAATCAGTTTGGGACTCAAAAACTTTAACAAATCGGTGATTTCGTTCTCAAAGGCACCGCAACGGCAGAGAATATAGTGACTAAGCGTTCTGATTCAGACTTCCAATGACCTTCGACAGCGATGAGATCATATCAGAAGAACTAAGGATTAAGCAGCGGCGAGGTAAAACTAAAAGGTGCCGAAAGGTAGGTGATATGAAAAATAAAAATGTTGCCAAAGTCAAGTAACAAAAGTCAAAAATTGAAAAGACTAAACTGTCGGCCAAATAGTTCATTGCAGAGCCGCAATGGAGAAAGAGAAACTTACTATGGGGTCCGTAAGCAGATGAAACTTCGGTGTCAAAACTTGGAATCACTAGTCGTTGGTAAGATAGTGAAACTGGAAGCCATAATAGCAAAAGAAAGAAGACAAAGCTTCCGATCGGTGACTGCGGCAACAAAGTAAAAAGGGGTTTTCGGGTGGATTGAACGAGATGGGGCACTTCAGTTAAACACTGATACACTGGCTGTTGGCGGCAATTTCACAGCAAACCAGCAGTAGTGGTTATCAGCTACCACTTTAGTCATTAAAATATCACCCGGTGAACTAGATCTTCACAATGAATAAACAAATTGTCAGCAAGGGTTTGAAGCTTTAATCGGGAAAAAACTATGACTTTCATTTATTTTTGTGTAAACAGATCAATTTTTCAGGATCTATAAATTTTGTAAAAGGATATAAAGCCCATGATTATTTCATTAATAAAGGTTTGACCCTAGGGATTTATGAGCCTATTCCATTATCAAGCGTCTCATCTAGTTTATTCTAAGTATAAGCTCTTAAGTTGTGATTTGTTCAACCATCTCTTTCTTTACTTTGTTTATTGCCTGAATGTGCATTTAGGTAATTTTCAGATTTATTAAAGGGCCAATAGTTGTCATCCTATTGGTTATTTAGTGATATTTGATTTATAAACACCATCCTCAGTAGGATTTATCCATTTATATGCATGTGTTATGTGTGTAAGTCTGCTAACTTGGTGAGTTCTCCATCCCTGCACCTTATGTCAAACTATTGAACAAGTTGTAACTAAATCCTTGTGATTGAGTGAACCTCATGCATGTCTAGAGAGTGGGAGGTTATATAGGTTATCCGGCTTGATCCAATTCATAAAACCCAAAAACATTTTAAGTTACCAGGCATCCTCGAGCTACAACCTAGAGGAGTTTCCTGGAGAGATAACACAATCTATGGAATCCCCTATCCAATCTGAATCTGTATAACTAACCAACTCTAGCTCAGAATCTGCATCATAGTGAATGCTGTAGGATCTTGTGCCTTGAATGTACTGAAGGATCCTCCTGGATTCCTTCCAATGGAGACCATGAGGCTGTTGCATGTATATTGATACAAAATTTATGGCATAACAAATATCAGGCTGTGAATTTTTCAAGTATAGCAAGCTTCTGATCAATTGGCGCTAAATAGTGCAATATTCCATGGGTGGAATGGATTTTCCCTCTTCAAGGATGATCCCTAAGAGGAAAAGAAATGGTGCAGCCTTGAAATCAGCCGTGTTAAACTTAATTAACAAGTATGAAATATATTTTTACTGAGTTACCATTATCCCATCAAATTTTTAGGATATTTCAAGCCCAAGAATTTGCTTCAAGTGCCCCAAATCACTCATTTCAAATGCATCATCGAGAGCAGTTTTTATGAAAGAAATTGAAGCAAGTGTGCTTCTTGTTATCAAAATATCATAAAAATATAATAACATGATAATAATATTACCATAATGCTGCTGAAAATATACATTTGGATCATATTTGCATCTCTGGAATTTTTGTGAGAGCAGAAAGGCATCCATTTTGGCATACCAAGATCTTGGGGCCTATTTCAACCCATATAATGATTTCTGCAACTTACTTACCAAAGAAGGATCTAATGTATACCCTTCAATATGCTTCATGTATATTTCCTCATTCAGATATCCATGAAGAAAATAACTCTTGACATCCTTGTGATGCACCCCATAGTGCTTGGATGCGGCAATGGCCAAAACTAGCCAGATGGAGTCCATATTTCCCACCGGTGCAAAGGTCTCATGATAGTCCACTCCTTGGACCTGGGAGAACCCTTTTGCAACCAGTCATGTATTTTATTTTCAGGTTGTTCCATCAGCACAAACCTTTTTCTGAAACACCCTCTTTCATTGAACTAATTTCATCCCAGGTGGAAGAGAAACCAGCTCCCAAGTAGCATTTTTCCGAAGAGAATTAAACTCTTCATCCATAGCAGCTTGCCATATCGGATATTTAAGAGAATGGTAGTAGGACTTAGGATATTTAAATAACATGTATCATTCATTAATTAATCATTTCAAGAGAGATAAATACCTACTCTTTGAAAATCAGATCGGGTTCTTCTTGGATCAGCAGGATTTCCAATGTTTGGCCTGACATAAGAGAGTGTCTTTTTGGACCAAGTTGGGAAATGTGTTTGCACTTCAGAATATGATTCTGAACCTGATATTTTTTTTCTCACTAATATCAAATATCATATCTTCAAAATAAAATCCTTCACTCCCACTTTCATCACCCAAATTATTAGCAGAACAAGAGGGAATTTTAGCAGAATTTTCTTCAACTAGTTCTACCTCTTGGAGAGGCTCTTCAAATCGGACACTTCTTTCAATGAAAATTTGTTTGGTTCTGATATTTAGAAGCTTGAATCCATTATATTATTATGGATATGAAATGAAAAAACATTCAATACTTTTTGGTTATAAATATTTCCTCTTGTCAAGCGGAATTCGAGCCCATGCAATGGACCCAAAAACCTTGAAATTTGACACATCTAGCTTCTGTCCAAAATAGGATTCAAAAGGAGTCTTACCTTTAATGGAAGAGTGAGGTAATCTGTTATGAATGTGAGAAGAAACATTCATGGCCTCACCCTATAAATTTTCAGCCAACCCTTTTGCTTCCAACATGCAGGTAGTCATCTACTTGAGAGACCAATTTTTCCTTTCCGCTAGACCATTTTGCTGAGGTGTGTAGGGAATTGAATGCTGGATTTGGATCCCACTATCAGAAAATATTTGTAGAAGTTCAGATTTGAGATACTTCCCTCATTATTATATCTGAGATATTTAATCTTTCTCCCAGAGGCATTCTGCACCAATGCTTTGAACTCGAGGAATCTTTTCGAAACTTCATATTTTTCTTTAGAAATAACACACAAGTGTATCTGGAGAAATCATAAATGGAGGTAATTATGTAACATGAACCACTATTGGATGTAGTATGAATAAACCTGATGATATTATAATGAATCATCCCCAAAATAATTTTTTCCCGGCTTGCTTTCCCCCGATCAAACTTGTGCTCAAGGTGTTTGTCGACAACACAACCTTTGCAAATTCCGCTGGAAGTTTTGATGAATAGGAGGCCTTCAACCATGGAAATTTTCTGAATTTGTTCCAAGTAGTTGAAGTTTAAATGACCAAATTCCCATGCCATATTATACTAACCTCATTCCCATGAGTCAAAAAAGCGGTGGGCTTTGCATCCGCAACAAACTGGGAAAACTCATAGGCCTTAGCATGATGGTTTGCTATGCTTGTTGCAAAAAGTTTCTTGGATGAAATATCAATGATTTAAACATCATCTGGGATGAAATTTACTTGCTTGGGAGCTCTAGTGTGTTTCATTTTATAAACACTCAGCAGATTGGAGGCCAAGGAGGGTACATACAAAACATTTAAAAAACTGTCATTTTCAAGTTTTACGGTACCTTTTCCTTTCGATATGATTTGAGAATAATATCCCATGTGAATGGGAATGATTTTGTCAATGTCTAGAGATGTGAAGGATTCTTTGCTTTCCATCATGTGATTCAAAGCTCCAGATTCTATGAGAATAGTTGTGTACTTGGAGGTGCTTTCCATGAGAGCATGTTCTCTTTCTTGTTGGGTATTCTGATCTTGATTATCTTTCTTCCAAGCACTCTCCAGAAGATTGATATTGTTTCTCTCAAGGAAGAGAGTCATCTCATCAAGATTATTCTTCATGTAGGCATGTTTAGGGTGGAATCCATTCCCGCAATAGGAACACTTGACTTTCTCTTTTCCTTGGTTTCATTTGTTCTTGTATTTCTTTGAGCCTGAAGACTCTTCTTGCTGCTAGTTCTTTTCTTTAGGATTTGGAGGATCAAATTTAGCCTTTGGATTCTTCTAATTTCATTCACTCTTCATATTTTGGGCCCCGAAGCAAATAGAGCTTGATATTTTGAGGATCTAATGATCCCCATTTGCACAAGCTTGTCATGCTCATTTGTGAGGGACTGGATGAAGGCATCAAGAGAAGGAATTTTCCAATTTGGGATTGTTAGTTTCCCAGTATGGAATGTAGAAACAAAAATTGAATAATCTGAACCAAGTTTTGAGAGGATAGATAGGATGAGTTGGTCATCGTCCTTCTCAACCTTGCACTACTTCAACTAGAGCACCAAGTGCTTGAATTTTGTAAAAAAGTCATTCATAGTTTTGTAGTTTCCTGGATTCAGGGAAATAAGCTCATTTTCAAGCTAATATATCTGTAGATCATCTTGCTTATCAAACAATGAAGCGAGCTTATCCAAAATATCCTTTGGAGTATTTAATCCCGTGATGTGGAAAACAAGATCTCTGGAGATAGACAAATACAAGAAACCATAAGCCTCATCCAGCTTATTCCAGTACTTTATCTTCTCAGTTACAACATTAGGATATATTTATGTGTTCATTTTTACCCACTAGAGCCCTTTTGAACAGATCTGAATCTCCATATCCTCCTTCCATTGGTGGTAATTGAAAGGAGTGAGAGGAGAGAATAGAATCCATGCAACTGAGGTAGAGAATGCAGTCACGAACATATAAAAATCTCCAATAAACACAAAAAGGGAACCATAAGGTCAAACAGCCTGCACATTTTAGGTTTTCATCACACCCTGCATAGTTGATCAAGAAATCTTAATAAGTAATTCCTTTACTTGGGATATTAAGTGGTAAACCTTCGGCTTCTGGTGCAGTGCTGGAAATTTTGAGCTTTTTGCTCAATTTTTCATGTTAGATCTATCAAAACTCATGTTTTTAGAAGAAAAAGATTTTTCCCACCTTGGCTCTAATACCATGTTAAATTCGGTCACAACAAGATTGAGACAAAGCAGATACTTACAAGAGATTCAAGACAATTTATGCATGAAATGACATAACAGTAATGCAATAGGAGGTTGCAGCTCTGTATAATCAATAATGGAATAAAAGAAATAATACAATGTCATGAAAAATGCATGAATTCACAAACAATTCGAATTCAATGGAGGTCATTTGAATTGCATGGATGGGTTTCGCTTAACTCATAATAGCCACATTGAACACACTTAGTTAGCCACTAATCTAGCCATGATTGACTCTAACTGAGTTCTAACTGAATCAGAGTGTAATAAATGACTAAGTCTAACAGAATGTAACTCAAGTACATGTCAATGCATGCCAATTAGAATGTGGTAGCACATCATTAACTCCATACAACTCTTATGAAATGAACTGAACTGATATTGGTCATCAGAAGTTGTTGGAGGCGCATTAACTCACTCCAATTCACCTAAATCAGCCCAAAATAGACAATGACACGAGGGAGGTTCCTTTAAATCTCAAATTAACTGATTTTTAGGTGAAACAACATTGATTTAACTATTTGGTGCACTTATGACACTCATATCACCCCAAAATTTCTCCCTGATTGAAGGAGGAAGCCTAGTTAGCCTCCTGATTGGAGGAGAAGACTTAGTTGGCCTCCCTGATTGAAGGAGAAGGCTTAGTTGGCATCCCTGATTGAAGGAGGGGGTGGGTGTGCTCATTTTTATGTCATGGTGTGCATATGATGATTCCAATTGAGTCAACAAACTTAGGATAGTGGGTAATTAGGCCAAAATTGACCAAATAAAGTGTGTAAGTTGGATAATGACTCCAACATTTTCCTCTCCCTCCTAGAAGAATTTCAGCAGAATAAGGTTGCTTTTCTGGTCCCTTCTCATCCATGAAGGTAATATTACATTTATAAGAAAAAAGGATATCAAATGGGTTGAGATTTTGTTGAAAGAAGTTGACAGATCATCCCTAGGAGTTAGGGTCTTGACTACCACCTAATCTAATCGGTTGGGATAAGACTCCATGAGGGATTTCTTCTAGAATGCTCTCAAAAATATTATTTTTACCTTTTATTGTGTGCTTCCACTATTTTTATATTAGAAACAAGAATTAGTAATGACCAATGCTCCTTGCTCAAAGGAGAGGAGTGTCACCAATTCCTTTTGTCATGACTAGCAACAAGCGTCGACCTTAGATGACATCTTATGTCAAAAGGAAAGGTGTGTCATTTATCGTATAAATGAGGCTTCTAACCATGAAAAATTCCTTGAAAAATATTTTGGTATATGAACTTCAAGGATTTAATAAAAATGACAATATTTTGGTGTAACCAAATGCCCCCAAAAATATGAAGCTAGAGGTATGTGATAGGTGAAATACTTTTCTAGATTTGGGTTGGAATATGAGACCGAAGACTTTTAATTGGATACTTTTTACAGTACCATACACTTTGAGCTATATACTCTGACTAAATCACAACATGAATTCCAACCAATACATTGCATATCCATGTATAAATGATCATATCATGGCTGCCAACGTACATTGTAGATCCATGATGAACAAGACTCAAATTTGGACATAGCTACCGGACATACATTATAGATCTATGTCATCATGACTAAACCTTGAGGTTAACCACCAGACATACATTCTGGATCCATGAAGTGACAAAATCACAAAATAATACATCACAACCTGGGGAGAGGAAAATATTCAAGTGAATGCCTGAATTGTTGGAATATTATAAACCCACTCACAACTTAGGATAAAATAAATAATCAATTTTGATTAATTTCCTACCCACTAGCCTAGATAGTTGGAATCCAATTGCACTTAAAATTCAACACTTTCAATCTATACCCCATGAATTATTTAATTCTGATTTTGGGTTGATATTGACCACTTTATTGACTCCCAAAACTAGTAATTATGATTTCCTACAGATTCTTCCTTATTCTACTTTTATCCAATTTTTATGTGGATAACGTAAAGCTAGTTAACTAGGAAATTGGTATTTTTGTTGGCAAACCATCCTCCATTGGTTTATCCCCATATTCCATGATTAACAAGTCTTTCCTTTAAACATCATCACTCACTCATGCATTAGATAATTCACAAGCTCTTATTCTAATTAGGAAACTGCTTTATTCACCTATGGGGTTTATCATATTTAGTAAGCTTGTTTTATGAGATAGCATGAATTGTCTACTAGAAACTCTATTTTCCTTTATAAGGATGTATTACCTATGTAACAATATCAATGATCATTTATTGATCATTCATTAATGTGTGTTCATTAATTCCTCTTCTTCTCTCCTTATGCTAATTCTCTGCAATTCTTTGTGAGGTTAATTGTGTGCCTAAATCCTTAGCTAGTTTTTGAAATTCTTTATTCCATCAAGGCTTTAGAATTTATACATGGTGTTGGAGCAGGGTCCTACAGCTACAGGAAAAGCTGCTATTTTGGAGCGAGGAAGTCAAAGGTAACAGTACCCGAGCGGCCGAGAAGAGAGAGCTCAACCAATGCACTTAAGGCAACGGCGTAGACAGGAGGGCTCAGCTACCCTCATAAATAGAAAAGGAGCAACGGGCCGAGGTATTGAAGATGAAGTATAGAAGGGAAGCAACCGAGGAAGCGGTGAATGTACCCACAATCAGTGCCGGGAAGCATGGAAGACTGCAGAGAGCTGTGGTGTGATGAAAAGTGGCAGTTCGAGTACAGATAGACCAACTGTCATAGTTAGGGTTTGGGTTACTGTTGGGACAAGCCCACAGTGTTGTAATGGTGAGACCTTCGGGCCGCCTATATAAGCATGTATCTTATATTGTAAAAGGTTAGCTATTCAGACATTTAGCTAGTCAGTCGATGATCTATTAGCTCATAGACATTTTGTATTATAGAAGAGCTGAGCTCTGGTTCTAGTATTCAGTCTTTAGTATCTTATTGTAACCAGTAGTTGACTCCTAGAGCATGTATGTAACAATCCACAGGGATTGAGAGTGAGAGAGAGAGAGAGAGAGGAAGAGTATATTGTAAGAGAAGCAATATAAGAAGAGAAGAGATGTAAGAGAGAAGGGCTCTCGGTAGTGTGCGCGGAGTTACCCAGAAGATCTCAGCTGCATATGAGGTTGCAGCGGAACTGTGTTTACTCTCCCAAGTTATAATATATAAACCAGTTCTCGTGGACGTAGCTTCTACCCTGGAAGTGAACCACGTAAAATCAGTGTGTTGTGTGGTTGATTCATGTGATTGTGTTTACTTATTGCTATCTGTCATTCATTACATGAACTTTGCTTACAGTTAATGTATGTATGATATCTTTCAGTTACAAGTAGCATAGAGGTTTACATGCAAGTTGAATGAATCAAGTGTTCTGTGTATGAGTTTACCAGTGCTTGATTCATGATAGTAACAGTTGCAGTGTTAAGTGATTTATGTATACAAGTTCAGCAAGATTGCGCATAGTCAATGTTAAGCATATTAGACCATAGAAGTCTAAGTGAGGCTGTTTAACTTGGCTAGTGTACCTAAGGGAGAAGGCCCTTAGACCTCGAGAGTCATATTAAGCCCTACTATAGGAGATATCGCAAGCAAAAGAAGCAGATATCGCACCGTCAGAGGAGTTGCGGTGTGAGATATCACAGGAGAGAAGGAAAGTAGACGAAAAGGTTGCACATCGTCTGCGAGGCTGCGATGCGATAGAGTCCTCCTCCTATCATAGTTAGCTACTAAGATAGAATATCGCCTCACAGAGAGATCCTGCGGGCTAAGAAGAGGTAAGGACCACCAGGATGCCACAGAACCTGGTTGAGGACACTTGAGTCTTTAGCCAACCCATAAGATCACTTCGGGTGAGACTTCAGGCCGCTCTGCGGTCTGTTGCCGAAAGGGCCAATGAGCTAGGGGTGTTGTTGGTACATAACAAGTCAACCCGGGTCTGCCCATTTCGTAACCAACACATGGTATCAGATCTCCTATCTGAAAAGTCTTACTCATAGTGTTCTTGTCAAGCTATGCTTGAAACGGAACAAGAGTGTGTCGAAACTATGGAGAAAGAAGTCGTAGGAATTCGACAGAGATTTACAAGGATTTCGCAGGAAGCCAAGGAGAAACTACAGCAAGAGAAACCAGCTATTAGTGGCTCAGGGGTGAGCCACAAGTAAGTGTTAGGGGACTGTTGGAGTAGGGTCTCGCAGCTACAGGAAAGATGTTGTTTTGGAATGAGGAAGTCAAAGGTAACAGTACCTGAGGGGCCGAGAAGAGAGAGCTCAACCACTGCACTTAAGGCAGCAGTGTAGACAGGAGGGCTCGGCTACCCTCATAAATAGAAAATGAGCAATGGGCCGAGGTATTGAAGACGAAGTACAGAAGGGAAGTGATCGAGGAAGCGGCGCCTATACCCACGATTAGCACCGGGAAGCATGGAAGACTGCAGAGAGCTGTGGTGTGACGGAAAGCAGCAGTTCAAGTACAGATAGACCAACTGTCACAGTTAGGGTTTGGGTTATTGTTGGGACATTCCCACAGTGTTGTAATGGTGAGAACTTTGGGCCACCTATATAAGCATGTATCTTGTATTGTAAAAGGTTAGCTATTCATGCATTTAGCTAGTCAGTCGATGATCTATTAGCTCATAGAAATTTTGTATTATAGAAGAGCTGAGCTCTGGTTCTAGTATTCAGTCTGTAGTATCTTACTGTAACCAGTAGCTGACTCCTAGATCATGTATGTAGCAATCCACAGGGATTGAGAGTGAGAGAGAGAGAGAGAGGAAGAGTATATTGTAAGAGAAGAAATATAAGAAGAGAAGAGATCTAAGAGAGAAGGGCTCCCGGTGATGTGCGCGGAGTTACCCAGAAGATCTTAGCTGCATATGAGGTTGCAGCGGAACTGTGTTTACTCTCCCAAGTTATAATATATAAACCAGTTCTCATGGACGTAGCTTCTACCCTAGAAGTGAACCACGTAAAATCAGTGTGTTGTGTGGTTGATTCATGTGATTGTGTTTACTTATTGCTATCTGTCATTCATTACATGAACTTTGCTTATAGTTAATGTATGTATGCTATCTTTCAGTTACAAGTAGCATAGAGGTTTACATGCAAGTTGAATGAATCAAGTGTTCTGTGTATGAGTTTACCAGTGCTTGATTCATGATAGTAACAGTTGCAGTGTTAAGTGATTTATGTATACAAGTTCAGCAAGATTGCACATAGTCAATGTTAAGCATATTAGACCATAGAAGTCTAAGTGAGGCTATTTAACTTGGCTAGTGTACCTAAGGGAGAAGGCCCTTAGACCTCGAGAGTCATATTAATCCCTACTATAGGAGATATCGCAAGTACAGAAAGTCGATATCGCACCATCGGAGGAGTTGCGGTGTGAGATATCACAGGAGAGAAGGCAAGTAGACGGGAAGGTTGTGCATCATCTGCGATGCAATAGAGTCCTTCTCCTATCAGATTCAGTGACTAAGATAGAACATCGCCTCACGGAGAGATCCCGTGGGCTAAGAAGAGGTAAGGACCACCAGGATTCCACAGAACCTGATTGAGGACACTCGAGTCTTTAGACAACCCATAAGATCACTTTGGGTGAGACTTCAGGCCGCTCTGCAGTCTGTTGCCGAAAGGGCCAGTGAGCTAGGGGTGTTGTTGGTACATAACAAGTCAACCCAGGTCTGCCCAGTTGTAACCAACACATGGTATCAGATCTCAGGACATTAAATCTCTACATGACAGCAGATCTTTGAGATCTCATTAATTAATCCTTATTTTCATATTTGTAGGTACAAATTCAAATGGATTCGAGAGTATCGGTTCCTATTCTTACTCTATAATATCCCCATTTTTGACCCCGGTTGCATTAAAAGATACATGATGTATATGTTGAAACTAATCATAGTGTGGAGCTAAAGGAAAAAGCCCCACCATTAATTTGGTTATGTATGTCTTGGAAATAGGGATCGTTGTCGATGGTATATCATGCTATCCAACACATTATAGTTTTGGGAATCATGTAAACATGCACATTAATTAAAACAAACCTACAACCAGCTACGACGATGCAACGTTAAATGAAAAGGGCATGACTCCTAAGGTTAAGGGGGGCTTGTCTAACCCGTGGGGGTCATTGGGAGTGTCGGCCACCCGTTTAAACTTCTGCTATCTGGGAGCACTTATTGTTGAGTAGTGGTGGGCGTGGCAGGATTTCCAGTCCTTTCCCACGTGCCCACTCCACCAGCGGACTCTTCCTCTTCATGTCGCTGGGGGCAGGGAAACGATTACCACTCTCTCCACTCTTTGGCTCAAGGGTTTTGTCTTGACCATCTCATGCAGGCAGGGGTTCTACTCAGTTCTCCCTTCTCTCACCAATTGTTGATCGATGGACCTGTTTTTCTTCCCACAGCGAGTCATTCTGTTTTTCCTCCATTCACACAGAGAGTCTGACCCTTTTTACATTATCAGACTGTGAAAGGTATCCATGGTTCTTCATGGTGAGATCAGCTATGTTCTTCCCTGGCCTAGGAAGAGGATCGATTTCCCTTTTGTATTATCGGACTGTGTGCATGTGTTACCCTCACATTTTTGTGGTTCGTGTACCTGTTTTTCCCAGTCCAAGATTGAGAATCAGACTTCTCTCCCATTTTTGGGACTGTGTAATGTTTCCGTCACTTCATCATTGAGCTGGGACTATGGTTCTTTCCCTAATTTGGTAATTTGTTTTGGTTTTCCCTCCATTGTTTGTGGTTGTTTTTTCTTTCACATTTTGAGCTGCTATAGGTTGACATTGAGTCATTTTGGCCATGATAGGGCCAAGAACGACTCAGGTTTTGTTTTTCCCCTATCCCAGTTGTGAACTGATTATTTTACTGTGGGTGTGTAGTGGTTGGTCTTCATATTTTTAGAGTGGGATTAGAGGCTGGGTGTGCTTGAGAAACCTGGTGTTTGGGAGCCACTCTGACAGAGTTAGACTACAGGATTTCTTCTCCACAACCCTTGAAGAGTATTGGAAAGGGAAGTCAGGGCCTAAGGGATTGTGAAGAAGAGAAGGGATTGATTCCTTGTGTTGGGTATGTGAATGTCTTAGAAGTCAAGTTAAATCTGGTGTAGGAATCCTTAGCTCTCCATTGATACCACCAGCTTAGCATTTAGCCTTTCCTAGCTCCTTGATGGCCTGGTAAACCCTACTGTGTGGGCATGGCTGATTTGTGTACCTTGGCTATGTGTAAGCTTGCTTTGACCCTTATTCCTTGAGAAATCATGCCTAGCTCAGGGGTGGCAGTGTTGCTAAGAGATTAATGAGCACGCTGGCCTATGTTTGGGTGGAACGTTGCAGCGATGTAGCTGGTTGCAGGACGAATTCTTTTTGAGATGAGTATTCTTGAATATTTTGTCTCTGCATTTATAATTACCGATTAATGAATATGATGAACATGTGGTATGCTTGATGGATGTATGTTTGCTTCCACTATGTAAATGAAGGATTATGTGTCTTAGTATGTTTTATGTTTTATGCTTTATATTTTAGCATTATTTGCATGTTCATGTTCATGGGGCTATTTGCCCGAAGGTTTTTATTTGTTTGGTAGCGTCCTCTTCACCGGTCAGAGGGTCTAGGATGTTACAATATGGTATCAGAGCCAAAGTTGCAGCATGGGCTTGAATGGGCCGTGAAGATGCAGTGACAGAGCTTATGTTGTAGCATTTGGGCCTCAGAGAGCCAGGAAAGATCAGCTAAGAGAGGCAAGTTGCTTACTACCCAGAAGAAACCAGGAGGAAATGGGTGAATGACAGGAAAATTCAAAAATTTTCTAAGTGCCAGAATTATCAGCTCATTGGAAAACTTAGTGATAATTTCTTCCAATGCAGTGGAATAGCTAGTTTGAAGGTCACCCGACAAGGGACAAACAACCTTGGTTTTGGAAAATTCTCTAAGTGCTAGCCATCAGCACATCAAAAAACATAGACAAATGGACCTCCGATGCAGACCCCAGCGGCGGTGAAATTAGTTAGATCAGCAACATTTAGTTGATCAACCAACCGAAATGGCAGTAGAGATCCTCTGAAAACCACCGAAACATCGGCGAGAATTAGCAGATGAGAGCGCCAACGCGGAGGAAAAGTAGGAGGAATTTCCTCAAAAAATTGCTTAAGTGTGGAACCCATCGACGATTGGCAAACTTTAGACAATGGCATCGTCGATGAATAGCTGATGGAACCGTCGATGAGCTACATTGGGTAAAATTAGTTGATTGGGCATCTGTCCTTGTGGCTGGCTAGTGGACTATCCTTCCAACGGATAGAGTCCCCAATCGCCGATGCCGCAGAGGAAATTCAATCCGACAGTTGACGCAGTGGAAAAATTTCCAAAATTTTTCTAAGGCATAAGATCATCAATGATCGGGAAAGTTTAGTTGTTGGGATCATCGATGACTACAGGACCGGATCGCTGACAAATAGGTGATGAAGCTCGCAAGGCTAGTGAAGTGGATCGACGATCATTAGTTAAAGGAAGAGCTGATGCAAGGAAGAAATCTCAAAGATTTATCTAAATTTCAAACCCATCGATGATCGAAAAATGATAGATGATTAGAGCGACGATCGACAGAAGATGGTTGATCGAGCATCCCCCGTTGTAGTTGTTTAGTAGACTATCCCTCTGACGAACAATTGTTCTGACCGCTAATCGGAAAATTATAGTTGAAGTATTCACCAACACCGTGGGAGAAGTTTGTGGTTTGGTCCGTCGATGGGCATCAGAAAATTTTAGCTGAATGCGCGTCCGTCGTTGCAGAAGCATAGACAACTAGCCACCCGAAGCACAGAGCACCCGACCACCGATACAGCGGTTAGTCAATTTTCTCGTCAATGCGATAAGACTGAATGGCCCCAATCACCAATAAAACCTGGAGTATTAGACCACTACAGGTCCGATACAGCGGAAGGAAATAGGCAAACAACCCGTCGATGAGTAGCGGAGAAAATTAGACGTTTTTGCCGTCGAAACACCGAAAGGTTAGTGAGAAAAAGACTCGATGAACAGTCCTTGGCGTCGTCGATGCAAATCGGAAGTTTAGACGATTTGCTCGTCGAAATGTCAGAAATTTAGTTGGAAAGAGATCTGATTGGGGGAAAAGGAATTTTTGGGGTTTCAAGTAGCTTTCAACTATTTTCAGTAGAATTTTCAGCAAATTCCAGCTAGTGTTCCAGTGGGTTTTCAGCAGTTTCAGGACTGAAAAGGGAGAAAACTCTAGGTGGCTGAACTTCGCATTTCAGACCAAAATTCAGTGGTGTGTTTTGCCATCATTTTTGAAATGATGTGGTTTTCACACCCAAGGTTAGAATAGAGCATGTGGATAGGCATTGGAAAGCTTATCCAACAAGGAACAAGGGAGAGTCACTAGAATTTGAATACAGAACAACAAAATACTATTGATTGCTTGAAAAAGAAATGTGCTACTGTCAATTGGACAAATCCGGAAATTGCATGCCTAGAGGTAGCAATACCATGAAGTCAAACCAGCTATTGTGTGGAAAAGGAGTTCCATACAAGGATGAGGGACTCGAAAAGGGAAATTTCCTTAAACCCTGTCTTACTAATTATGATTACAAGTTTTATACATGAAATGTATGAAGATATGCCTTGCATGCATAAGATATTACATGTTGGTAAGAATAGTGAGAATTATACATTTATAATGAGCCACTAATGATAATTATTGCATTGGTGTTGGCATTAGTGGAAAACCAATGACAACATGGACATGGTTGAATATGTTGTTGACGCTGACGAATGTGACTAGCAACCCTATGGAGAAAGGGATAAGGCCACAAGTCCAGAATCAAAGTTGGTGAGCAAATTCTGCAATCTCCTGCAAAGGACCAACCAAACTGGTAATGTCAAGGGTGTAAGTAGGACCCATGAAGGTAAGAGTTTAATTATGGTAATTGCATGGAGTGGTAAAAGAAAGAGGTCTCATACCATGTAGGTATTTCTATTTTATGCTGCATTCATATAGAAATGTGCCATGCTTGTATTATGTTGTTAAGAGCTTAGTAGCCCAAGGAAAGTAAGCACTGATGATCTTGATTGTAGTCATGCATCCTATATGAAGTAGTCATGGTTAGGCCATGCATGGTATGTTGAATGCATAGTATTCCTGAATCAATGCAAGGTAGCATTGAGTGGATATGCATTAAAATATTTTATAAATCTTGTAGTTATGCATTGAATGGATGCATATGAAGGGTGTGAGTAACTGATTACGTAAGTATGGATGCAAATGTTGTGATGCATTGCATGAATGCATTGAGATAGTGCATGTGATATTATGAATAACTAATGGATGAAATGATGAATTGATAACAATTCTGGAACCATTTCAAGAGTTGTTATGAATGCAGGATAGTAAGTGCATGAAGAGGGTAGTCATGATCAATTAGCTGCCAAAAATGCTCTATGGAAGAGCAAGGTGGTACAAATGATACGCTTGTGAAGTAAGGAGTATCTAAACATTTCATTTAATTGCATAAATGATGTGAATGTACCCTATAATTTAAAGTATGATAATGATTGCATGAAGTAAACGGTTTTTAGTAATATCGATGTGATTAACAACTAGAAGTATTTGAATTTTATAAATTCTAAAAATGCTTCAATGATGGTTGCAACAGTGAAAAGGTTATATGCATCCAGACTTACCAAGTGTTTGGCTAATTGAAGTTTAGGTTCCAGGTAGATTGTTTGGAGCATGGCGATGAGAGTAAGACCATGACAAATGCCGGAATCTACCATGTGAAAGAGCCAAACCTTATGAGAAGAGTCTCATGGCTGTGAAAATAGTATGTATGCATAATGGGTTGTTAAATTTGAATTTGTGAATTTAGGATATAAGAAATTGCTGACAACTACTAATCACTATTGGATTGCATAAGATTGTGTCAGTAGGGCGCATTGTAAGTGGGTGTTCATGTTATGCTAGTAAGCATAAACTTATAATGGGCATAGTAGTGATTCTTACAAGAGACCCACAAATGAGGATCACCTCATTGCCAAGCAAATCAATTTCTGTAGTAAACATAATTGCAAATTCTCGTTGATTTTAATTACTAATGTCATTGCTTGGTTATGGAACAATCAAATTGGATTGTATTATCAGGTAATAATTGACTATTTGTCTATTTGATGAATGTGTCAGGGGTACACACTGCAGGAAGATCATGTGTGATGGCCTGCAGGAGTTAAACTTTATGGGAAGGTTTTCCCTTATCTTGAAAATGGGTTTTGGGTGAAAATCCATTGGACATTTTGGAAATGTCTCATCTGTGCTACATGTTTTGTAAGCAACATAAGTGAGATGGTATAGGTTATGTTGGTAACACATGTGTGGATATGAAATGTAAAGAGGAATTGGGATGGAAAATCAAGGGACTATCAACTCAGAGAAGGGAGCCCCCATTTCTCCTTAACGAAGGAATACTGCTTCGGCAAATGGATAAGTGTTCTGTAACCCTAGCTAAGAATATGCATGTCAAATTGTTAAATTCAATATGCAGAACATGTTTTGATTTTATTTCCATTATGACCGATTGCTTGAGTATGAATAGGGCCTACATGGCACACACCGGAAAAGGGTGCACACTTTTTCGATGTCCGATCATGGAAGGGTTTTTCAATATTGATTACACCCTAGAGAGTGGACACACTCATGGTGTCTCAATACTTGATAGTGAATGATGTGAAATATGATTTCAGTTTTAGAGCAATAACGTTGATTATTTGCTTATATTGCTTGTGTTTTCAGGCTAAACAGATGTATTCTGGTGTTGTACACTAAATGGACAATGGCTTGGGATCATCCTACCTTCTACTAAAGAGCACCAAGAAGGTAGTGGTTTCTTGTGTCATATGGGGTAGTGGAAGTAGAGCTCACTGCTGGGAAATGAAACCTAGAAATGGTTGTTTATTGTTGATATAAGTGCATGTGTTATTGTTGATGGCCTGATAAACCCAATTGTGTTGGCTTGGATGATGATTGGTTATTGATATAAGTGTATTGTTGATATAAGTGCAAGTGATTTGTTGATGGTTTGATAAACCCAACTGAAGGTTAGCTTGACTGTGTAATTATTTGATGTTGTGGAAATTGGGGAAATGTTACAGTGTTGGCTTGACTACCTGCAGTATGATAAACCCAACTAACAGCTGGCTTGGCTGAGTAGCCTGATAAAACCAGTAGTGTATTGACTTAACTTCCTACAACCTAATAAACCCAATTGTGTATTGGCTTCCCTGAACGGTCTGATAAACCCAACTGTAGGTTGGATTGACTGTGCCTGATATATATATAAGGATGTTGTGAAGCAGCCTCCATGCTGACCTAACATCCAAGTCCATAGGCGATCCCAAGGCTTGCAAAGTGAAGCAGGATCCTATGGACCAATGAGGAAACGCACAATATAGATAAGTATTGGATTATTTTGCAAAATTTTGCTTAAGAATATACATGTGTATATGATTTGGTTATGATGTTTTAAGCTCTTGTTTTAGAGATAAAAACCGATGAGAATAAACTAAACATGTTAATCTATTCAATGGTTGAATATAGGTATCATTGGGAGCGAGGACTATGAGAGCATCCTAGGGGTGCATGTGGACATGTGACTGTTCTGAAGAGCTCAGAATGAGTAGTAATGAAAAAGGTGCTAGTGATACTGTGAAGGTCCTAGCAGCTGAGACAAACCATGTGGGGAAGATCCATGGTTGAGAGGTATGGAATAAACTGGAGACACTAAGTGTCATGACCAAGAGGGATTGGTCCAGAATTCACGGTGAAGTGAAAGAGGCTGAGAGCGTGAAAATCCACAGTGGTGGTGTGGGTTCCAAGATGGAACAAAACAAAGAGGGGAAAAACTCTTGTTGCTCTCTCTTGCCTTTTGATTATATATATATATATATACTTATGCATTGTGAAAATAAAGGATTGTTGAATGCATGTGTGACTGAAAATAGAATGTGTTTATTTACTTAAAGTAAATTATGAATGCTGGAATGGTTAATTCCCTACCCAAGGATGGACATGAATGAGCTCATGTGCCTATTGGGAAGGCATGAAAAATATGAAAGTCTCCTTGATGAGACTTGGACTATCATGCCAATTGGGAAATTAATTGACTAATATTAATGCCTATATTATGATTGGTCTAACAGAATTTCAATGATGCATTTCACAGGTGAGAAAGGTGAAATCCAGGGGTGTACATTGATCATGGAAGCAGACCAAAAGTTGTTGGACTTGGCTCGAAGTCTCCTTCAAATGATTGCCAGGACCCAAGAGAATCCTTGAGAGATGCTCAAGATACACAAAAGGCAGAATGAGATGAACCAACAGATTTTGTAAGACTTTATTGGTTTTCAAAAGAAGGTAAAAAAAATCCTTCTGTGGGAAATCCGTAAAGGCAAGGAAAGTGGATCAATGATGGGACATTCGTCCAAGCAATCCATTAAGAAACGTTCCAGGCATGAAGACTCAAAGGAAATTGAGTAGGTAAGGATGAAGCATCCAACGAAATTTTGGAAATGCGGAGGACATCATTACCAACGAGACTGCCCAACGAGGGAGCACAAAGAGGGCAGAAGCCACAAAGTTTCTCGACTTGGGGATGAGCCGAAAGCTGAGAACCAGCAAGAGAAGCTCGTGGAAGCTGAGGGGCCTGGTCCTGAAAGTTGAAGTAAATAATTGAATGTGGGACAGATCTACAATTTTGAAATTTTGATGTGCAAATTGTATATGCATTCCTATGTATTGGAACACCAAGGATGATGTTATTCTAAGGGGGAGGGGATTGTAATATCCCCAGTTTCGACCCTGGTTGCATTAAAAGATACATGATGTATATGTTGAAATTAATCATGGTGTGGAGCTAAAGGAAAAATCCCCACCATTGATTTGGTTATGTATGTCTCGGCAATAGGGATCATTGCCGATGGTATATCGTGCTATCCAGCACATTATAGTTTTGGGCATCATGTAAACATGCACATTAATTAAAATAAACCTACATCCAGCTACAATGTGTTGGAGACATTTACCATCATACTCACTCTTTCAGTCAAATTGGCCTAGTTAAACCACTATCCTAAGTTTAATTGACATCAAGGAGCATTAATTATCATCATCCCAGTCGCTCCCACGCCTACCTACAGTCAAGGAGGATAACTTATCCTTCTCCTATAGTCAAGGAGGCTAACTGGAGCACTCCAGGGGTGATCTGTGTGACATTAATGCACCTAATTGCTAACTGGTGGTTACTTTCAGTTCAACCAATCAGTTACAGTCAGTTAAGGTGCCTCCATGCATTAAATATATTATTTAATCATTATTTAATGATTATTTATTATTATTTAATGAACTGGAGTCAACAAGGCGCCTTCACCAACTTCTGATGGTCAGTTCAGCTTCAGTTAACCTCATCAGGGTTTATTGGAGTCATGCAGTACTAGCACTTGATGATTGGATTGCTATGACATGTGTTTGATCTCCTTCAGTTGAGATTCAGCCATTTATTGCACTCCAACTTCAATTAGGGTTTGGTGAGTCAATTAGGGTTTTGGTCAAGTGGTTAACTTAGTGAGATTGCATGGCAAAGAGTCAGTTAAGCTAGACTCACTCACTGAATTCGAATTATCCCTTAGGTATTCGAATTCTTCATGGAGTTAAGCTATTGCTATGCATGGAAATTGTTATCCTTTATTGTTTATATAATATACAGAGAGGAAACCTATTTGGTATTCCAGTTATTTCCAATTCATGAGTATTTGTTAATTATTCTTTGATGATTTTGATTCCTAGTTCCTAGATCATGTGCAAGAATTAGTACAATGGTGCAACGTTAAATGAAAAAGGCATGACTCCTAAGGTTAAGGGGGGGTTGTCTAACCCATGGGGGTCATTGGGAGTTTTCCATGTGTCGGCCACCCGTTTAAAATTCTGCTGTCGAGGAGCAGTTATTGCTGAGTAGTGGTGGGTGTGGTAGGATTGTCAGTCCTTGCCCATGTTCCCACTCCACCAGTGGACTCTTCCTCTTCACGTCGTTGGGGGCAGGGAAATGATTATGACTCTCTCCACTCTTCCACTTGGGGGTTTTGTCTTGACCATCTCACACAGGTAGGGGGTCTGCTCAGTTCTCCCTTCTCTCACTGATTGCTAGTCGATGGACCTGTTTTTCCTCCCATAGTGAGTCATTCTATTTTTCCTCCATTCATGCAGAGAGTTTGACCCTATTTACATTATTGGACTATGAAAGGTATATGTGGTTCTTCACGGTGAGATCGGCTATATTCTTCCCCAGCCTGGGAAGAGGATCAATTTCCCTTTTGTATTATTGGACTCTGTGCATGTGTGTTACCCTCATGGTTTTGTGGTTCGTGTACCTGTTTTTCCCAGTCAAAGATTGAGAATCGGACTTCTCTCCCATTTTGGGACTGTGTAATGTTTCTGTTACTTCATCATTGAGCCAGGAATGTGGTTTTTTCCCTAATTTGGTAGTTTGTTGTGGTTTTCCCTCCATTATTTGTGGATGTGGTTTCTTTCACATTTTGAGCTGTTGTAGGTTGACATTGAGTCATTTTGGCCATGATAGGACCAAGAATGACTCAGTTTTTATTTTTCCCCTATCCCAGCTATGAACTAATTGTTTTACTGTAGGTTTGTAGTGGTTGGTCTTCAGACTGTTAGAGTGGGATTAGAGGCTAGGTATGCTTGAGAAACCTAGTGTTTGGGAGCCACTCAAACAGAGTTAGACTGTTGGCTTTCTTCTCCACAACCCTTGAAGAGTATTGGAAAGGGAAGTCAGGGCCCGAGGGACTGTGAAGTAGAGAAGGGACTGATTCCTGGTGTTGGGTGTGTGGATGTCTTAGAAGTCAAGTTAGCTCTGGTGTAGGTGTCCTTAGCTCTCCATTGAGACCACCAACTTAGCATTTATCCTTTCCTAGCTCCTTGACGGCCTGATAAACCCTACTATGTGGGCTTGGCTGATTTGTGTACCTTGGCTATGTGTAAGCCTGCTTTGACCCTTATTCCTTGAGGAATCATGCCCATTTCTGGGGTGGCAGTGTTGCTGAGAGATTGATGGGCACGTTGGCCTATGGTTGGGTGGAACATTGCAACGACGTAGCTGGTTGCGGGATGAATTATTTTTGAGATGAGTATTCTTGACTATTATGTCTTTGCATTTAGAATTACTGATTAATGAATATTATGAACATGTGGTATTCTTGATGAATGTATGTTTGTTTCCGCTATGTATATGAAGGTTTATGCATCTTAGTATGTTTTATGTTTTAAGCTTTATATTTCAGCATTATCTTCCTGTTCATGTTCATGGGGCTATTTTCCCAAAGGTTTTTGTTTTTTTGGTAGCGTCCTCTTCACCGACTGGAGGGTTGGGGACGTTACATACTCCATTTACAAGCTCTTCAGAGTGGAAATTGAAGATGATTCCATCTCTAAAGAGACAAAATATCTATGAGATATATATATTGGAGTTGGTGAAGAGTCTTATGAAGAGGAAAGTGATTGGTTCAATGACCGTGATAGAGCATTTGGAGCTATGTGTCTAGCTATTTCTCCAAGCATGTGCTACCTTATTCATTTTGTTAACCCAAAGAATCCATGGACAACAATGGATAGAATTTTGGGAAAGCACAATAAGGATCCTTCTAGAAATTTGGAGAGAGCCTCTAGATCCTCAATGATTTATTTCTCTCAATATGTCTTGGCCTCTATAGTATCTAATGAATTTTATCATGATGAAGAAGTTTCTCATACAGTTCCTGTTGTTGCTACCCTCTTTGATTCGAATGCTTCCTCTTCCTATCAAGAAGCAAATATTGAAGAGAAATATTTTTCCATATATCTTGAATTTGATGATATTGATTCATATTATGATGATAATAATAAATAATAAGTTATTAATGGATCTTCTATTTCCATTGTTGGTGATTCTCTCACTCATTCAGTGTTCTCTATGTCTTCTATCATGGATTCTAATACCATATGCCATATCCTTCACACTTTGTGCATGCCTCTCTCATTGATGGTGTGCAACTTGGTGTCTTCCTGGATGCTTCATTAGGTATATAAAGTCATATTTTTTTCATACCACTCACCATACTTTATCTCATGTGCTTATGTAACTCCTCTATTGTTCTTGGCATAAATCCTCAGAGCCTCCTTGAATATTTTGAACATCACTCTCTTTCCTCCTCTCACACTTCTACCATAGAGGATTCTTTACCAATATATTCCCATGAGTCTATTGATGTGGTTATATATGATCTCTTGTGTTATTTAGATGTTATATCAACCCATGAGTCTTTACATTCGCACTCCTTGATCTTATGACCTCTCTTAGTTCCTACATGATCACTTGTGCATATCCTCTCTATGTAAATGAAGATGGAGACATTATACATTATCTTGGGAATTTATTTCACCTATCTGGAGCTGATTTCATCTCTATTGTTTTGAATTTCAATTCATCTCATCATCTTGGAGATGATTGCAAATCTCAATAACTTTCAGTCTTGCTTACACATCATTGGATCTCAATTGTTCTACATGGTCCCTGTTTCAATCTTGCAGTTGTTTATGTTTTTGATCCAGGTGAGAAAATCTCTCTTTTCCCAAGAAGAATATTCCTCCAGACATCAACATTTATTTTGTAGCATAATTAACACCAACAATTCAACATTTTTGGTTTTCCTTTCATGTCCTTTCTTGACGGAGGATTTTCCCCATGTGGTTTTTCCTCTTTCCTCAGCTTTTTGGACATAATAAATGTTAAAGGGTGACCATAGCCTTGTTTCGGGCCCTATATGCATATATATTTCTGATTATTTCAAATATATAATCATAAATTTAGACTTCAAGGGGGTTTTTGGAATATTATAATCCCACTCACAACTTAGGATGAAATAATTAATCAATTTTGATGAATTTCCTACCCACTAGCCTAGATAGTTGGCATCCACTTGCAATACAAAGTAAACACTTTCCATATATAACCCATGACTGATTTAATTCTGATTCTAGGTTGATCTTGAACACATTATTGAATCCTAGAATAAGTAGCTATGCTTTGCTACAGATTCTTCCTTATTCTACTTTTATCCATATTTTATGTGGATAAGGTAAAGCTAGTTAACTAGGAAACTAGTATCTTTTATTGCCAACCCATCCTCCATTATTTTCTCTCCATATTCCAAGATTAGCAATTATTTCCTTTACACATCATCACTCATTCATTCCTTGGCTAATTCATGATATCTTGGTCTAGTTAGGAAACTACTTTATTCACCTATGAGGTTTATCATATTTAGTAAGACTGCTTTATGAGCTAGCATGAGTTGTCTCCTAGAAAATGTATTTTCCTTTATAAGGATGTATTACCTATGTAATAATATCGATTATCATTTATTGATAATTCATTAATGTGTGTTCATCAATTCCTCTTCTTCTCTCATGCTAATTCTCTACAATTCTCTGTGAGGTTAATTGTGTGCCTAGATCCTTAGCTAGTTTATGAAATTATTTATGACATCAAGGATGTATAATTTATAAATACATACATTGTGGATCCATAAAGTGACAGAATCACAAAATACTCCATCGCAACCTATGGAGAGCCAATTATTAAAGTGAATTCCCGAACGCTCAGCTTCTTTATCCCAATCTCGAATAGTATGATTCTATCCATGCAAATAGATTTCACGATGTTTAACATAGTAGAAACCACTTGATTACTGGTCATTTATGTATACCATTAACAAGTGTGAGGAAAATCACCATTTATTTCAATGATTCTCAAGGTACCCTAGTACATTCCTCTGAATGTGAATAAATGAGTTGAAGTCGAACAATCACCGAAATATTTGAATTAGAGGCCAATGATTGAATCCCACTATCAAAAGAAAGGAAACCTACCATTGAGATATGCATGATTCAAGGTACTAATTGGTTTCTAATACTAATTCTACGATGATGTGTTGGTGTCGACAAGAATAGACTCGTCGAAGGAGGGATATGGTATTTCCCCCATCATCGACACGAAACTAGAACAAAAGTGGTTTGAAGTGATATTGATTACGGAATAATCATGATACTAACTCAAATATGACTAGAACAAAGGAAGGTAAGGTAACTAAGAAGGTTGGTTATAATAAAAGACTCCCTTGAACATTGAACGTCATGAAAAATGACTTGGTAGCATTGACTCAATGAGGTAGAGCCCATAAATAATGAAAAGAACAAGATGATGCATTATTTAAATGACTCAAAGGAGTAAACTAAATCTTGAAAGTGGTTTGAATTGAGGACAACATGATTACTCAACTGTTTGAATGAAATGCAGAAAAGTGCCATGTTCGAAGGTGACTAAAACTATCATCAATAAACATGCAACATGTTTTCCCATTCCCCCCCCCCCCCCCCTACACCCCCTTGCATACAAGTAGTACAATACCACCTATCATGGTGCTACCAAAATGTCACCCTACAAGGTTTTTTTGGACACCCCCCCCATCCATACCCTCATTTTTACCAAGAACATCCAAGGCACAAGAAGTGGATATCAGTATTAAAACAAAAGCTAATTTTATTTGTACTCTTAGGGAAATTTTGGCCTTGGTTTAAAATGGAATGAAGCAACAAGCATTTCAATAATTCTCATAGTGTTACTTTCAAGGAGTGGACCAATTTTTTTTACTTCTTTGGCCTTATAAGCGGACATATCTCAAGGAAAAACGCAGTTAGTTACTCAAGTTTTATGGCATTGGTTGATTTTTTGTTAAAGATTCATAATAATTGGTTCAATTTTCAGCGATACTTTTGAGGTTTGTCAAATTTCTATTAAAGTTTAAAGCAGTTTCATTTATTATGTGAAACACCCTTGAACTTACATATTTGAGTATTATTTTGCATTATACCTATTGTGAATCTAGGTGAAAGACTTTGATAAACTTTATCGAATATATTTGTTATGAGCGATGGAAAAGCTCAGGTCATGGGATGCAGGAGTGTCCTATGGCTAAAGTATTCCTTTGAAATAAAATGTCACAATTTCAATTACACCATTTATGCAACATGTTAACCTTCCCAAATTTGCTACATTGCATTACATGCGGCCCAACATTAACATCTGAGAATGGAACATAGTCTAAGAAGAAAATCATGGATGGTTCACATGGATTTTTTACACCCCTTTTTTTTTATCTTACGAGATATCGATACCCCAAAGAAGCTTCACATACTTTCTTTTCATTTGATGTAATTTAGATAATATTTTAGATCCTGGGAAAAGTGCCTATGTCTATTGTCAAATTTATGTCATCCCATACCTTTATATAAGGTAATCTTGCTCATTGATCAACTAAGATACAAGAACATTATTTTGAAATATCTACTTCTCATACTAGTAAATGGCATTGTTTGGCTCTTCGATATAATATTGGGTAGTATTTGTCTTAGCCTATTTGTTAGGATTTTAGACATGACCACAGTTCCTTGAGGAATCCCAAAGGCTCACTCGAAGCAACCAAATTTATGTTTAGTTAAAGTGACCCAAAGTTATGGTAAATTTTATCTAGGTGGGATATAATATGTTTAAATAACTAGTTAGTTATATTGATATTCCCACTACTTATTTTAGGTACCAAATCCTTCCTAGACATGATATTTGAGATTGCTTATTCATTTTCAAACCCAACTCAACTTATCCCTATGAAAACCAAGCCCCTCAATCTCTTAAAACTCAAACATCTCCCAAGATTTAGTACCAATGATAATGAAGATTGCTGACTTCAAGTGGTTTGAAGGGATTTTTAGTCTACTAAGGTTGCACATACCAAAATTCTTAAGCCATAAAAACTTCAATCCCTTTTTGTGCTATAAATGAGGATGTCATTAGCATAAAAAAATGTTCAAGGAACATTTGCAACACTCATAAAAATTCATCCCTTAAGGTGATATAAATATGATGCATATTATACCTTCCCACTACAATTCTCATGGGTTATCTAACCTCAAGTAAGCTCAAAAGAAATGAAAAATGCACACCATACACAATTATTTTCTTCTCATGTTCAATGACCCATCAACCTTTAAATATTTTAACAATCTACACATGCTAGGTAATAATGTTTAAGACATACCTTACGAACTTCCTTGTTCAACAAGGTACTAAATTAATCCATAAATAAACCTTATAGCGACACTAGATAAAGTTAAAATGCAAATTTAGCAATACATCTTCTTATAGATTTTTAGTGGTTCATCTAAATTCTAATTATAATAGTTGAATTGTTCTTCTTATATATTTTTAGTGGTTCAAGTAAACACAAATTACCATGGTTGAATTGTTCTAACCCATATAGATGCAAATTTGACATCATATAAATTATAAGAATATTCATTAAATCTAAACATACACAGAAATTGTAGTAAAATTTATCTTGCACAAAAGCTAAACATCGTAATTCATTACCAAAGAGATATTTTCCTTTGGCCATAGCTCATTACCAAATGGGACAACTCAGATATATCTATTGTCTGTTGAGTGTGTTTTGAAGATCACTCTTGTTTGGCTTATGTGGAGGTCTAACATGAAAAGTATCCTTGGTTGCCTTGTTCATTAGAAGAATTCAATGATGTTTAGCGGTTGGATGTATTTAACAATATCCTTCTCAATGTGTCTTTTTTTGTTGAGGAAATGTTGAAGCATATATTGACCTACAAAGGTATGATGGAAAAATTTGACTTAATTGTTCTCAACAATAGCAGGAGCCTATATATTTTCATAGTCCCATTCCATGATTACAGATTATGTGGATTTTTAAAAACAAAACATGGGTGATTCTTCAAAGAATAAAAAGACTGGAAAGGTGATTGTAGTTAACTTAATTTAGTTGTGTGATATGGTGTCAATTCATTTGGATAATATATATTGGTCACATAATTACTACTTCCAAATATTTATATATTCATCACCACTTACACATCCTTGTTTTCCTATTGATTAATTCATAGCTGAATTGGCATTGTTATTTAACCAATATAAATTCCTAAATTAAGTAAGTCGAACTCCCCTGATCTAATATGCTTTTCTTAGGATGAATTTCTAATATTGATGTTCTATGATTATAATTCTCTTACAAATGGGTGTAATAATTTCCCTAATTTAGTTCTTTTAGGATGATTAAACCTAATAAGAGACTATTTGGTGCAAACTTATACTTCTTGCAAACACATAGTTAACCATAACCCACATGTCCCAAAATGGAGAAGGAGAAGGGGCTTCTCTTCTTTCTTCCTATTGATTTGGTTGAGGTATTGGAGGACATGGGGTTTTGGAGGCTAAGGGTGGATTTAGATGATGAGAGTATTTTCTAGCTTGCTATTGTTGATTGAGGGATCGGGGGATTCTATTTTATGACCGGGATATTGGTCAGGAAGAGAGTGGTCCCCAACTTGTGTTTTTTTTATGTGTGTTTCTCCAATGATGATCTACTTTGTCTACTTTAGTGAAGGGGTACATCCATGAATTATATTTGAGGTTACAAATACACTTATGTTTCCATCTTCCTAGTTTACTATCACTTTCAAAATCATTGTATACACACACACACACAACGTCACTCCTTAATAGGATACAATGTCTTCTATACCACTCAGAAATCCCCGAAAGTGTCCTTCAGAGTGGAGTATACTTGGGTTTGGATTTGTATGAGAAATATTGAGCTTTCAACATGGCTTGGGTTGCTATAATATTCATTGGCATGAAAAACATCAAAATTCACATTGCATCTTACTCATGTTCTGAAGATTCTTTTTGTGAGGCCTATGTGGTGGCTCAAAACCCCACGCATGGTATGTGAACATTACAAGAGACAAATGTTATAGAATAAGACCCTAAATTTTTCACTATTCCATGTAAAATTACTCTAGAAACATAACTAGTGTGGAAAAACTTAAAATTCCTAGGATATTGAACTCATTGGGAAAAGATTCCATATTCAGTGAATATATGATACCCTGGGAGTCAACATATGGCTTGTGAGACTTGTACACAAACATAATGTCATAATAACTTTGTTTTTTTCATTAGACAATCACATGGGATTCAATAACAATATTTAGTGTGTTAACTCTCAAAATTGTAAGTATACATCATGCTAAAGACTCCCTATGTAGGGAATGACTAATGGTTGGAGGTATTTTGTTTGGCCTATAAGACTTGGTGGTAATTAAATGGCCTTGATCCCTTGTTATAGATATCATAACACATCTCAACCTTAAAAATGATCCATGGTGTTATGCAAGCTATGCAATGTACTAGGGGCTCAACATGGGCCATGATCCCTAAAGGAAGAAAAAAATGGGCTAAGACTTTGGTTTTTACCATGTACCATGAATTGGGTTATGAAAACCATCACTATTAGAATAAACCTCAAAATGACAACCATATCTCACTCACATGTTGAATATTCCCTATGCAAGGTCTTTGTGGTGGCCCAAGGTCTTGCACATTACCCATGAGCCCTAAAGATGAATATTATGTTCTAAAACCCTATATTCTATTATTTAGCATGAATTAATTCATGAAAATAATATCTAGCATTCTAAACCTCAAAATAAGATCCATATCTCACTTGTAGGCCAAATATTCCCTATACAAGACATGTGTGATGGCCTAGAGCACTATGCATGCCCCATGAACCCGAAGGGTTGATGTTAATTGTTTAAGGCTTGGTTAACTGACATTGGATAATGGATTGGGATATGAGAACCATTTGTTATGTCTGAAACCTTGAAATGGACACCCTATCAAACTCATCGCACAAATATTTGTTATATAGGGTATATGTGGTGACCTAGGGTCATTCCATGCATGGCCCATGAGCCCCAAAAACAAATGTTAAAGGTGTTTCACATTGGGGATGGTTCCCAAGGACTAATACATTGTTAGAGGAAGAGAGCTAACATATTAGGGTGTAAAAGAGGATTTTAGTGCTCATCCATTTATAAGGTCCAAAACCACCACAAAACCCTTGTAAATATAATATTTTCCTACATGTGTTGCATGGATGTGATTATGAGGCTTTCCACACCAAGGATGGTTGTCAAGGCCCTAAGAACATGTGAGGATAAATGCCAATGTATTAGGGCCTCTAAGTTGTTTTTATTATAATATGTTAGACTTCATTTTTAATTTTTAATTTTAATTTATTTATTTTTGTAAATTTTTCACATATTATGATCAATATATAATATAGCTTTTTTCGGTTTAAAAAAAAACTTTTCATATTGCTCATAGAGACTTTTCACTATTACTTCTTCCATGTTGCTTATATAGACTTTTCTTTACACCTTCATATGTATTTTAGGAAAGACATAAAGCTGGACTTTCCACGATGGAGATGTCTAAATGGTTAGCCAACATAACTCCAGAGGTGACGATACAACACAATGATAAGCCTAGGACCAATCAAGATAATTCCACCAATCCACACCCATGGATGTTTTTTTATTTTTATTTTTTAACAAAACCTTAGGTGTATCTACAACTACGTGTCTACATTTAAGTGGTTATATTATAAATATCTACTTTATTTTGAAACCCCACATGAATATTTAGGTATGGAGTTGCAAACACAGCTCTGCGAGCAAGACAGAGATCTGCAGGAGCAAAATTCATGGCGAATATGGAATTGCAGAGATAATTAATAGAGGTGTGATTCTTTTCGATAAATTGAAGGAATTTTTTGTAACGTCCCCCCTTCCATACTAATGAATTTGGATTCTATGATTTTGAATGAACATCATTTGCGAAAATAATGTGGGATTATAAGGGATTTGGAGTGGCCTGGGAAGAATTATGAAATATACTTGGATGAAATTTGTGGTTGCATGCCTATAAAATAGTGTGGGAATGGGTCATTAGGGCTTGCGGTTTGGCTAATTTATGCTAGATGATTTGAAATTATTTATCTTTTCCTTTTTGCTTGACTATTGTTTTGGGGTTTTTGGGCATTGGGCACATCTTCCATTCCATTGGTAACCTCTGGTCATTACATTGGAGGGATAAAAATGGATGGCAAACAATTTTCTGCAGGCTAGGCGATGGGCGTCTATAGAAGCATTCCTCTTGAGTGTCAGGGTTAGGGTTAGATTCAGGGTTTGGCATCTTTTTGGTAGGAAACAAAAATCAAAATTTAGATCTAGTTGACACAAATTTCTCAGCATATTGCATAGGGAAATTAAATTTAGATCGATAATTCTCTGATAGTAAATTATTTGGTTTGTTATAGAATAATATTGAAGACAAAGACCGATAAAATGGATGGTTTGATAAACCTATGACTGCATATTGTATGGTTTGTTCTAAAAAAATTCAAATTTAATGGATTAGAAAATGGTTGGTATGGATGGCGAGGACACTAATTTCATATTGTATGGTTTGTTCGAAAAAAAATCGAAGTTAAGGGCTTGGAAAATGACTGGCATGGATGGTGGGGACACTAATTTTAGCAAAAATATGTTAGATGATATTGGTAATGGATCTTCCATGAAGACCTTTTTCAAGGAGATTCTCAAAGACACTACTCATGGCTGCACTTATACCCACAACTGCAACCCTCCTGGGCCAAATAACAAACACACTCACTTCCTTCCACACACACACTAAAATCCTTGCTACCCCAATGGAGAGAAGTCTTTGGACACTGTCGAGTCTCCACAAAACAAATCTTCCAATCCAAAAAAGTGACTAGTAGGTAATAGAGAGGCAACTAGAAAATACAAGGAAAAGAAAAAGGCTCGAATGGCCTCCCTAGAGGAGAAGGTTTTTCGTCTGACCTCTATTAATCAGTATTTGATAAGGAGATTACAAGGTCAAGCAAATTTAGAGGCTGATATTGCAAGATTGAAGTGTTTGTTGGTTTATTTTAAGGGCCTGATCGATGTGGAATTGGGCTCCTATCCCTACCAAAAGTCAATTAGAATGGATAAAAATTTCAATGATGCACCATTTCGACAATTGATGCCTTGGGGATATGTTTTGGATCCCTGCAATATTTGGTGCAATGTGGATGCATCTTTTCATGACCCAAATTTGGCATCCAACAATGAGTGTGGGGTGCAGCACGAACATGAGAGTGGTGCACATTGGAAAGGTGAGTGTGGCCAGATGTTAGGTCATTGTCAAGGTTTGAAGGTAATATGGTAGTTACCTCTAGTGGTATTTATGCATGCTCAAAGGGTACATCAACAAAAAAAGTTATTGATACCATGGCTTCTTCTGTAAAATAAATAAACAATACATTTGGTCCAATACTAGTGAGTGTATACCATGGAAATCTTTATATCTCCCAGAAAATTTTCATAGTGGATGATTTGTGTACATATTTGTAGGGAAGGTATGCATCATAGAAGTATTTGGTATTTATTGTTTCAAAGGAATTCATTTGCATTTGCATTTTCTTAGTCTTAAAACAATGCAACTACTGAATCTGAGAGGTAAATGATGGAATTCAAAGCAATTTTCGTTCTTGGTTCTTACTTTCAGGAGTTGGTAACTTTTTTTTCACCCCCTATAAAACAACTACCTTTTAGGTTTATGTTAAAGTGTAGATAAACTGGAATATATTTGAAGATGGTGACTACAATGTTCCTGAGAATATTTAACAATACATTTGCTGCAATTCAAGGAAAGTGACGAACAACTTAGTTTGGGTTGTTTTTACCTGGAAAACGTCTTTGAAACATGTTTAAGATGTATCCATGAGATAAACTATTTTGTTCTACGCACATCATATTTCTTTATAATATTTTATCTATATTGTAATCTTGATTTTGTGAAAGTTGTTGTAATGCATGTTAATGTTATAGATTATTATTGTTAATTTTTTCTTAAGGAGCAATTTTATGTTATTGCTAAGTTACCATAATACCAATAAGGAATCACTATATTTTTAAAACCCAGAATCTGAATATGGCAATATCGTTCCAGGTTGGTAATGGTAATCTCTAGCCAATCTAGATCAAACTTATGAATTGAAACAAACTGCATTGATAGGTAATTCTTACCTTTACTCTTATTAGTACCTTTTACTAAGCACTACCAATATTTAATACTGCCTGCCGCACTTATCCTACTTAGGAATCATGTTCCAAACTTATGTTGCATTATATCAGACAAATGGAAGAAAAAGCTTCACATAGAGCTGTTGGATGTAAGGATGGGATGAATGGTAGGATGGGATGAAATTACCTGAAATACAAGAACATAGTCGAGTTAGCTAAATCAAAATGCGAGTAGATTTGTTAAAACCCAGAATCTGGATATGGAAATGAAACAACAAGTAAAACAAAAATAAAAAAAAATTTATAATAAATAAAAAAATAGAATCGAGAAACAAAACTATTTAGGAAACACAAGAGTAGAATTATAAATTATTGAAAAAAAGAGAGGTCAGGTACCATCACTGATACTTTGATCAATTGTAACCTTGATTGAGATTGATTATTTTAGCTAAATCAAAATGCCAGTAGATTTTCTAAAACCAAGAATCTAGATATGGAAATGAAACGACAAGTAAAAGAAAAAATAAAAAAAAATTTTATAATAAATAAAAGAATAGAATGGAGAAACAAAACTATTTAGGAAACAAAAGAGTAGAATTATAAATTATTGAAAAAAAGAGAGGTCATGTACCATCACTGATACTTTGATAAATTGTAACCTTGATTTTTATTGATAATTTCAGAGTTGAGTTAGCTAAATCAAAATGTGTTGATACTTTGATAAATTGTATCCTTGATTGATATTGATAATTTCATATTTGAGTTAGGTAAATCAAAATGCGAGTAGATTTTTTAAAACCCATAATCTAGATATGTGAATGAAACTACAAGTAAAAACAAAAATAAAAAAAAATTATAATAAATAAAAAATAGAATGGAGAAACAAAACTATTTAGGAAACACGAGTAGAATTATAAATTATTGAAAAAAGAGAGGTCATGTACCATCACTGATACTTTGATAAATTGTAACCTTGATTGATATTGATAATTTTTAAAACCATTTTAGCATGAACTTGAAGCATGTCATAATAGTGTTTTTGTGAGCCACATTCACATGTCCCTATCAAGAGAGAATAAAGTGGTTTTATTGAAAGCTATGGCACGACACAACTACAAAACATTATAGGTGTAGTGAGTAACAACATAGCACATGGAGATAGATCATCCCCTGATAGTAGATCTTGACCATGAAGATAAATCAAATTAAATCAAATCAAATCGTTGATAGAAAACCTTGATATTGAGATATCAGAGGTCATGAAAAGACCTTCCCTTGTATATTATTTATAACTTTGTCTATTCTGGTTCTTGGTTACCTTAATATGAAAGTCGTTTCTTTCTTGTTCTTGATTTCCTTGGAATTTTTTTTGTGATGTTGTTTTTAGTCTTCTTAGTTTCTTTTCTCTCCTTGTGCATGCTCTTATGTATATTGTTTCTAAAATAGGTTCATTCATTTCATAGAAATGTTTTAAACTTTTATGCTTTTTCCTTTCTTTGTTTTATGTTGTGTTGTTTACGATATTTACGTGGATACCCTGGATTATTCGTGCCTACTTGACGAATCATCAGATCCAAGGTAATGAGTCCCACTCACCGCTTCCACCCCTGAAATAATTCACTGTATAATAATGAGGAAGAGCCGTCACCGGGGGTCAAAAGGAAAGAACCACCAGGAATAAAAAAAATAGAGAGATGTCGGGAAGAAGGATTAAGTGATGATAGGATGGAATAGAATGATATATGGGCAAGGGGGTAGGGAAGTGAAACTGCACCAGCTTATAACCATAAAGGACAAGCGCTAGAGCAAAGCGAGCGAATATTGGTAGTATTATAGGGAGAGTGGGTGATGATACTAGATATTGATTGATTAAGGGCCCTTGTTGGAAGGGCTAGTCGAATAGCCGACTAATTAGAGATTAGGTCGACCGCATGAGGTCATGTCGATTGACTGAACCGATAGGTAGTTATATGTAACTATTTGTAAATTATATATATTAGGTTTTTGAGCTAGATGAGAACTCGGTTCAGTTCTGTGTATGTATGGACCCTCATGTTATGATATAATCAGTTATCCCCTTATCTATGTTCTTATCTCTTGTGTATGTTTTGTCTATATGATTCCATGTGTATTATTGGCAACCCTCTATGATCCATGAGATTACAACATTGGTTCTGTTGCCAGTAGTACATATATGAACGTAATGATTATAAGTAGATGATATCAGAACAAGAGATTAAGAATTGGTGGGAGCGTAAGATAGCAAATTATTTGCAGAACTACGCAAGGAGAAACAGATTAATCATTGCTCAGGCGAAGGAGAAATTCTTCACTGAAACACATGAGAAGTTTGTAGAATTGGTACCCCATCTTTTGAAAAAAAAATTGGAAGAAAAAGACGGAAGCAACTAAGGACTAAGAGCTGCTAGAAAAATTGATTCAAGGGGGATGAACAAACCTGTCGAAGTGGTTTGAAAATATCACAAATGAATTATGCGAGGAACAAGCCGTAGAAGAAAGAACTTCGGTCGAAAGTGTTTAGAAAAGATTCTATATAGACCTTACTGAGCATTTCCTTTACTCCTTACTGACCCTGTTGATCAAATTCCTAATAGAAAAGGGAGTGGGTCATATCATAGAACCTCGTCCGTCACTACATGAAATGCCACCAAATTCTAACTGGGCAGAGAAACAGAAAAAGTAGGAAAAATTCATTGCCGAAATGGAGTGGGAGTACTTCCTAAGAAAATAAATAGAACTATCCGAGCTTTCTAAAGCGTTGGGTAGGCTATGGGGGGGTAGCTGGGCATATTTCAGGGTAAAGTGAAGAGGATTCTAGTCGACTGAAGAAGATACCATCACTAGCAATGAAAAGTCGACCTAAAAAGGAAATCGAATGAACAGTGACACACAAATTTACAACGGATTTACAGAAAGTAGAAAGAGAGAAGAGGATGAAAAGAAGGGAAGAGAGAAGAGAATGGGATATAGCATTGCAAAGGGGGATGAATACTAGGGTGACAGACCAAGAAAGAAATCCACCAGGTTCGGGTCATGACCGACAGGAAGAAGGCGTGGATGAAGAAGCATCACCCATGGAAGAATATTTGTGGATAGAGCAGCGTGAAGCTCTCCAAATAGAAATTCCCTAGGAGATAATACCTCTATCTCCAACAAATCCAAGTACCAGGATACAAGCCATTGTTGAAGAATACCTAAGACTAAGAGCTGGTGAGTTTGGTATATGGAGCCGACTAGACGACGAGGTAAATGATGATAATCATCTAGTGATACGTTGACCAGAGGAAGGAAACTGGGTAACACTTCAGGCATACCCGTCCAACCGAAGTATCCACTTAGTTTACCCGACACATGAAGGAGCATCCCCCTGCCAAACAAATCTTTGTAAAATAAAAAATAGTCAGACCTGTAGAAAAATCAGTGCAGTTGGACATTGACGAGAGAAGTTGACTCGAACCGACTGCTTGTTGGAGAAGAAGCGACAAACAAAACAACCGACGAGAACAAAAGTTCCATCGACAACAGCTCTGCACAACAAGTGATGCGGGAGCATCGTGGCATGATAGAAATGTGATGAATCGGTCACATGATGTGGCATATTTTGTAACCATTTTTGTGCTGAGTCATAATCTGAATAGTGGCGTAGAGAATCATTACGGATCACGACTCCCTGTGTGGAGATCAAACCGTTGTTAGTTTGTTTTAGACAATGGTGTTTCATCATATGCCTTACTCATGTTTGTTTTAGTTGCAGGACCATTAGGGTAGTAGTTTTAGTTTAAATAGATCGTTTAGAGATGTAGGAAGGGTTCTGCTCTTCAGCATTTAGAATTTAGAGTTTGCAAAGAGAGGACAGACCTATGTCTGATTCTTATTTGTAAATATTTTGAAGAATCGAAAGGAGAAAGATCCAAGCCATGTGCATTTTCCTTTGTTGCTTAATAGAAGGATTAACCGTGTGTTTATAGGGTTGTTAGCCTTTATGCATGTGTTGTGTTGAACTATCTTTCTTACATAGTCGACTTTGGCATTTTCATGAATATTTGTGCATTTTAGTGAAGTGTTGATTTCATGCATCAATTTATTGTTTAAACAGTTGAAGTAGAGAGTAGATACATGCATAAGAGTGTTAGGTTGAAGTATCGTGAAGATTGTAGGATGGATTGATCAATTTCATGGTCAATTGGCATAACCTGCAGGTTTTCTACCTTAACAAGTTTTTGTAGAAAACAAACAATGGAGATTGAGGCTGCAGATCAATATATGACAGTCCTGGAGTATCCCACATAAGATTTGTGAGGAAGTTAATAGATCTGTAGAGATCTAAGGGTTTCATCGAAAAGAAGAAGATCGACGGTCGTCAGAGAGACTGCAGGGATCGGATGACTAAGAAAGTTGCAAGGAAATATTTGTGAAGGGAAGTTGCGAGGGAGAAACTTTGGACAATTGGCATCCCGCATGTGGAAGCTCTATTGTGGAATAACTTTGCGAAATGGAATTGTGGAGGGAAATTTGGGAAATTAAGATCCCACATCCCACATCCCACTTACGGAAGGGGATTTGTGGAGGTAAAACTACGAGAAGGTAGTTTTAGAGAAGAATTTGGCCACTAGGCTAAATTTGGTAGTCCTGCTAAGTGTAGGAGCCATTAGATCCTGGAAGTACTGGTTAGGGTTGGCTGTGGTCAATCCACCTGCACCAATTTTGGTTTCAGAGGAAGGAATTCGAGATTTCCTGTTGAGGAATTCCATAGCTAAGGTTATTGGTAGAATTCTGAAGGATTAGAGAGAAGTGTAGCCAGAGGAGCCTGAAGAGAGCAAAGGAAGAGTGCTCAGGAGGTTCTAGATAGAGGACCGGTATTACCGACAGACCTAGGGCCGAGAAGAGGCTTGGTGAGGTAAGTTGTAATAGTGTGAAAGAGAACTATTACTGCAAAGGCTTAGAGTGGGAATATGGTTGCATGCATTGGAAGAGCAAGAGGTCATGACAAAGGTCAACCAGGAGGGAATGCAGAAGTTTTAGAAGAAATGAGGGAGTTAAGGACACATCTATAAGCCATGGAAACAGACTGATGAAGAGACCCAAAAGTAGGGGATATACGTGAACCTGAGGATGAAGAGGAAAGAGAAGAAGCTGCACCTATGCAGGAAACACCAGACTTACAATGCTTTAAATCTATTCTGGGAGAGACTTCAAGGCCAAGACCGGAGTTGCCTACATATGATGGGAGTCTCGTTGCAAAGCATCTCATTGATTGGATCAATGACATGGATAAGTACTTTGAGTATGATGAGGCAGAAGAAGATAAGAGAGTCAGATTGGCTGTGACGAGGTTGAAAGGTCATGCGTCCTTATGGTGGGATAGTGTCCATGCAGAAAGATGGAGGAAAAATAAACCCTTGATAAAATGTTGGGATAGAATGATAGCAAAGTTGAGGGCTAAGTTCTAACCTAAATATTACCAGTTAATTATGTATAGACAAGTACAGAAGCTTAGATAGAGATTATTGATAGTGAGAGAATACATTGAGGAGTTCTACAAAGTAACCCTAAGGGTTGGATATGCAGAAGAGTCAACAGAAAAGGCTGCTAGATACGTGAATGGTGTGAGGATGGATATCCAAGAAGAGATCAGCATGATTTATCCTAGAACAATGGAGGAGGCATATCAGTGCGCCTTAAGAGTAGAAGAGAAGATAACAAGGAAGCAGAGCTTCAGTAGGGGTCGCAGTTCAGCTAGAGGAAGAGGGCAAGCGACTGGAAGAGGAAGATTTGGACCACAGAGAGGGGAGTCCAATAATTCTAGCTAGCAAGAGCAGCATGGTAGAGGAGATAATTCTAGCAGAAGAGGACCTTACCAAGGAGGTAGAGGTAGAGGATGAGGTAGAGAAGTTGTTGTTAGATTCTACAAATGCAACCAGTTGGGCCATAATTCATTTGAGTGTCCAGGGAAGGAAGAAGCAGGAAAGAGAGGATCCTATGTAGAGGAGAATGACCAACGGTAAGAATAGTCGATGGTAGAGGAATTCTTGCCAGAGACAGGAGAATCTTTGATGATGAACAAGGTCTTGTTGAAACATAAAAAGGAGCAAGCAAAGCTTTCTCAAAGGAAGTCATTGTTTAGGACAACATGTAAAGTCCAAGGGAAGTGTTGTAAGACGGTGATTGACAATGGGAGTACTGACAATCTTGTTTCCACAGAGGTGGTGGAAAATTTGAGACTAAAGAAGACCAATCATCTGGTTCCATACAAAGTATCTTGGTTACATAAAGGACATCAAATCCTGTTGAGTGAATAGTGTAAAGTAGATTTTCATATATGTCCATATAAGGAAAAGATTCTGTTTGATTTTCTGCCAATGGATGTTTGTCATATACTGTTAGGAAGACCATGGAAATTTGATAAGAAAGTGACTCATGATGGTAGGAGAAACTGTCCTAGTTTCAAGCAGAATGGGAAAACCCATGTACTTCACCCTCTGCAAGTAGGAAGTACAGCAGGGCAATCAAAACCTAAGGTTTTGATGTTGTCAAGAAAAGAGTATTTGCAACAGGTTGAGGGAGCAGAGTTGAACTATGTTGTGGTGTGCAAACCAAGAGTGGTAACAGTGAAGACTAGTGTGATAGATCTACCTGAGGAGATTTAGGAGATGCTGAGTGAGTACAGAGACATTGTGGTGGATTATTTACCCAATGAACTACCACCCAGGAGGAATATAAGTCATCAGATTGATTTTATTTCAAGATCTAGTTTACCAAACAAGGCATCATATAGGTTGACACCTCAAGAGAATGAAGAATTGAGGAAGCAGGTCCAAGGATTGTTGGACAAAGGATTTATTCAGAAGAGTCTAAGTCCATGTGTGGTACTAGCAGTACTGACACCCAAGAAGGATGGTGAGTGGAGGATGTGTACTGACTCCAGAGCAATTAACAAGATCACCATTAGATATAGGTTTCCATTACCAAGGATGAATGACATGATGGATTGCCTAACTGGGGCCACATGTTTTTCAAAGCTGGATTTGAAGAGTGGATATCATCAAATAAGGATCAGAGAGGGAGATGAGTGGAAGAGAACCTTCAAGACAAATGATGGGTTGTATGAGTGGTTAGTCATTCCATTTGGATTGTCCAATGCACCAAGTACCTTTATGAGGTTGATGAATGAAGTATTGAGAGATTTCATAGGTAAGTTTGTGATAGTTTACCTTGATGACATTTTGGTTTTCATCCAAACAGAAGAAGAGCATCTGAAGCATTTGAGATATGTTTTAGAGAGGCTGCAACAGGAAAAGTTGCTGATAAATGTGAAGAAATGTACCTTCATGAAGACAAAGCTAGTATATCTAGGTTTTTTTATCTCAAGAGATGGGTTGAAGATGGATCCAGAAAAGGAGCAATCAATCATTGATTGGACTTCACCTAGGAACATATTTGAGGTAAGGATATTTCATGGATTGGCAAGCTTCTATAGGAAATTTATAAATAATTTCGGTGGAATTTGTGCGTCTATTGTTGAGACCATTAAGAAGGATAGAAAACCATTTCAGTGGACATTAGAGGCAGAACAGAACTTTTAGTTCTTGAAGAAGAAGATCACTGAGCAACCAGTATTGAAGTTACCAAACTTCAACCACCCTTTCCACGTGAAGTGTGATGCTGCTGGAGTAGCAATCAGAACTGTGCTTAGTCAGGAGGACAGGCCTATAGTGTATTTTAGTGAGAAGCTGAATGATTCAAAGCAGAAGTCACTCGTCTTATGACAAAGAGTTTTATGCTATTGTTCAAGCAACAAAGTATTGGAGGCATTACTTGACGACCAGAGAATTTGTGTTATATTTAGATAACCATGCATTACAATACATAATGCAGCAACCTAAGTTGAACCTGAAACATGTCAAGTGGGTTGAGTTCTTACAGAGCTTTACCTTTGTGTTGAAACACATAAGTGGATAGTCAAACAGAGTAGTTGATGCCTTAAGTAGGATACTGTTGATCATGCAAGAAAATCAGATCCAAGTTTTGGGGTTTGAGCATTTGAGAGATTTGTATGAAGCTGACATTGATTTCTAGGAGGCTTACATGGATTGTAAGAATCTAGTAGAGGTGGACAGAGAGCCATGGATGGATTATACACTACAAGATGGTTTACTCTTTAAAAACAGTAAGCTGTGTATCCCAAAGTGTTCTATGAGAGAGAAATTGATACAGAAAAAACATAATGGGGGTATGGCAAGTCACTTTGGAAGTAATAAAACCTTCGGACAATTAGGTCATTTTTATTTTTGGCTAAGGATGAGGCCTGAAGTTGAGAAGTTTGTAAGTAGATGCAGAGTATGCCAGCATGCTAAGGGGAGAAGCCAGAACACAAGATTATATACACCATTGCCTATTCCAACTAGGCTTTGGGATTCTATGAGTATGGGTTTACCAAAAACTCATAGGGGACATGATTCTATCTTGGTTATTATTGATAGTTTCACTAAGATGGCACATTTCATTCCATGTTACAAGAATAGTGATGCCACACACATTGCTAACTTGTTCTTTGATGAAGTTGTGAAACTACATGGTTTACCTAGAAGCAGTGTATCAAACAGAGATGAATACAGATGAGCACATTTGGGAGGATCACCATCATAGATCCATGTTCCTCCCCAATACCAGTTTGGGAAGCCATGATTTTGCATCCTTGTTTCCTACTGATATTGTCAATGTTCTGCAAAGTCCTATATTGTTACAAAACACAAATTCTGAAGGAAACCTTTGCAGCATTACTCAGACGAACCCAATTGACATATCAACCAAGCCTGATGTTATTTAGCATGTTCATGTTGGGCAGAACTGCTCCACAAATGAATCTGAAGCATATAAGGCACTTTTTAAGGAATTTTGTGATATTTTTGCTTGGTCCTATGAAGAGATACCAGGGATTGACCCTTCCATTGTTTTCCATGAGATTAAAACTTATCCCACGGCTAAACTTGTCAGGAAGAAACTTAGGCAAGTCCATCCTAGGAAGGCCACAGCTATTAAAGCTGAGATTAAGAAACTTCTAAACGTTGGTTTTATTTATCCTATACCTCAGACGAAATGGGTATCGAACATTGTCCCTGTCAATAAAAAGCAGGGCACCATTAGAGTCTGCATCAAATTTAGGGATTTAAATAAATCTTGTCCTAAGAACAACTTTCCTACCCCGCATATCGATCAGATTATCGACAACTGTGCTGAAAGTGTCATCTTTTCATTCATGGATGGCTTCTTCAGCTACAATCATATTGAGATATTTCCCTCCAATCAACATAAGATGGAATTCATTTTCCCATGAGGAACCTTTGCATATAAGAAGTGTTAAATTTTCATATGCTTATCTAAGACATCAGTATTTCATTTCATTTTCATGACAAAATCATATAAACAGGATCACTGAAAGATAGAAAAGCACAACCATAAAAAAGGAACACAAAGATTTATCTTGGGAAAACCCTAAAGGGAAAAACCCAGAAAAAGCTTCCTCAATATAGATGCCCCAAAAAGATAAAAGATAAAACCAGCAAGGAGATCAAAGCCTGATCCTCCTCTTTCTCTAGCTACTTCTCTTCTCCACTAATGCACTACACAAGTGAGAGTGTGTGTCTCAAATGAGGAGCACTACACCTCTATTTATATTCATCCGTTCACTTAAGTTAACTCATTTGACATGTAGGCTCAAGTAACCACACTGGGGTGCTAATGACCCACCTTTACAATTAGAGGGGACTACCTCATGACTCTTATTAGTTCTTCCGATTAGGATCATCAGGGTACAATGTAATACAAGTGGTTCTCCCGGTAGGACCATCGGGGACCACAAAAAGATACATATAGAATATTCTTCGAAGTTACAATCTTTCAACACTCCCCCTTAACGAGAAGGGTATTCTACAGCAACATCAACAACAACAAGGGTAGAGATAGGGGACATCATCAACATCAGCAGGGTAACACATCTATAAATCATTGGAAGCTTTTCAACATCATGTAGTCTTCATATTCAATCTTCAGTCTTCATCATCAGCAACATCTTCAGTCTTTGATCAGCAACATCTTCAGCATTTTGATCTTTCAATTAGCAACGACATCTTCAGCACTTGGACCTTTCGATCAGCAACATCTTCAGCACTTTGACTATTCGATCAGCAATAACATCTTCAGCATTTTGACCTTTCGATCAGCAACATATTCAGCACTTTGACTATTCGATCAGAAGGAACATCATCATGGTCTGATCTGTCGATCATAATCATCATCACATTCTGATCTTTCAATCAGAAACATCATCATCATACTCTGATCTTTCGATCAGAAACATCATAATCATAGTGCATCATCATCATACTCTGATCCTTAGATCAGTACGTCATCATCATCATACTCTGATCTTTCTATCAGTATGTCATGATCATCATACTCTGATCTTTCAATTAGTACGTCATCATACTCTGATCTTTCGATCAGTACGTCATCATCATCATACTCTGATCTTTCGATCAATACGACATCATCATCATCAGCAACAACCTGCAATCCACAAATCAAAGACAAAAAAGTATTTGGATCACTTTTGGACTTAAAGTCCAGGGATGATACAATCCCACCACATTCTCGACAACCGAAGTTACTAGATTGATTACGGGAGAATCAGTCCCTATCACTTTAGGACTAAGTCCAAGGACGATGCAATCCTACCACATTCTCGAGGACTAAAGCCACCGGATTGATTACAGGAGAATCAGTCCCTATCACTTTAGGACTATGTCCAAGGATGATGCAATCCTACCACATTCTTGAGGACCGAAGCTACTGGATTTATTACAGGAGAATCAGTCCCTATCACTTTAGGACTATGTCCAAGGATGATGCAATCCTACCACTTTCTCGAGGATCAAAGCCACTGGATTTATTACGGGAGAATCAGTCCCTATCACTTTAGGATGATGTCCAAGGATGATGCAATCCTACCACATTCTCAAGGACCAAGGTCACCAGATCTATTATGGACAGATGTCTCGGGATGATACAATCCCTCTTCATTCTCGAAGACCGAGGTCTATGGATCAGTTTAGGGAAAGTGCCTAGGGATGATACAATCCCGCCACGTTCTTGAGGACCGAGGTCACCGGATCTATTATGGACAGATGTCCTAGGATGATACAATCCCTCTTCATTCTCAAAGACCAAGGTCTCCAGATCACTTTAGGGCAAGTGCCTAGGGATGATACATGTTGAAATATTGTAACTTTGAAGAATATTCTATATGTATCTTTTTTTGTAGTCCTCGATGGTCCTACTAGGAGAACCACTTGTATTACATTGTACCTCGATGCTCCTAATCGAAAGAACTAATAAGAGTCATGAGGTAGTCCCCTCTAATTGTAAAGGTGGGTCATCAGCACCTCAGTGGGGTTACTTGAGCCTACATGTGTAACTTGAGCCTACATGATTTAACTCGAGCCTACATGTCAAATGAGTTAACTTAAGTGAACGGATGAATATAAATAGAGGTGTAGTGCTCCTCATTTGAAACACACACTCTCACTTATATAGCGCATTAGTGGAGAAGAGAAGTAGCTGGAGAAGGAGGAGGATTAGGTTTTGATCTCCTTGTTGATTTTATCTTTTATCTTTTTGGGGCATCTATATTGAGGAAGCTTTTGCTAGGTTTTTCCCTTTAGGGTTTTCCTAGGATAAATCTTTGTGTTCTTTTTGTATGGTTTTGCTTGTCTATCTTTCAGTGATCCTGTTTATATGCTTTTGTTATGAAAATGAAATGAAACACTAATGTCTTAGCTAAGCATATGGAAATTCAACATGGTATCAGAGCTAACCTGAGAAGAAGACATAGTGCAGCTATAGAAGCTAGGGCTTATTATTTTTTAAGTCTCTCTCCACAATCCATCAGCAAAAGTATGCTAGGATGACTCTCCATTGAAGGGCGCATCTTTCTGTCGAAGCGGAATTCAATTCCGAGCATTTTTAGTTTTTGATGTGGAAATTATGGCTTTCTACAGAAGAGGAATTTTTTAGTGAGACCAGCATAGGATTGTTCTCCTCATCAAAACTGAAGTTTAGATACCTGTATCAAAAAATTTGGTTGGGTGAAACTCTGGGAAAGTCAAACCCTAGTTTGACCCCGAGCTAGAAAAAGCCTAAATACTAAAACTGCTACGTTTTGGTACATTTGCTATATTCCTATATTGGAGAAGGATCGGGAGCTGAAAATTGCAGGGGCCGAAGATAAAATCATGATGAACACTGTATCCAAAATTCATCCTCAGATTCACTGTATTCCAGGAGATATGTTCTCTCCAAGTTAGGGTTCCATCCTCTTCCAGAATTCATCCCTAAACAGGACACCTGGGAGAATTGCAATATCTTAGGATACAGAGGTCCAAATGGAATTCCTGAAGATGTTCCAGAAATAGCATGGACTTTGATTTTGGTGTTCCAAATATCAGACTCAGAAGATGAACCAGTGACACGTGGAATGCCGTACAACTTCACTGTTCTGAACAGTCCTGTAACAGGTCACCTTGGGAAAAGGATCATAAATCCCAAATGGTGAAACACATTCTGATGAAACCTACGGTTTTGGATCAGGGACATGTGAGGTTACCTCAGTAAAACATTTCAGACATAGAGGAGCTGAAATATCGGAGATATCACAGAAATAGTAACAGGCATTTCAGCTGAAGAAATTGGAAAATTAGGGCTTCCTGTTCCGGGAGCTTCCCTCCACTGTTTTCAGAAATGGAGTACATTGGACAGCTCCATTTGAAGAGATATATCTATCTAGCCAATCAGATCTAAAAGATTCCAAGTTTTTTAAATTAGGTTTTCTATGACAAACCCTAGATCAGCCAGCTCTGGAACCAGGACGGACACCTCAAATCGGTAAGATCTAATCCTTTGCTATGTTCATTTGAGGTTCTCATTTCAAAGTGATCTATGACATCAGCTTGATGATAAGCTTGGTGAAGTTGACAACTTCCAAGCCTAGAAGTATATGATCTCTCTGAAGAAAATGGATTGGACACCTACATGAGCATAGAGGTTCCAGTTTCAGAGGGAGATGAGGCTAGAAGCCTTTCTCAAGAAGAACTTGGTCAAAGCCCAGAAGATCATGGATGATTCAGTCATGAATCAACTTGTACTACAAGTGTCTTCCCTAAAGACATCAATGAGGTTTGATTCCTTGACCAAACTATTTGAAGGGAAGAACATAGATCGGAATATGACCTTAAGAAATCAGCTGAAGAATGTGAAGATCCAGAATGCAGAGACCATGCAGTCATAAGGATCTCTCAAATCAAAGAACAACTTCAAGCGGGGAAAGAAGAAGTGAAGAATGTAGAAGTGGTGATGGCCACCTTGAATGGCTTCCCAAGATCATGGAATTCATTCATTCAAGAAATGTGTTCCAGAAGGAAGTGGTTACTTTCAGCAGACTTTAGGAAGAAGAAGGAGCTCGTCTCTGAAGATCAAGCTTTCATCTTCCAAAGAAGATCCCTCAATCAATGAGGAATATGAAGATATCAACTCTTGAAGAACTGCTTATCCACCTCAGCATTTGGATAAGAAACAATGCTATCATGAATGAAGAAGATGATGAAGCTGAAGACTCAAGAAGGAGTATACCCATGAAACAAATAAAAGATAAGTATTCAATTGTCATTTCATGATATTGTTTTGTTATACATTTGATTATATTCAATTGATGTGTTATGCATGATAGATTGTTTGCATTAATGACTGTATACTACTGATATGCATGTGATGGGTAAGTAGCTCATGATGCTATAAAACTCTCCATTGCTACTTATCAAACCTCTTTGCTGACATATTGGATTAGTGCACAATCTCAATAATGTCATGGTGGAGATGGAAGGCATCTAGAAATTTTATGTGAGATATGGATGAATGTTGTATTGACTAAACAGTTGCATGATGCATAATAATTTTTCGTTATGCATATGTCTTATGAAATAGTTCTAACCATGCAACTGGTGCATTTGAATTGTAGGAAAGGTCATGTACAACTTCCTACAAGAAAAGAAGGATGAGACTTGTTCCGAAGAACAAGTGATGACAATTCAAGATTCACTCCAATAAACATGAATCTGAAGCTCCTAGGGTCAAAGACACCGTGATGGAAGAAAGAGCTTCAGAGAGTGATAGATCTGCCTTGAAGGATGAAGACCACCATGGGTACAAGAGATAACTCAAGATGAAGAAAAGAATGCTATGAAAGAAGCTATGATCAAATAATAACAGTTGATCATGGGGAATAATGTATACGATATGATGGAACAAGTGTACAAAGCAAGGTTCATGATTCTCCTCAGAAAGAATAGACTATGACATGACATACTCTATTGACCAGTATATATCAAGCATAGAACCACCTGTACAGAATGAAGAGGGAAGATGATACTCCACTTCAGGGGGAGTGAATACATAAAATTATATCTGAATTCAACATGGTATGACATGATTGATAGCTTTGTGATGGATCGAGACTTTACCAACAGTAAAGTGGGTTCCAACCTTCAAGGTTGAATGTAGAAGACTAGGATATGTTGATGACCTGAGAAGACAAACTCATAGAAGATGTTATGATACTAGAATGATGTTTGGGATATAGTACTCAAACCAAAAAGCAAGAATGTGGTATCTTCAAAATGGATTTGCAAGATAAGATATGTTGCTGATAGAAGTAAGGTAAGAGTTGTGGCTAGAGGTTTCTATCAGAAAGAGGGAATTAATTCTGAAGAGACACTTACTCTAGGAAGCAAGGTACACTTCCTTCAAAACTATCATGGTAATTTCTTCCATGATGAAGTAAAGACAAGCCTTCCTTAATGGTATGATTGAGGAATGGTTTTACATTGAATAGTCACAAGGATTTGAAGTTGAAGACAGATGGAATCAAGTATGCAAGTTGAAGAAGGCCCTCTATGGCCTGAAGCAAGCTCCCAGAGCTTGGTATGGAAGAATAGATAGTTTGGGCTTTGCCAAGAGTAAAGTCGATCCTAACCTTTCCTATAAGGTTGTAGAAAATGTACCTGTCATTCTATTACTACATGTGGATGACTTATTCTTAACAGGGACATGAAACTAGCAGAAGAATTTGAGATGAAAGACCTTGGGTTAATGCATTATTTCCTAGGTCTGGAAGTATGGCAAAGTTCAGAAGGAATCTTTCTCAACCAGGGAAAGTATGTGGTAGAGATATTGAAGAGATTCAATATGTTGAAATGCAAAGTCATGGCCACACCCATGGACTCCAACCTGAAGCTGTTAGTTGATGACTCATTAGATTTAGTAGATGTGACTCACTACAGACAAATCATTGGGTCATTGATGTACATAACAAATACTAGACCAGACATTTGTTTTGTTGTGAACACCTTAAGTCAATATCTTTTTCAACCAAGACGAGTTCACCTAGTAGCTGCAAAACATGTGATAAGATATCTGAAAGGGACTATAGACTTTGGTCTATACTATGATGGTAGCCATGAGTATAGATTGTATGGCTACACAGATGCAGATTGGGCTGGAAGTATCTCAGACAGGAAAAGCACATCAGGTATATGCTTTTGTTTGAGGTCTGCTATGAGTTCATGGTTTAGCAGGAAATAGTCCAGTGTTTCTCTTAGCATGGTTGAAGCAGAATACATAGCAGATTTCCCTACTAAGTTGTGAAGCCATATGGCTTCAGAAGCTGATATCAAGTCTCTTTGACCTGAAGATGGACACTACAATGATTCTATGTGATAACCATAGTTGTGATGACAAAGAACCCTATGTTTTGACGTAACACACAGAAATATGGTATTTCTACATACAAGATAAGATGCAGATGATGATACTGTAGATGCAGATGATGGTGATTCAGTATTTATATACTGAATATAGAGATGATGATGTTTCAGTATTCCCATATTGAAGATATAGATGATGATGATTTCAGTATTCCCATACTGAAGATATAGATGATGATGCTGTTAGTATTCACATATTGGAGATAGAGATGGTGATAAATCAGTATTCAGATATTGAAGATGTAGATGATGATGGTTTGGATGATGATGTACTAACGAAGGCTCTGCCTCGAATAGAGTTCGAACACTTTCGAGACAAGCTTGGTATTGTTAAGAAATACCTTCCTCGAAAGGGGGAGTAGTGATGTTGCAATGGGATTGTATCATCCCTGGGCATTTTCCCTAAAGTGATCCGGAGACCTCGGTCCTCGAGAATGAAGAGGGATTGTATCATCCTAGGACATCTGTCCACAATAGATCCGATGACCTCGGTCCTCGAGAACATGGAGGGATTGTATCATCCCTGGGAACTTTCCCTAAAGTGATCTAGAGACCTCGGTCTTCGAGAATGAAGCAGGATTGTATCATCCCTGGACACTTGTCCTAAAGTGATCCGGAGACTTTGCTTTTCGAGAATGTGGCAGGATTGCATCATCCTTGGACATAAGTCCTAAAGTGATACGGAGTGATTATCTCGTAATTGTATCCGGTGACTTCGGTCATTGAGAATGTGGTAGGATTGCATCATCCTTGGAATCAAGTCCTAAAATGATAGGGAGTGATTATCCCGTAATTGTATCCAGTGACTTTGGTCATCGAGAATGTGGTAGGATTGCATCATCCTTGGACTCAAGTCCTAAAGTGATAGGGAGTGATTATCCCGTAATTGTATCCGGTGACTTCAGTCGTCGAGAATGTGGTAGGATTGCATCGTCCTTGGACTTAGTCCTAGATTGATAGGGACTGATTCTCCCGTAATCAATCCGGTAACTTAGGTTGTCGAGAATGTGGTGGGATTGCATCATCCCTAGACTTTAAGTCCAAAAATGATCCAAAGACTTTTTGTCTTTGAGTTGTGGATTGCAGGTTGTTGCTGATGATGATGATGCCGTACTGATCAAAAGATCAGAGTATGATGATGATGACGTACTGATCGAAAGATCAAACTATGATGACGTATTGATCGAAAGATCAGTGTATGATGATGATGCACTATGATTATGATGTTTCTGATCGAAAGATCAAAGTATGATGATGATGTTTTTGATCGAAAGATCAGAATATGATGATGATGATGATGATGCTAATCGAAAGGGAAAAGTGTTAATGATGATATTGTTGATCAAGAGATCAAAGTACTGAAGATGTTGCTACTGATCGAAAGGTCAAGGTGATGAAGATGTTGTTGCTGATTGAAAAGTCAAAATGCTAAAGATGTTGCTGATCAAAAGGACAAAATGTTGAAGATGTTGTTGCTGATCGAAAAATCTAAGTGTTGAAGATGTTGCTAATTGAAAGGTCAAAATGCTAAAGATGTTTTTGCTGATCGAACAGTCAAAATGCTGAAGATGTTGTTGCTGATTGAAAAATCAAAGTGCTAAATATTTTGCTGATCGAAAGGTCAAAATGCTGAAGATGTTGTTGCTGATTGAACAGTCAAAGTGTTGAATATGTTGCTGATCGAAAGGTCCAAGTGCTGAAGATGTTGTTGCTGATCGAACAGTCAAAGTGCTGAAGATGTTGTTGATCAAAAGGTCCAAGTATTGAAGATGTCATTGCTAATTGAAAGATCAAAATGTTGAAGATGTTGCTGATCAAAGACTGAAGATGTTGTTGATGATGAAGACTGAGGATTGAAGATGAAGACTACATGATGTTGAAAAGCTTCCAATGATTTATAGATGTGTTACCCTGTTGATGTTGATGATGTCCCCTATCTCTACTCTTGTTTTTGATGATGTTGTTGTAGAATACCCTTCTCATTAAGGGGGAGTGTTGAAATATTGTAACTTCGAAGAATATTCTATATGTATCTTTTTTTGTGGTCCTCGATGGTCCTACCGGGAGAACCACTTGTATTACATTGTACCCCGATGCTCCTAATCGGAAGAACTAATAAGAGTCATGAGGTAGTCCCCTCTAATTGTAAAGGTGGGTCATCAGCACCCCAGTGTGGTTACTTGATCCTACATGTGTAACTTGAGCCTACATGATTTAACTCGAGCCTACATGTCAAATGAGTTAACTTAAGTGAACGGATGAATATAAATAGAGGTGTAGTGCTCCTCATTTGAAACACGCACTCTCACTTATATAGCGCATTAGTGGAGAAGAGAAGTAGCTGGAGAAGGAGGAGGATCAGGCTTTGATCTCCTTATTGGTTTTATCTTTTATCTTTTTGGGGCATCTATATTGAGGAAGCTTTTGCTGGGTTTTTCCCTTTAGGGTTTTCCCAGGATAAATCTTTGTGTTCCTTTTGTATGGCTGTGCTTGTCTATCTTTCAATGATCCTATTTATATGCTTTTGTTATGAAAATGAAATGAAACACTAATGTCTTAGCTAAGCATTTGGAAATTCAACAATACAATCCCACTGCAACATCACTACTCCCCCTTTGGGGGAAGATCTTTTCGAACCACACCAAGCTTGTCTCGAAAGTGTTCGAACTTCACTCGGGACAAAGGCTTTGTCAACACATCAGCAACTTGTTCATCATTACTCACATATTGGAGCTTTACGGCTCCCTTCTGCATCATATCTCGAATGTAGAAATATCTGATTTCTATGTGCTTTGATCTGTCATGAAACAAAGGGTTCTCTGTCATCTTTATACAACTTTGGTTGTCACATAGAATCATGGTAGTGTCTAACTCTAGTTTGAATAATCCTAACATGAGCTTCCAAAGCCATATGGCTTCACAAATAGCAGAGCAAGCTGCTATATATTCTGCTTCGGGTGTGCTTAGTGCAACACTGGATTGCTTTCTACTAAACCATGAGATCATAGCAGATCCCAGACTATAACATCCACTTGATGTGCTTTTTCTATCTGAGATACTTCCGGCTCAATCTGCATCTGTATAGCCATACAATCTATACTCATGGCTATTATCATAATATAGACCAAAGTCTATAAGTCCTTTCAAATATCTCATCACATGTTTTGCAGCTACCAAGTGAACCCGTCTAGGTTGAACTAGATATTGACTTAAGGTGTTCACAGAAAAACAAATGTCTGGTCTAGTATTTGACAAATACATCAATGACCCAATGATTTGTCTGTAATGAGTCACATCCACTAACTCTGATGAGTCATCATTTAACAACTTCAAGTTGGAATCCATGGGTGTGGACAAGGCTTTGCATTCCAACATGTTGAATCTTTTCAATATCTCTACTACATAGTTTCCCTGATTGAGAAAGATTCCTTCTGAAATTTGCCATACTTCCATACCTAGGAAATAATGCATTAACCCAGGGTCTTTCATCTCAAATTCTTCTGCTAGTCTCTTCTTGCTTTTCTTAATCTGTTTCTCATTTCCTATCAAGAATAAATCATCCACATATAGTAGTAGGATGACAGGTTCATCTTCTACAACCTTGAGGTAAAGGTTAGGATCATCTTTACTCTTGGTAAATCCCATGCTTGACAGGAAACTATCTATCCTCTCATACCAAGCTCTAGGAGCTTGTTTAAGACCATACAAGGCCTTCTTCAACTTGCATACATGAGTATGTCTATCTTCAACTTCAAATCCTTGAGGTTGTTCTATGTAAACTTCTTCTTCGATAACACCATTCAGAAAAGTTGTTTTCACATCCATCTGGTGTAAGTTCCACTTCATTATGGATGCAAGTGCCATGATAGTTCTAATTGAAGTATATCATGCTACAGGAGCAAATGTCTCTTCATAATCAATTCCCTCTTTCTGAGAGAAACCTCTAGCCACAAATCTTGCTTTATGTTTCTTGATACTTCCGTCAGCTGCATGCTTTATTTTGAATATCCATTTGGAGGATACTATACTCTTTCCTTCTGGTTTGGGAACTATATCCCATACATCATTCTTCATTATTGACTGGTATTCTTCAGTCATTGCTTCTACTCATTCTTTCTTCTGTACCGCTTCTTCATAGTTTGTAGGTTCTTGTTCTACCAGATCACACATCAAGGATACATAGTTGGAAAAAGTATTAGGTTTCTTTCTTTCACTTGTAGAGCCTTTAGGAGCTCCATATCTTTCTGCCTCTCGTAAAATTTCTCTTGTCCAAGTAGGCTTTCTTTTTCTTGATATCTCCATCATGGGAGGTTCTTGTGGTTCTGCCATGTTATGTTCTTCAGGAGCTTCATCTTCGGGGAGACATGTGGTTTCTTTATTTCTGGGTGGTTTCTCTTCTTCATACACTTCTTCAAGTTGGCACTTCTTGGATCTCTTGAGAGTTTCCTCTTCATCAAATGTCACATCTATACTGATTTCCATGTGGTGGAATCCAAGAATGTAGATTCTGAATACTTTGGATACTTCACAATATCCAACAAATATCCCCTTCTTTCCGGAAGGGTATAATTTGGTTCTTTTCTCTTTTGGTATATGAATATATACTGGACAACCAAATATCTTGAGGTGACTTACCTCAGGCTTCTTTCCTGTGAATATCTCTTCTAGAGTTTTGAACCTAAGAGCACTGTGAGATATTCTATTTTGTACATACACAGCAGTTCTTCCCACTTCTTCCCATAGGTGCATTGGAAGATCTTGATCATATATCATTGTCTTCACTGCCTCCATGATGGTTTTGTTCTTTCTTTCCACTACCCCATTCTGTTGGGGATTGTAGGGAGTAGTTAGTTCCCTCTTTATTCCTGCATCTTTGCAAAAGGAATCAAACTCTTTTGAGGTGTACTCTCCTCCATTGTCTGATCGTAGAATCTTAATTTTCTTGTCAGAAAGATTCTCTATCAAGGCTTTGAACTCCTTGAATTTCTCAAACACTTCACTCTTTTCCTTCAAGAAGTATATCCAAGTCTTTCTTGAAAAATCATCAATAAATGTGATATAATATTCAAAGCCACTTAAGGATGTGGAAGACATTGGACCACATACATCTGAATGAACCAATTCCAACGTACCTTTTGTTTTTGTTTCACTCTTTGGGAATGGATTCTTGATGTTCTTTCCCTTCGCACATCCTTTGCAAATGCCTTCATGCTTGATCTTCATGTCTGGTAATCCCGTCACTACTTTGTTCACATGAGGTAGAGCCTTGTAATTGATGTGGGAAAGCCTTCTATGCCATAGTTCACTAGGGTCAGTGGACTCATGCACAAAGGTTGTTTCTGAGTGCCCCTTGAGTTTATACAATCCCCCTTCTTCTTCACCAATGATGATTGCATCTTCAATATTCTTTCCTTTGGGCCACATAAGTACTTGACCATCTATGAAAGCAACTCTGAATCCTTTCTTATCTAAAGATGACATAGAAAGTTAATTTTTCTTTAAACTAGGTACATATAATACATCTTTCATTTTTAAGGGATTACCTGATTCAAGTTTGTAGCTTGCTTCACCAACTCCTTTGATCGGATATTGATAGTCATCTCCTAGGGATACTTTCTGAGGAGAGCTATTTTCTTCAAGTTTGGATAGAGTTTTCTTTTGTCCTATCATGTGCTTTGAAGCACCACTATCAATAAGCCAAGTGTCTTCTCCAGGAGTCACAGACCCAAAGAGAGCATAAAATAGTACATATTCTTCTGCATCTTCTTCTCTTGCTTGATTTCTCGAAGGTCCTTCATCTTCTTCTTCTTCATCCTCATCTTCAACTAGATGAGCATGATATCTTTTGTTGTTGTTGATCCTCTACTTATATTCTTGCTTCTTTATAGGACAGTTTCTGGCAATGTGTCCTATCTTGTCACAGTGGAAGCATTGAAAACCAGAGTAGTCCTTACTTGATATACTTTCTTTCGATCTTTGGAATCTTCTGGGAGGTTGATGCTCTTTGTGACTTCCCTTCTTGAAGATGGGTTGATTCCTTCTTATTTTTCTGGTATGAGTGGCTAGGGCTTGATCATCCTCTTTTAGTAAGGCTTCTCTATTTTCCACTCTTGTCTCCTCTTGAATGCAGTCTTCCCATACCACATCAAACTGCATGCTTTCCTTCCTGGCACACATCATTTGAATGAATGATTCCCATGGTCTAGTGAGACCATTGAGAGTAGTCATAACCATTTCATCTTCATCAAGCTTATCTCCAATAGATTCTAGTTTCTCTTTGATCTGGGAAACCCTTGAAAAGTAGTCTTGGATGGATTCTCCATGACTCATCTTGATGCTCTTCAGTTGAGCTCTTAGATTCATCTTCCTGTTGATGTTTCTTCCCTCAAACATTCTGGAAAGGGCATCATACATTTCTTTTGGAGTCTTCTTGGATGACACTTGAGGAATCAAGTGATCCTTAATGGAGTCAGCAATAATTCTTTGTGCCCTAATCATATCCTTTATGTGCTTCTCCTTGGATTTATCTTCTTCAGGTTCTAACACTTCTTCTTTGACATACTTATCAAGATCATTCTCTTGGAGAATGAGACCAATCCTGTATTTCCATGCTCGAAAATTCTCTATGCCTTCTAGCTTGTCTTCAAGCTTAGTGCTTGAAGTCATCTTGCTAGAGAATTACAAAAAATTGAAATTTTGTGGAATGAGAAACTGACCTTACCAGGAGATGTGCTTGAATGAGGTGAGTTGACTGATGTACTTAGATTCTGGAAATCTCGATTCTTCACCTTTCAAATCAGACGATTCAGCTTCTGCAGAAATGCCTGTCACTGTTTCTATGATATCTCCACAATTGCTGCCCCTATATGTCTAAAATTTTGCATTGAGGTAACCTCGTATTTCCCTGATCCAACACCATAGTTTTCATCAAAATTTGTTTCACCAATTTCGATTTATGATCATTTTCCCAAGGTGGCCTGTTACAGGACTTTTCAGAACAGTGAAGTTGTACAGCATGCCATGTGTCATTGTTGCATATTCTGGGTCTAAATTTTGGACCACAGAAATTAAATTTTGTACCCTTTGTGGAACATCTTCATGAATTCTATTTGGACCTCTGTAGCCCAAGCTATAGCAATTTTCCCCAGGTGTCCTGTTTAGGGATGAATTCTGGAAGAGGCTGGAACCCTAACTTGGAGGGATCATATCTCCTAGAATACAGGGAATCTAAGTCTGAATTTTGGACACAATGTAAAAAAGGATTTTATCTTCGGTATTTACAATTTTCAGCTCCTGAATATCGCCAATCTCAGGATATAGTGAATGTACCAAAACTTAGCAGTTTTAGTATTTAGGGTTTTTCTAGCTCGGGGTCAAACTAGGGTTTGACTTTCCCGGAGTTTCACCCAACCAAAAAACTTGATCCAGGTCTCTAGAATTCGATTTTGATGAGGAGAGAAATCCTATGCTGGGCTCACTCAAAAATTCATCTTCTGCAAGAATCCCTAATTTCCTGCACCGAAAACTTAAAATGATTGGAATCGAATTCCGCTTCGACAGAAAGATGCGCCCTTCAATGGAGAGTCGGCCTAGCCTTCTTTTGCTGATCAATTGTCGAGAGAGAACCAAAAAGTAAGAAGCCCTAGATTCTGTAGCGGCACAATTTCTTCTTTTTAGGGTGGCTCTGATACCATGTTAAATTTTCATATTCTTAGCTAAGACATCAGTATTTCATTTCATTTTCATGACAAAAGCATATAAACAGGATCACTGAAAGATAGACAAGCACAACCATAAAAAAAGGAACACAAAAATTTATCCTGGGAAAACCCTAAAGGGGAAAACCCAGCAAAAGCTTCCTCAATATAGATGCCCTAAAAAGATAAAAGATAAAACCAGCAAGGAGATCAAAGCCTGATCCTCCTCCTTCTCCAGCTACTTCTTTTCTCCACTAATGCGCTACACAAGTGAGAGTGTGTGTCTCAAATGAGGAGCACTACACCTCTATTTATATTCATCCGTTCACTTAAGTTAACTCATTTGACATGTAGGCTCGAGTTAAATCATGTATGCTCGAGTTACACATGTAGGCTCAAGTAACCACACTGGGGTGCTAATGACCCACCTTTACAATTAGAGGGGACTACCTCATGACTCTTATTAGTTCTTCTGATTAGGAGCATTGGGGTACAATGTAATACAAGTGTTTCTCCTAGTAGAACCATCGGGGACCACAAAAAGATACATATAGAATATTCTTCGAAGTTACAATATTTCAACAAGAAGTTACCTTTCAGCTTGAAAAATGCTAGAGCCACGTTCCAGCGTGCGATGTCCTATGCATTTCACGACATTAAACATATTGTTGAACCGTACCTTGGGGACCTCCCCACTCATTCACAGCGACGAGAGGACCATCCTGGTCATCTTAGAGACATATTCCTAAGATGTTGTCATTATAATATACGGCTCAATCCATATAAATGTGTTTTTTGCGTTGAGACAGGACGTCTGCTTGGCTTTGTGGTATCCAAAGATGGCATCCAGATTGATCCTTTGAAGATTGTCACTATCATTAATCTACCAACCCCAACCAACATCCTTGAACTCCAAAGTTTGCAGGGGAAGGAAAGTTTCTCCGTCGTTTCATGTGCAATTTTCTGAGAAAACGCACGGTTATATGCATCTCCTTAAGAAGAACACTCCATTCTTCTCGGATGACCAAGCCCAATGTGCCTTTGATAATCTTAAGCACACTCTGACTCATTCATCCATGATACACCCCCTAGATTATTCAAAGGACATTCTCTTGTATATTTCTACCTCCGCTACTACCATCGCCATGGTTTTAGTGCAGGACAATATCCACGGTCAGGAGCATGTGATTTATTACACCAGTAAGAATCTTATTGATTCTGAAACCTGTTATTCACATATGGAGAAGATAGCTTTGGCCACGGTCATTGCTGTGCAAAAATTTTGTCACTACATTCTGCTTCACACTACCACCGTATTGGTAGACCAGAACCCGATGTACTACATTCTGACTCGTCAGGTACTCGGGGGCAAGTACTCCCGTTGTATCGTCATCCTTCAGGAGTTTGATCTCGAGTTTGCCAAGGCTGCATCAAAGAAATCCTTGGTTTTTGTTGAGCTTATGTGTGACCTTCCCTGTGCTACCACGGAATCTGAGCCCAGCGATTCATTTCCAGATGAATTACCGTTCCTAATTAGCACTACTGATCCTTGGTATGGAGATTTGCTGATTTATCTCCAGACCCAACGTTTTCAGTCGCATCTATCTCACGATGATCGTCACCACATTCGTCACCACGCAAAATACTATCTTATCTTGAATGATACCTTGTATAGACGTGGGATTTATTCCACTCTCTAGCAATGCCTCACTCATGAGGAGGTTGAACACGTGCTAAATGATTGCCACTCTGGAGCATGTGGCGGTCATTTATCTGGGATGGCTACAGCCCAGAAAATCCTTTGTGCTGGTTATTTCTGGCCTTCTATCTTCAAAGACTGTCATGAGGCTATTAAGAATTTCCCACCTTGCCAACATTTTTATCCCAAAAAGTGCACCCATCCTGCTCCGCTTCACCCCGTCATTGTCCTTGGCCCTTTTGACAAATGGGGGCTTGACTTCATGCATTGTAAGCCTACCTCAGCTGGGGGGCATGGTTACATCATCGTAGCCGTGGATTATTTCACAAAATGGGCTGAGGCCATGTCTACATATGTAGAAGATGGTAAGACTGTTGATCTCTTCTTGTTCAATCATATCATAGCTAGATTTGGAGTTCTGCAGTCCATCGTTACTGATCATGGATCTCATTTTCGTAATCAAATGATGGAGGAATTGAGTGCCAAGCTAGGTTTTCTCCATGAAAACTCTACGTCGTATTATCCGCAAGCTAATGGTCAGGTAGAGGCCATAAACAAGGTTTTGAAAACTATGCTTCGTTGGATGGTTGGAGATCATAAATCCAATTGGAATCTCATTCTTTTTTCTGCTCTTTGGGCTTATCGAACTTTCATGAAAACAGCTATTGGTTTCACACCATTCCATCTTGTCTATGGACTTGAAGCTATCTTACCAATCCAATGTCAGATTCCATCTTTAAAACTTGTCGTCGAACTTCTCCCAGACACTTCTGCAGAGGAAGCGAGATTTTTGTACTTAAATAACCTTGATGAGACTCGTAGAGATGCTACCTTGGCTAATGAGGCACATAAGAAATGCATCAATGCATAGTACGATAAATCCATCCAGTCTCATGTTTTCAACGAGGGTAACCTATTTTTGACTTATGACCAGAGATATGACAAGCTAGGGAAGGGTAAGTTCGAGTCCATGTGGTATGGACCTTTCATTATTTCCAAGGTGTTAGAGAAAGGAGCCTATGAGTTAGTTGATTATGATGGAATCCCTTTGGGGCAACCTCACAATGGGTTGTACCTGAAAAGGTACTATGCCTAGGTTTTTTTGGATGTTATCTTGTATATATGTATATTGATTTACTTTCAGTGTGCTTTAAGTATTTTCAAGATGGTTTACACCAAGTTTTGGTCATGCAGATGGATTTCTACGGCTTCAATGATGGTGCTTGCCACCACACCTTGAATCTAGCATCGGTTGCTTGGGTTCTTTATTCCCCGGCTGAAGATTTGGTCAATTCAGGAGTGGTTTGTTTAGGTCCCGCTACTAATAACATCGCCGAATATGAACTGGTCATCGGTCTTCTGACTGAAGCTTCCTCCTAGGATGTCCATGATCTAGTAGTTTTGATGGACTCTCAGCTTGTGGTTTGTCATTTAAATCATGTCTACACCATTAGGAACCCAGTGCTCCTCCACCTCTTCCGAAGGGTACGTTTGTTAGAAAGATCATTTGGAACCATTACCTATAGGCATATCCTTAGGGAACATAATGTAGTTGTTGATTCATTGGCTAATTACATCCTAGATTGGCATATTGCCCATTCATGATGTTAAATCAAACATGGTATATTGTAAATAAACATTTAAAGACACACAGAAGTCATAGAAAATGCATTTATCCATTTGAGACATATAAACACCGTGTAAAAGTATGTATATATATATACGAAAAAGTTTTACAAAAATAGGTCCCAAGACCTCATCTGAAGCACGTAGGCTTTCAGGAAAAATCATCATACAAAAAATCCTGAAGCTATTTGCTTTCAGTATACATGTCTCATCCACTAATGGTGCTCATGATAGCACAGCACTGCTCGAGCCACCCTACGTAGTATCCTACTGAATCGGCCTAGTACTCCCACCATAGATATCTGATATCTATTTGAGAGGTCATCTATATCAGCATCTGGGATGTCCAGAGTCAACCTCTCTAGGTTCTCCTCCAGCTCCCCAGTGATATCATCACCCTATGGCACGAAGCGAACTCCGGCTCACCTACCTAATGGAGATGCTCCTCCAGGCCTCACTGCTCCAACATCTGCATGAAGATGAATAGGTCTCGTCACTTATCATAAAAAATATAAAACATAAAAACATTTTCCATTGTTAGGGTTTCTTGCTTCTTACCAATGTCACCGCACTGCCCTCCAGGTGGGAGTGTTAGGTCAGGATCACCTGTAAAATCTATGCCTCCATAGGCATAGTCCTCGACCATGAGCATCTGATCCCGTAGCCATCTAAAGAATGGATCACCAAACTTCACTCTACCCCTACCCACTACTGTGCGAGCCATGACCTGCACCCACCTCAGCATACGGGGGTCCCATGCTCTCAGACTTCGAAAAGTCACCTGGGGCCTCATCTATGGGACCCACTCAAAGAAGAAGCAAGCTAAGATGGAACCAAAGCTGAACTGCTTCAGCTCTCCCTGCTGACATTTAGTCAATTGATCCTTGAATATTGGAAGCAATTCTTCCGCCCAGTTGAACACCATAGGTGCCATAGCCTCTAGGGCATACAGCATATGTGTTCTGGAAGCCTGATGCACACCTTGGCTCCCTACCATCCTCTACATGGTGAATAGGAAAATCCATAGAGCCCTATTTGTCACTACCCTAATGGGGATTTTCTTCCCTGAAGTACCTATACCTGGTACACAGTGCTGATCTATGAGCTCTCTGGTGGTAATGTCCCCACCACGGGAAACTATCAGTGAGATGGGGGCACCCCATCTTGATAGGAAAATTAGGAAGTAGATATCCTCTACCTCCACTGTAAGTATGTGTTCCCCCACCTCAAAATACTATTGTTCTGGATTCCACATTCTCAGTATGTGTTCCAGTAATCTCTCGTGGGACACCATGCTTGGTGTCCGGAAGAACTTTAAGAGCCCACAGTCCCGGAGTGGGGAAATGCAAACCGCATTCCTTTCAGCAGTAGCATCCTCATCATCATGTGTTCTTTCCTTCCATATCACCATATTTTGGACACCTAGACCTGCCAAAAATGACAATGGTATGCATTAATATCATCTTTGAGTCATTGCAAATCAAAAGAATGAATAAATTTTGCCCATATCATTTGTTTAACTTCTCCACAGACGGTAGCGCCTGTGCCCCATTAGAGACAGGCAGTGGCACCAATTGTCCACCGCATTCTTGGCGCGGTTCTCAGGTGGTACCGCGTATCCCGTAAGGGGTAGATGCGGTGCCCACATATTGGATTTTAGGGCTTGCCAAATAGGCCCCAAACCCCACCAAATCCCAAAATAGAATCTATTAAATGAAAGATAAGGGTCTTAGCTGTTACCTACAACTTATGAGACTGAAAATGGACGGTGGGAACTCCTGGTATCAGCTGTGGAAGATCTGGCTAGAAAATGCTCCAAGTGCTCTCTGCTAGAGGTAAATAGTGAAATGTTTTGATTTTTTACTATTTACTTGCCTTATATAGACATTTTTGGGGTCTGACTTACTATAGTTTTGATATTACATCATGTTCTAGTCAAAATCTATTTGTCATAATCCCTTAATGTTGATTTTGAATGCATTTAACACTTGTTTATGAGTCGTCTGCAGGTTGAATTTAGTAAGAAGCTTTGGAAAGTTTGTTTATGGATTTTTTGTACTTTCACAAAATGGAAAAGGTCATCGAGCATTTATTATGACACTTTGTCATGCTCATAAAAATCTAGTATCAAAGTTCTAAGTCCAGTTCAAGTTTCTTTCCAGGCTCGTAAACTACGACATTGTGTAAAGAAGCATCATGGAGTTCTCTTTTCACCTCTTTTTCAAGCTCCTTAAACACAAAGTCATCGAGTCCATTTCTGATTCTTTCTAGGCTTCTAAAACATTACATTGCGTAAAGGAACCTCATGGAGTTCTCATTAAACCCTTTTCAGGATGCCTAAATACAAAAAGATTGTCGAGCAATCTTGTCTTCTTCACGCTCATTAAAGCATTTGAAGAGTCGTCTGTCTGACGATAGGTTATCTCTTTCTCGGTTCGGATAGGACTATTTACGAGAAAGGAACACTCCAGCCAATCATGACTGGAAGAGTTCTCTAAGGTATGATTTTACACTTTCTCGGGCCTTAGAGACTAAATCATACGAAAAAGGACCCTCGTGGAGTTTTCTTCTATATTCGTTCAGACTCTCTAAACATGAATGATACTGAGTTTTCTTTTAGTGGACTCGTTAAATTAAACATTGAGAGACCCATTTTGGGAACGAACCCCTCTTCTCTCAGGTTCGTAAAACATATGAGTCTAGACTTCTCTTTCGACAAGCTATATCGAGTGTTTGTTACCCTCTTTGAACTCGTAAAACCAAAAAGAGGCACTCATTGATCATGATGGAGGAAATGGGAAGGGAATCATTTTGCAAATAATGGCAGTTGTTTGTCGTTACCTTTGAACATGGCACTTATCTGCACAATCATGTCAGTCAATTGGTTATTCAGCTAATCTCCATGACGATCCACTTTCATGAGTCATGTCAATCCTTTGAGTCTTTCAAAAGAATGCATTGTCCACTGTCGCATTGTTTATCTGTCCTGTCTAGTCATGCTGCCAAGTCATTTTGTCGTGCCGCCCAATGTTCAAAGGAGATATGAAGAAGTTTTACCTCTGCAGTCTACATAGTCTTTGTGTCAATATCTTTGAGTTAGTCATATGGTTACTACATTCACATCATTCCAGAACAATGTTCTGAGTTTCATGTCATCGATGTGGGACTCATCATGACCCTACTTTGACGAGACTATTCCCGTCGACATCAGCTCATCATTCGGGAAATAGTCTTAGAAACAATATTTAGTACCTTGAGATCTGTATGCCTTGATGATAGATTCTCTCACTCTTGACATAGGTTCACATCATTGACCTTTGATCGATAAAATCGACTGGGTGTTCGACATCAGGACATCTATTTGCACTTAGTAGATTGTACTAGAGTACGTTGGGAATCATTGACATTAATGGTGATCTCCCTCGCACTTGTTAACGGTTCACATCATTGGCCGGTAATCAAGTGGTTTCTACCATGTTCGACTTCAGATCATTGTAATCACATGGATAGAATCATACTTTGTGGAAGATGAGACGAATACCCTGGGCATTTGTTTAAAAGCGCTCATCGCTTTTTCCCCAGGTTGCGATGGAGTTTTGTATATCTAGCATGGATCCACATTTGTATGGTCATGGCTATGCTCAAATTTGTGTCTGTATGACATAGAGCTACGCTGTATGTCTAGTAGCTATGTCCAATTTTGAGTCCTCTATCACATGGATCTATGCTGTATTCTAGTAGCCATGCTTGTTTAGTCCACTCATGGATCTGCCTTGTATTGGTCTACAGCTATCAGTTTGGTTACTTGTGTCTATGAATCAACATACTAATGTACTACAGATGCCTACTTGACTGCATACTCCGATCGAGCCAAAATTTTCATCTCCTGGCGATGACTTGTTCTCAAAGCTCTCGTTTATCATATCACTCTAAGACTCATGCTTTGGGGGGCATCTTGTTATACCAAAATCCTTTCACCATCATGTGATAAGAAATTTGACATATCTACTTGCCCTGAATCCCAACTTCTGGAGTGGAAACTAAATGGTTTTTCATCAATCTGTGATATAAATTCCCGGCACCGCACATGCCCCTTTATCCAGGAGTGGTACCCCTGCTCGCACTGCCTTTCATCAATTGTCCACAAGTGATGCCACCGCCCATTGCCCTTGATCCATAAGCGGTTATTACTAGAACTACTCTGTCATAGAAGGAGAAGCACGGTACCCTGGGTAAAAAGGGAAAAAGAGAATTTTATCGAGGCTTCTAGATGATAAGCCTCGCGTACTACCTTATCCCTACTATTGTGGGTTGGTTCAGCTCAAGATCCCTCATCCTAGGATCTTAGAGGCCACCTCACCCACTAATTTCTCAACCATCTCTTTCCATTAAAGCCCTATAAATATGAGCTCATAGCCATGGTTGAGGGGAGCACATTGAAGGTATCGTTATGCTGTTGGATTGATTCTTCACCCAAGATCATTTGGAGAGAGCATAGAGAGCTAGATTCGGAGCTTTTGGGGATGAAGAGCTGGTTTCATGGAGATGCATGTCAACACTAAGGCTTGGTTGTAAACTTCTTCGTATTTCTAATGCAAGTTGATTTATGTCCCACATATGATGTTGTTGTTGTGATTTCGCATATATATGTTGCTAGATTCCTTAGTCACTAGCATAGATTAGTAAATCATATTCTGGCTGATGAAGAAGAGGGCTCGATCTATGGTGGTAAATCCTTCCAAAGGTCAAGACATGCAGCAATGAAAATGAGATAAAGAGGTGTCACAGATCAACGATCCAGAATTAGAATGAAGAAGATCGACAATAGAGTGTGGTTCCACAGGCTGAAAGATGTAAGGAAATATTTAAGTTTGGTATTCGCGAAGCTTGATAAAGGGGACAAGCAATGAAAGGCCAAGATCAAGGCGAATCCCAATCGACGGCCCGAGACGGTTTCACGAGGAAAACATGCTTGGTAGAAGGAGCTTTCCCAAATTGTGAAACAGGTTAAAAGGCAGAAATATATAACGCCAGAGATGGGAGCATGAGTAGATCCACAGCACTAGCTGATTTCGTGATCTAAGCTTGTGCAGATAAAGTCGTGATTCCAAATCATGAAAAGTGGTACCGACTGCAAATATCAACGGTCACGTTAAAGGCGGGGATAGATCTACAGTCATGGTTCATTTCACAATCTGAACTAGTGCGGACAAGGTCAGGGTCTCAATTCATGAAAAGTGGTAGGGTCCACTCTGATCGACGGTTGCATGGAGAGGTCAATCTCGATCGATAGATAAAGAACATACCGCAGTCTAAATATGCTCGTTGGATCAAGGAAGGAGGAATTGGCAGCAGAAGTGAAAGAAACGTGGACGATGGATGCGAAAGATCCCCAAATCAGAGGGATGAAAAGGCCTCAAGGCTATAGGTATCACATCCAACGCAGATCTAACAGTAGAAGAGAAATTCCCACGCATGATCTACCTCCCGACAGATTAATTGATTCCCCCATATGCCATTTGTAGCATGCGTACAGGTGAAATCATCCCTGTGGCAGAGCCATGTCACCTAAAGACGGGTGGCCTCTGTGTAGTTTGGCATGCATAAGTGAGGAAAGTAACCGATAAATCCACTCTTCACATGGGGAAAGACCAGCATGACGAGGGAGACCATTCTATTTCCTACATCACAAGAGCAAGGGAGCATGAGAACGTCCACTCCATGTGCTTTGCAGCATGGATCGACTATACAAGGTGGCACCCAAAAATATTTCCCATAGAAAACGGTAAGGTGCCACAACTGATGAAGCGATGTGACTAGATCCCCAATAGATAAAAGATCACTTTTCCCATGCCCTCACACATGTCAGCATCGAGACACTCGATGAGAAAATGTGCGGGAATGTTGATAGGTCATTACAAAGTCCAGTCTCATAGCCGTATATGTATGCCTTTGTAATGTCAGGAATGAGCTAACATATTTCCAGAGCCCGAGGTTTCATTTTGTTGTGAATCCATTAGAGATTTGAGGAGTTGGTGATGGCAATCTGGTTCGAAAAGATTGTTTGTCTGGGTGTGCTAACGGTTGGTGAGCAAATTTCCACACTTAGCCGTTGCCTTGGTTTTCCATACCAAGGATGACACCAGCCATCGGGATCCTTTTTCTAGGGCTGGTGGAGGTATGCTCCACCGTATTTCCTATGGGAGATCCCACCACACAAGAGATGAGGAGTACAAGAATGACAAGCCACCACAAAAACTTGCCTTGGCTAGGAGCAATACAACCCTTCCTCCAGACCCGACATCTAATAGTGTTACCTGGAGAGGGTGGGGATGCGGATGAGGTTGAGCAGGGGAAATATGCAAACTTCCCTATCAGTTTGTGTCCATGCAGAAATTTTCCTTTGAACACAAAGGAAACACAAAATTGGAACAGAGAAGGGGCGCTATGCTGACTCAACAAGTCGGCTAAGAGGTTCAAAACCCCGTAAATGGTGACTCACCTAAAAACAACTAGAAAGGCGTTGTATTGAAAGTCTACAACAGTAACCAAGCATGTCGGGTTGTCACCCAGGCCGAGCACACCCACTTACTCCATAACATTTGTTCATATTTGTAAATCATAGCAATAGTACCACATTCTATAACTGTTAGTGTCTGATTGTGACTGGAAATAGTTTTTAGGTTTTGTTTCGGAGAATAGTCTTAGTGCTAAGATAATATAAATATACTCTCGGTAGAGGGAGATAGAGGTTGGTGGGGAAACTTTCAAGGGATGATGTAAAAACCCCAAATTTTCACAAAAATTTAAATTTTTGAGATAACATAAAATATTACAGTTGCAGTTAGATAACTGCTAGCAGCTAATAGAAGAAATGAAACAGAAAATAAAAGTAACCATTAACTTTAACACATATAGATTAATGTTGTTTTAATTGTAATATGTGATGTAAGTAATCTACATTCGAATAGTTAGTTGTATTGATGGTTTGAATGTCAAGTAGGTGAGGAGTCATTTTCTAGCTGGGGCTTACTTAGCGATTGCTAACGTATCTGAATTTTTGGATCTTTACAGTCTTGACAGGTAAATCTTGACCTAGTAAAAGTTTATTAAGGCATTAAACCAAATATATTTCTTTTAGCTTAAAGTACTCCTAGAGTAAAAGTTTGCTTAGAAGACTCAAGATCCTGCAAGGTAAGTAATGTTTCTTTGACTTGATCCATAATATGATATTACTTAATCTTTGTGTCGTAAGGGTTATTAACACCACCCTACTATTGTCTTTTATCGGATAGATCTTTAAGATGGATAAAACCTCCTTCTAACTTTACTCTAAGTGAATTCTAGTTCTTAAAAGAGCTCATGATATTGTTTCATAACTCTTCCTTGGACATAAGAGCCTATTGCTATTATCAGCATAATAATTAAAGCGTTGCTTATCATCATAGAAATAGACCTAAGCCTTTCAGTACACAAGCCTACTATGTACATTTTAGCTATATTTTAATCAGGATTCAATATAGTGAATTTATCACCTTAACATCGCCTATAATTTTAAAGTCTCCTCTGCATAAAGACCTCGTCAAGTTGTGACTTGAATTCCCATTTTCTTTATGACTAAAATCATGCGATAACTTCACATTACCCTACTATCTACTTAAATGTAAAAGTAGTGCAATAAAATCCTAGATAGTTTACTATCCTAAACTCTAAATTCTAACTTAACATTGATTCGATTTGTCTTAGATCTTGGTAAATATTATGGAGTTCAAAGATCATGTACTTGTAGGTTTTATATCCTACATCCAGTACTGTAGATCCCTTTTAAGAATAGGAGCTATTCTTGTGTATAAATGTTACTATATCTATATGCACCTTATTAGTTTAAATCTAATTCTTATAGCTTAAACAATCATAGTTCATGATTATAAGGAAAATTCAATTAAGGCATTAACAATCCTGTCCAAACTTCTACTATCCTCTTAATATTTTTCTTACAAGTTTGGTTTTGAAAGGTTATAAGATCCTCCCAAAACTAGGCATCCAATTCTTAAATAAAATATTTGAGAAACAAGTGCATCGAATCCATATGCAAATTGGCTCTTTACTAGAGCTATTTACAAGGTTTAAACATTATATTAAACGATGGTATACTACTTGTTCATCATCGAGGCTTGAATTTGTTTGGAAATGATATGATATTGACTTTGTGTGATAATGCATTATCATTACATGCATAATTGATTTATCAATTATTTGGTTCGAATGATTGCAGTGGAGACTATACAAAATAACCCACCGTGAAGTGAAAATATTTGAGTACACATGGAACTCTCCTCGCCATGCAATACATGACTTATAAGTTTTACCTTGCAACCCTATTCTTCATTATTCAGCGAGGGTTTCGGTCTCTGCTTCATTGCGTTCACTGCGGCCATGAGGGCTCGCAGTTGCTTGCCTCCAGCTCCACTGTCTGTGCATTTTTCTTTGAAGAGCCGTTGTTTAGAGTGAGAGATGTAAAACCATAGCTCGTGAATGAGTTGATTTTTGCAAACAACCTTGTTGTGCGTGAGGATTGTATTACACAGTTGGTAGTTTCAGTGTTGAAGTGTGAGGATTGTAAATAACATAGCACTGTTTACTCTTCTGCATATTTTAATTTAAATAAAAAGTATAATGTATTGTGTATAAACATAACATATTATCTTCTAGGGTATTCTCTTAACATAATAATTCTTCTACCTGTAATGGAATACTGCTATTCCATTATCAATATATTTACAATAACAAAGAACATAGATAACCAGGTTATTGGTATTTTTGATAATAACCTACATACTGCAATAAATTACTTTGCTATTATGAAATGCATATTACATCTATTTATTTCAGTTTCTTCTCATTTCCTTCATCTACTTTAAATACTCTGCCTGTGTTGGAGTACGGTCTGGTCCTTCCAGATGTGGAAAAACACAGGTTAGAATTATTTTCCATCTATTTCAGATTCATTCCTTCAATAATCTAACATTTTTATAGCTAAATATTTTACATTCATTTAACAGTCAAACTCACATTTAACTATCTAACACAGTAAAACAAAGAATGAATAACCTGATTAGGATGGACAACAACAGCGTTAGGAGGTCGTTCCTCCCTACCAAACTCTTGGAGAGAGCTCAAACGATGCTTCCTTAGGACCCCCGAGCCTGTTCCTGGTCTCCTTAGCTGAGAACTGGTGGAGCAAGCAAACAATACACTAGTCCAATGACTCAGTAATCACTCTACACTCAGCAGTTGTTATTTTTTCAACATTAAGCTAGCATTATTAAGATCTTTAACTAAGAAAATAACAAGTACAGCAATAAAACACACGAGACAATGAACACAGTGTTTTTCCTCGGGGAAACCATAAAGGAGAAAACCCTGCAACTTCCTTAGAGATAGAATCAGCACCAAAATAGTAAAAGCCCCAAAACAATAAGTGATCTCCTGGCAGCAGTAACCTTCTTCTTATCTATCCCCAGTCCCTTCTCCTTCCTCAACTATGTGCTACACTTGAGTGTGGATGAGTTGTGTGATAAATAGAGACTCCAATTCTCTATTTATACTAATCCCGACATGACTAAAACCCTACTAGGTCCAACCTCTACTAGGAGATTCTAATATCCCTAGTGCCCCGGAACTGCGAGGACTTTAACCCTTAGACAATCGGAGGGTTACTCACTATGACTTGACATGACTTGTTTACATTATTGATCCTCCTGATCGGAACATCGGGGCATGACAATATGACTCAATTACATTATAGATACATCCTATAATAAACATCGGGTTACAATACATAAGACACATAGATGAATACATTCCGAAGTTACAAATACATCAACACTCCCTCTTAACTAGGAAGGTATTCTTTCGACACAATTTTCAGCACTGTTCTTCTTCTCTGTATCAGCTGGATCATCTCGACATCTACATCTCAATTCTTCTGAGTCTTCAAGTCATCTTCATCTTCAAGTCATATTCATCTTCGGATCTAGATCATCATGGGACATCATCACTGGATCTGGATCATCATTGGGCATCATCACTAGATCTGGATCATCACTCGATCTGGATCATCACTGGCTATCATCACTGGATCTGGATCATCACGGGTGCTATCTCATGATTCTTCTCATCATAGTAAGTTCTAGAGAGCCAGCCCTTTTTCATGCTGGTTGTAGGCCTAGCCTCCATGTAGGTCTTCTTCAGCACTTATATCTGATCAACACATGATCGAAGAAAGGCTCATCATTTCTATCTTATCAACACATGATCGAAGAATGGCTTATCATTTCTATCTGATGAACACATGATCGAAGATAGATACCACACTTACATCTGATCAACACATGATCGAAGAAAGGCACACCCAACACCTACATCTAACTTACTCGTTAGAAAGGCATGCCCAACACTCACATCTGATCATGTAGGAACCAATCCTATAATCATATCAGAAAGGCCTGGCACTTACATCTGATCAACACATGATCGAAGAAAGGCTTCAACATCTCTATCTGATCAACACATGATCAAATATAGATACTGCACTTACATCTTATCAACACATGATCGAAGAAAGGCACTGCACTTACATCTAATCAACACATGATCGAAGAAAGGCAGAGAACTTATATCTGATCAACACATGATCGAAGAAAGGCTCAGCACTTATATCTGATCAACACATGATCGAAGAAAGGCTCTGCACTTACATCCACCTAAGCGGGAACACATCCTGCTCACAATGATGGAAGGGCTTGCACTCATATCTGATCTTGTAGGAACCAATCCTACAGTTGTTAGGATTATTAATCCTCCCTTATCCAAATTTGGTCATATTTCTAAATTAGGAGTCATGTCTAAATCGGAAGTCCATCCAGTCTATTTATAACCATTAACACCATTGGGTCCACTTGGCCTAATTGGGGCACATGTTTCAGTTACTGAAGTGTGGGGAACACTAATTAAGGCTCACTGCCACTGATTGCACTTGATTGCATCAGTTTAGGAGCCTCCTAGACCAATCCCTACAATTTAGGAATCCACTGGGAGTATCGAAACCAACCAAGGTCAATTCACTTCAATTAATGACTAGTCAAGCTAAGTTAGGAGTCAGTTACATTCAGTTCTAGTCCTCTACATTTATTTAGCACTAGGTTTACTTGACTAAACTCATGTGGGGCACATTTCTTGCCTACCACAGTCAGTTAACCTTAGTCAACACTGAATGTAACACTTGAGTTGTTTTTTAGAGCTCCGATGAACTCCGGTTATGGTTTAGACAAGGTCAGTTAACTACTTAGTCCTCCGATAGTGATTTAGACAAGGTCTTAGTTACCTACATTCAGGTAGAGTCTATCAATTCGAATTTCCTCATGTGGATTCGAATTTCATGTGGCTATTAAATCCATTTTACTTCATTGTAATTATTATCTAATTCCTTTTGATTAATGAAAGCATTCACAGCTGCAAGCCATTTTTGCACTGTTTCATTCTTCAATTGCTGAGTAAATTGTGAGATCTACTTTGTGAGTTGTGTGTTTTTCTGCAGATCTATGTTCTCAAATTTACATGGTATCTGAGCCTCAGTGGACAAGACTCCTCTCCTCCTCAGATCTCCAGCCGGATCATTTTTTTTGGCAATTGCTCTTTCCAGTACTGCACTAGAAGCGGATAATTTGCCACTTAATATCCCAAGTTAAGAAATTGTTGATCAAGCTTGCTTGGTCAACTATGCTGGGTGTCAAGGAAATTCCAAAAGTGCAGACTATTGACCTTACTTTTTATGTTTGATTGTGTGACAGGTTATCAGCTTTTCTTACATCAATCACTACAAGCAGCCCTTCTTCTCACTGCATTCACTATAGCAGCTCATTTCTTCCTACTACATTTGAAATGGCTCATCCAATAGAGCCTCTCACTCCCTTCAATTATCACCAGTGGAAGGCAGACATGGTGGTAATGCTCCGCACCAAAGGGCTCTTCAGACTCATAGAAGAAGCAAAGGAAGAGCCAGATTTAGATAAAGACAAAGCTAAGTACATGAATAGGCTTGATGAAGTCCATGGACACTTGCTCTCCTTAGTCTCTAAATATCTTTGGTTCCACATCCTAGAATTGAAGACTCCCAAGGAGGTTTGGGACAAGCTTGCCTCCCTATTTGATAAGCATGATGAGATGAGGATCCATCAGCTAGAAAATGATCCGATTACTCTCAATCCATCCAATTTCGAATCTCTTAATGAATTCTTGACAAAGTTCAAGAACCTCATAAATCTGTTAAAGCAATGCAAAGTGGAGAAGGATGAAGATCAGCTCATCCTTGCTATTCTCACAAAGCTCAATGCAGACTACTCAGTATTTGTATCCACCTTCCAAACAGTAAGGCTCACTACTCCAAATTGGAATATGCCCACTCTTAATGCTTTCATCCAATCTCTTATTTCTAAGAATGATAAATTGATCCAAATGGGGATCATTCGATCTCCCAAAGATCTAAATCTAGTTGCAAGAGTAGATAAGGTAGCGAATGACAAAGGGAAGCAAAGAGATGAATCCCCTGTGAAGAAAGAGCAGTAAAAATAACCTTTAGGTTTGAAGAGAAGCAAGAAGAATGGCAAAGGGAAGGTCCTCTGCTCTTACTGTGGAAGGGGCTTCCATTCAGAAAGCTCCTGTATGAGAAGACAACTTGATGAAATCGCTCTTCTTTTGAAAAAGAACAACATTTATGTACTTGATAGCACAAGGAAGGATGACTCTGAAGAAGAAGAAGATGAAGAATACCAAAGGAAAGGACATGCACTAAAGGCTTGCTCCACGTCAGCACCTGTCTTCCTCATTTATTCTGGAGCTTCCAACCATATGGTTGCATCCAGAGAATCATTCTCTTCTTTTTAGTCCTTTGATGGTCCTAGTATTCAGATGGGCAATAACAGTAAAGTCAAAACAAAGGGGAAGGGCTCTGTCCAACTTGAACATGGAAGGTTTAAATATGTGCTATTTGTTCCCTCCCTAGCTTCAAACCTGTTATCTGCCTATCAAATGACCCATACTGGATCTCCAAAGCGAGTGATATTTGGTCCTGACTCAGTGGAGATCACAGATATCTCTGCTGGGAGCATCATAGCAAAGGGTACTGCAAATCATGCTTCAAAAGCAAATGAGTTCTCACATTTCATGCCTCCTTCAAAACTAGTGCACTCTCAACAGCCACCTACAAGGGAAGGTAAAATCATTGCATCTACTTCTTTTATAGCTTCTACTAGTATTGCAGATCCATCTATATCAGTTTATGACCTTGAGATTCAGGGTGACTCAGATCTAGATTCAGTCCCTACTTCCAAACTGGAAGCTAGGAAGATGACTGGAAACTCACCTGACACTTAGAAAGGAAAGACTCTTGTGCTATGTCATGCTATCCTACCTCCTTAAGGGAGATGCAATAGACTCCCTGTAAGATGCTATATGGCAAGGGCTCAGTCTTACCACATTTAGAAGAATGGATATGATCATACACCTCTTCATTCAACAAGAGACAAAGGTTACATTCCTCTTTCCTTCCATCATCATTTTTGGAGAAGAAGGAGAATTCTACATGCCAGGCCCCAGAATACCTGTGCACAGCACACCATGCATGCTACTTCACTACCTCGCAGAGATGAAGATTGTAGCAACATATTTTCAAGTTTTCCAAACTTGAGACCTAATTCTACCTCCTTAGCTAGAGGGATGGATTTTTTCCCATGTGGTTTTTCCCCGGCTCCTTGTATTAAGCAGTTACTTTATTTTACTTGATGTAATGGGTGATCTATGGTCTTAGTTACCAGGGCCCATAGTTTGTCCATGTTAGCATTCAAGGGGGGTGTTAGGATTATTAATCCTCCCTTGTGCAAATTTGGTCATATGTCTAAATTGGGAGCCATGTCTAAATTGGGAGTCCATCTAGTCTATTTATAGTCATTAACACCATTTGGTCCACTTCACCTAATTGGGGCACATGTTTTGGTTACTAAAGTGTGGGGAACACTAATTGAGGCTCGCTGCCACTAATTGCACTTGATTGCATTACTTTAGGAGCCTCCTAGACCAATCCCTACAATTTAGTAAGCCACTCGGAGTGCCGAAACCAACCAAGGTCAGTTCACTTCAGTTAATGACTAGTCAAGCTAAGTTAGGACTCAATTACATTCAGTTCTAGTCTTCTACATTCAGTTAGCACTAGGTTTACTTGACTAAACTCATGTGGGGTGCATTTCTTACCTACCACAGTCAGTTAACCTTAGTCAACACTGAATGTAACACTTGAGTTGTGTTTTAGAGCTCCAATGAGCTCCAGTTATGTTTTAGACAAGGTCAATTAACTACTGAGTCCTCCGATAGTGATTTAGACAAGGTCTTAGTTACCTACAGTCAAGTATAGTGTATCAATTCGACTTTCCTCAGGTGGATTCGAATTTCATGTGGCTATTAAAGCCATTTTACTTCATTGTAATTATTATCTGATTCCTTTTGATTAATGAAAGCATTCACAGCTGCAAGCCATTTTTGCACTGTTTCATTCTTCAATTGCTGAGTAAATTGTGAGATCTAAATTGTGAGTTGTGTATTTGTCTACAGATCTATGTGCTCAAATTTACATTGTATCAGAGCCTTGGTGGACAAGACTCCTCTCCTCCTTAGATCTCCAGGAAGATCATTTTTTTGGCAATTGCTCTTTCCAGTACTGCACTAGCAGCAGATAATTTACCACTTAATATCCCAAGTTAAGAAATTGTTGATCAATCTTGCTTGATCAACTATGTTGGGTGTGAAGGAAATTCCAAAAGTGCAGATTGTAGACCTTACTTTGTATGTTTGATTGTGTGATAGGTTATCAGATTTTCTTACACCATTCGCTACAAGCATCCCTTCTTCTCATTGCATTCACTATAGCAACTCAGTTCTTCCTACTACATTAGAAATAGCTCATCCAATAGAGCCTCTCACTCCCTTCAACTATCACCAATGGAAGGCAGACATGGTGGTAATGCTCCACACCAAAGGGCTCTTCAGACTCATAGAAGAAGCATAGGAACAGCCATATTTAGATAAAGACAAAGCTAAGTACATGAATAGGCTTGATGAAGTCCATGGACACTTGCTCTCCTCAGTCTCTAAAGATATTTGGTTCCACATCCTAGAATTGAAGACTCCCAAGGAGGTTTGGGACAAACTTTCCTCCCTATTTGATAAGCATGATGAGATGAGGATCCATCAGCTAGAAAATGATCCAATTACTCTCAATCCATCCAATTTCGAATCTCTGAATGAATTCTTCACAAAGTTCAAGAACCTCATCTATCTGTTAAAGCAATGCAAAGTGGAGAAGGATGAATATCATCTCATCCTTGCTATTATCACAAAGCTCAATGCAGACTACTCACTCTTTGTATCCACCTTCCAAATAGTAAGGCTCACTACTCCAAATTAGAAGATTCCCAATCTTAATGCTTTCATCCAATCGCTTATTTCTGAGAATAATAAATTGATCCAAATGGGGATCATCCGATCTCCCAAAGATCTAGCTCTAGTTGCAAGAGGAGATAAGGTAGCAAATGACAAAGGGAAGCAAAGAGATGAATCCCCTGTGAAGAAAGAGCAGTCAAAATAACCTTTAGGTTCAAATATAAGCAAGAAGAATGGCAAAGGCAAGGTCCTCTGCTCTTACTGTGGAAGGGGCTTCCATGCAGAAAGCTCATGTATGAGAAGACAACTTGATGAAATGGCTCTTCTTTTGAAAAAGCACAACATTTCTGTACCTGATAGCGCAAGGAAGGATGACTCTGAAGAAGAAGATGATGAAGAATACCAAAGGAAATGACATGCACTGAAGGCTTGCTGCACATCAGCACCTGTCTTCCTCATTTATTCTAGAGCTTCCAACCATATGGTTGCATCCAGAGAATCATTCTCTTCTTTTCAGTCCTTTGATGGTCCTAGTATTCAGATGGGCAATAACAGTAAAGTCAAAACAAAGGGGAAGGGCTCTGTCCAACTTGAACATGGAATATTCAAAGATGTGTTATTTGTTCCCTCCCTAGCTTCAAACCTGTTATCTGTCTATCAGATGACCCATACTGGATCTCCAACGTGAGTGATATTTGGTCCTGACTAAGTGGAGATCACAGATATATCTACTAGGAGAATCATAGAAAAGGGTACTGCAAATCATGCTTCAAAAGCATATGAGTTCTCACATTTCATGCCTCCTTCAGAACTAGTGCACTCTCAGCAGCCACCTACAAGGGAAGATAAAACCATTGCATCTACTTGTTTTACAGCTTCTACTAGTATTGTAGATCCATCTATATCAGTTTATGACCTTGAGATTCAGGGTGACTCAAATCTAGATTTAGTCCCTACTTCCAAACTAGAAGCTAGGAAGATGACTGGAAAATCATTTGATACTCAGAAAGGAAAGACTCTTACGCTATGTCATGCTATCTTACCTCCTTCAGGGAGATGCAATACACTACCTGTAAGATGCTATATGGCAAGGGCTCAGTCTTACTACATTCATAAGAATGGATATGATCATACACCTCTTCATTCAGCAAAAGAGAAAGGTTACATTCCTCCTTCCTTCCATCGTCATTTTTGGAGAAGGAGGAGAAGTCTACATGCCAGGCCCCAAAATACCTGTGCACAGCACACCATGCATGCTGCTTCACTACCTCACAAAGATGAAGATTGCAGAAACATATTTTCAATTTTTTCAAACTTGAGACCTGATTCTACCTGCTTAGCTATAGGAAAGGCTTTTTCCCATGTGGTTTTTCCCAAGCTCCTTGTATTAAGCAGTTACTTTATTTTACTTGATATAATAGGTGACCTATGGTCTTAGTTACCAAGGCCCACAATTTGTCCATGTTAGCATTCAGGGGGGGTGTTAGGATTATTAATCCTCCCTTGTCCAAATTTGGTCATACGTCTAAATTTGGAGTCATGTCTAAATCGGGAGTCCATCCAGTCTATTTATAGTCATTAACACCATTGGGTCCACTTAGCCTAATTGGGGCACATGTTTTAGTTACTAAAGTGTGGGGAACACTAATTGAGGCTCACTACCACTGATTGCACTTGATTGCATCAGTTTAGGATCCTCCTATACCAATCCCTACAATTTAGGAAGCCACTGGGAGTGTTGAAACCAACCAAGGTCAGTTCACTTCAGTTAATGACTAGTCAAGCTAAGTTAGGAGTCAGTTACATTCAGTTCTAGTCCTCTACATTCAGTTAGCGCTAGGTTTACTTGACTGCACTCATTTGGGGCACATTTCTTACCTACCACAGTCAGTTAACCTTAGTCAACACTGAATGTAACACTTGAGTTGTGTTTTAGAGCTCCAATGAACTTCGGTTATGGTTTAGACAAGGTTAGTTAACTGCTAAGTCCTCCGATAGTGATTTAGACAAGGTCTTAGTTACCTACAGTCAAGTAGAGTCTATCAATTCAAATTTCGTCATGTGGATTCGAATTTCATGTGGCTATTAAAGCCATTTTACTTCATTGTAATTATTATCTGAATCCTTTTGATTAATGAAAGCATTCACAGCTGCAAGCCATTTTTGCACTGTTTCATTCTTCAATTGCTGAGTAAATTATGAGATCTACTTTGTAAGTTGTGTATTTGTCTATAGATCTATGTGCTCAAATTTACATGGTATCGGAGCCTCGGTAGACAGGATTCCTCTCCTCCTTAGATCTCCAGAGGGATCATTTTTTTTGGCAATTGCTCTTTCCAGTACTGCACTAGAAGCGGAGAATTTACCACTTAATATCCCAAGTTAAGAAATTGTTGATCAAGCTTGCTTGATCAACTATGCTGGGTATGAAGTAAATTCCAAAAATGCAGACTATCGACCTTACTTTGTATGTTTGATTGTGTGACAAGTTATCAGCTTTTCTTATAGCATTCGGTACAAGCAGCCCTTCTTCTCACTGCATTCGCTACAGCAGCTTAGTTCTTCCTACTACATTCGAAATGGCTCATCCAATAGAGCCTCTCACTCCCTTAAACTATCACCAGTGGAAGGCAGACATGGTGGTAATGCTCTGCACCAAAGGGCTCTTCAAACTCATAGAAGAAGCAGAGGAAGAGCCATATTTAGATAAAGACAAAGCTAAGTACATGAACAAGCTTGATGAAGTCCATGGACACTTTCTCTCCTCGGTCTCTAAAGATATTTGGTTCCACATCCTAGAATTGAAGACTCCGAAGGAGGTTTGGGACAAGATTGCCTCCCTATTTGATAAGCATGATGAGATGAGGATCCATCATCTAGAAAATGATCTGATTACTCTCAATCCATCCAATTTCGAATCTCTGAATGAATTCTTCACAAAGTTCAAGAACCTCATATATCTGTTAAAGCAATGCAAAGTGGAGAAGGATGAATATCAGCTCATCCTTGCTATTCTCACAAGCCTCAATGCACACTACTCAGTCTTTGTATCCACCTTCCAAACACTAAGGCTCACTACTCCAAATTGGAATATGCCCACTCTTAATGCTTTCATCCAATCTCTTATTTCTAAGAATGATAAATTGATCCAAATGGGGATCATTCGATATCCCAAATATCTAGCTCTAGTTGCAAGAGGAGATAAGGTAGTGAATGACAAAGGGAAGCAAAGAGGTGAATCCCCTGTGAAGAAATTGCATTCAAAAGAACCTTTAGGTTCGAAAAGAAGCAAGAAGAATGGAAAAGGCAAGGTCCTCTGCTCTTACTGTGGAAGGGGCTTCCATTCAGAAAGCTCCTGTATGAGAGGACAACTTGATGAAATGGATCTTCTTTTGAAAAAGCACAACATTTATGTACCTGATAGTGCAAGGAAGGATGACTCTGAAGAACAAGATGATGAAGAATACCAAAGGAAAGGACATGCACTGAAGTCTTGCTGCACATCAGCACCTATATTCCTCATTTATTCTGGAGCTTCCAACCATATGGTTGCATCCAGAGAATCGTTCTCTTCTTTTCAGTCCTTTGATGGTCCTAATATTCAGATGGGAAATAACAGTAAATTCAAAACAAAGGTGAAGGGCTCTGTCCAACTTGAACATGGAAGGTTCAAAGATGTGCTATTTGTTCCCTCCCTAGCTTCAAACCTATTATCTGTCTATCAGATGACCCATACTAGATCTCCAAAGTGAGTGATCTTTGGTCCTGACTCAGTGGAGATCATAGATATCTCTACTCAGAGCATCATAGCAAAGGGTACTGAAAATCATGCTTCAAAAGCATATGATTTCTCACATTTCATGCTTCCTTCAGAACCAGTGCACTCTCAGCAGCCACCTGCAAGGGAAGGTAAAATCATTGCATATACTTCTTTTACATCTTCTACTAGTATTGTAGATCCATCTATATCAATTTATGACCTTGAGATTCAGGGTTACTCAGATCTAGATTCAGTCCCTACTTCCAAACTGGAAGCTAGGAAGATGACAGGAAACTCACCTGACACTCAGAAAGGAAAGACTCTTGCGCTATGTCATGCTATCTTACCTCCTTCAGGGAGATGCAATAGACTCCCTGTATGATGCTATATGGCAAGGGTTCAGTCTTACTACATTCAGAAGAATGGATATGATCATACACCTCTTCATTCAACAAGAGACAAAGGTTACATTCCTCCTTCCTTCCATCATCATTTTTGGAGAAGAAGGAGAAGTCTACATGCCAGGCCCAAGAATACCTGTGCACAGCACACCATGCATGCTGCTTCACTACCTCACAGAGATGAAGATTACAGCAACATATTTTCAAGTTTTTCAAACTTGAGACCTGATTTGACCTACTTAGCTAGAGGGAGGGCTTTTTTCCCATGTGGTTTTTTCCCCAGCTCCTTGTATTAAGTAGTTACTTTATTTTATTTGATGTAATGGGTGACCTGTGGTATTAGTTACCAGGGCCCACAGTTTGTCCAAGTTAGCATTCAGGGGGGGTGTTAGGATTATTAATCCTCCCTTGTCCAAATTTGGTCATATGTCTAAATTGGGAGTCATGTCTAAATCAGGAGTCCATCCAGTCTATTTGTAGTCATTAACACCATTGGGTCCACTTGGCCTAATTGGGGCACATGTTTCAATTACTAAAGTGTGGGGAACACTAATTGAGGCTCACTGGCAGTGATTGCACTTGATTGCATCAGTTTAGGAGCCTCCTAGACCAAAGGCTACAATTTAGGAAGCCACTGGGAATGCCGAAACCAACCAAGGTCAGTTCACTTCAATTAATGACTAGTCAAGCTAAGTTAGGAGTCAGTTACATTCAGTTCTAGTCCTCTACATTTAGTTAGTGCTAGGTTTACTTGAATACACTCATGTGGGGTGCATTTCTTACCTACCACAATCAGTTAACCTTCGTCAACACTGAATGTAACACTTGAGTTGTGTTTTAGAGCTCCGATGAACTTCGGTTATGGTTTAGACAAGGTTAGTTAACAACTGAGTCCTCCAATAGTCATTTAGACAAGGTCTTAGTTACCTACAGTCAAGTAGAGTCTATCAATTCGAATTTTCTCATGTGGATTTGAATTTCATGTGGATATTAAAGCCATTTTACTTCATTGTGATTATTATCGGATTACTTTTGATTAATGAAAGAATTCACAGCCGCATGCCATTTTTGCACCATTTCATTCTTCAATTGCTGAGTAAATTGTGAGATCTACTTTGTGAGTTGTGTATTTTTCTACAAATATATCTACTCAAATTTACAATAGTCATATCAGAAAGGCCCCCAGTCCTCCTCGACTAAGCTACCTAGTAACTGACTAGGTGCCTCCATTCTCCTAGAGAATTGAAATTTCCCTTACATTTGACCTACTCGTCGGAATGGCCAACACTCACATATGACATGGAAGGAACTTAATCCTTTAGCCATGATAGAATGGTTCAGCCCTTACATCTGATTAAGTGGGAACACATCCCTCTTTCACATCAGAATGGCTTCTCAGTCCTAGACTGAGTTTTCCTGGTAACTGACCAGGTGCCTCCATTCCTAGAATGGCAATTGCCCTTACATCTGTCCTACTCGATAGAATGGCTAGCACTCATATCTGACATGGAAGGAAGCAATCCTCTCACCATGACAGAATGGCTCAACCATTACATCTGACCATGGAAGGAATCAATCCTCTCACCATGTCAGAATGGCTATGGGTCTCATCATTTTCTCTTGGAGGAAACTTCAATCTGGAGAAAACCAAGCTTCTCCCTAAAGTACTCAAACTTTAGCCTAGCCAATGGCTTTGTCAATACATCAGCTATCTATTCCTCCGTTGCAACATACTGGAGCTTCACTGCTCCCCTCTGCACCATATCCCTGATATAGTGATACTTGATCTCGATATGCTTCGACTTATCATGGAACACTGGATTCTCTGACAACTTCACGCAACTCTAGTTGTCACAATGTATACAAGTAGCATCCAACTGGAGATCAAATATATTAGACAATAGCTTCCGTGGCCATACTACCTCACAACTAGCTGAACAAGCTGCGACATACTCTGCTTTAGCTGTACTCAGTGCCACACAGGATTGCTTCTTGCTAAACCAAGAGATCACACCTGATCCCATACTGAAGTAACAGCCTAAAGTGCTCTTCCTATCAATGGAACTCCCTGCCCAATATGAATCAACATAACCCTCTAGGTTAATCTTTTTATTTGCATCGTACTTGAGCCCATAATCAACTGTACCCTTCAGGTACCTCAAAATATGCTTTGTAGCAATCAAGTGAACATTTCTCGGATCTCTCAAGAACTGGCTCAAGGTGTTCACAGCAAAGCAAATGTCAGGTACATCAATGACCCGATCATCTGACGATATATCATAGCATCAACCGATTCTGATGAAGCATAACTCAATAGCTTCAGGTTTGATGCCATAGGTGTGGCCATAGCCCTGCAGTCCATCATCCCAAACCTCTTCAAGATCTCTACTGGATACTTCCCTTGTCCAAGGAATATTCCATCTGTACTCTGCCACACCTCCATACCTAGAAAGTAATGCATCATCCCCAAGTCCTTCATTTTGAACTCAGCAGCAAGATTTCTCTTCGTATCAGCAATCAACCCATTCATACCTCTCACAAATAGATCATCTACATATAGTAGAAGCATCACTAGGTTTCCATCCTCAACCTTATAGTAAATGTTGGAATCTTCTTTACTCTTGGTAAAGCCCAAACTGGATAGAAAGCTGTCAATTCTTTCATACCAGGTCATGGGTTCCTATTTCAAACCGTACATGGCTTTCTTCAATCTGCATACATGAGACTCTCTTTCATGTGTCTCAAAACTGAGTGGTTGTTCTACATACACTTCCTCTTCCACTACACCATTCAAGAAGGAAGTCTTGACATCCATCTGGTGTATCTTCCATTTCATCACTACAGCCAGAGAAAGTATTGATCTGATGGAAGTGTATCTGGCTACAAGTGCAAAGGTTTTGTCATAGTCTATTCCTTCTTCCTGAGAGAAACCCCGAGCTACAAATCTTGCTTTATACTTTTCAATGCTACTGTCTACAGCATGCTTGATCTTGTAGATCCATTTGGAAGTTACAACTGACTTCCCTTCTGGTCTTGGGACAACATCCCAAACATCATTCTTCATGATCATAGCATCCTTCCATTCTTTCCGTTTTGCTACTTCTTCATAACTGGAAGTTTCTTTATCAATGAAATCACATAGTAAAGCTACATGCCCGGAGCAGGATCTGGTCCTCTTTCTTTCTCTGTGATTCTCTTCTGGAGCCCCATATCTTTCCGTACCTTGGATAAGTTCTTGTAATCAAGCAGGTTTCCTCTTATGAGTATTCTTCTCCAGAAGTGGATCTACAGGTCTTTGTGGTTCTTTGAAATCTCGATCTTCTTCTTGAGCTTATTCGTTCATGGTTGTATCATGAATTCTGGGTGCTTCTGCTTCTGCTTCTTCAGGTTCTTCAGTAGGTCTCTTTCTGGATTTGTTCTAAGCTGTGTCTTCATAAAATGTCACATCCTTGCTGATGTCAATCTTCTTGTATCCTGGGAAATAGATTCTGTAAGCCTTCTAGATTTCAGAGTATCCCACAAATATGCCCTTCTTTCCTGGAGGATCTAATTTTGTTCTCTTCTCTTTTGGAATGTGTATGTACACAGGACAGCCGAATATTCTGAGATGGCTGACTTTTGGTTTCTTGTCAGAGAATACTTCTTTAGGAGTCTTGTTCTCGAGTACTCTATGTGGAGTATGGTTCTATACATACACTATTGTTCTGGTAGCTTCAGCCCAAAGATGCATAGGAAGATCTTGATCATGAAGCATGGCTTTTGTAGCCTTCATGATGGTTATGTTCTTCCATTCTACAATCCCATTCTGTTGTGGATTATAAGGAGTGGACAACTCCCTCTTAATCCCTGATTCTTTGCATAGCTCTTTGAATTCATTCGAAGTGAATTCTCCACCATTATCTGATCGAAAAGTCTTGATCTTCTTTTCAGTGTGGTTCTCGATCAAGGCTTTGAATTCCTTCAATTTGCTGAATACTTCATCTTTGTTCTTCATGAAGTAAACCCATGTCTTTCTAGAAAAATCATCAATAAAAGAAACATAGTATGCATACCCGCTTAGTGAGTTTGATGACATCAGACCGCATACATCGGAGTGGATGATTTCTAGTATGTCTTTGGCTTTGCTTTCGCTGCTTGGAAATGTCTTCTTTGTATTCTTCCCTTTCTCACATCCTTTGCAGACCCCATCATGTTTTGCTTGGAATTCTGGAAGACCTTCAACAGCTTTGCTCACAATAGTTAGTGCTCTGTAATGCACATGCGCAAGCCTTCTATGCCAAAGCTCATTTGGCTCTACTGTGTCATGGATCAAGGCTTTTTCTGGATGGCCCTTCAATTTGTACAAACCTCCTTCTTGTTCTCCAATCACTACTGCAACATTGATAATCTTTCCTTTTGGCCACATGATGACTTGACCATCTATGAATGCAACTCTCATTCCTTTTGCATCCAATGCTGATATGGAGAGAAGGTTCTTCTTGAGTCCTAGCACAAACAATACTTCTTTCATTGTTAGATACTTACCCGAGTCTAGTTTATATGAAGATTCCCCACTACCTTTTATTGGATATTGGTAGTCATCTCCTAGCTTCACCTTGTGAGGTGATTCATGTTCTAACAGTCTCACAAAGGATTCCTTGAATCCAATCATATGTTTGGAAGCCCCACTATCTATAAGCCAATCATCACTTCCATGAGTAATGTTACCTGTGAGAGCGGAGATCAAAACATATTCATCCTCGCTTGAAGAATCTTCACTTTCATATCTGGATCTCTTCTTGGATGGTTCATCATCCTCTGCAGCATGAGCATGATGTCTTCTTTTGTTCCCCTTCTTCTTATGAGAGTGACCCTTGTTCTTAGGACAGTCTTTTGCAAAGTGTCATCTTTCATCACGTGTATCACATCTCAATTTTGATAGGTCCCTTCTAATGTTATCTCTATGATGAGGATCCTTACCTTTGGAGTAATGAGATCTTCTTCTACTTTTCTTGGAGTGGACTGTGAGAGCTTGGTCTTCACTTCCCATCTTCTCTTCTCGAGCTGCTATCCATGATTTTTCTTGAGAACATTCTTCCCATAGTCTGTTGAATTTGACTAACTTCTTTCTAGCACAGATTCCTTGGATGAAAGAATCCCATGACCTAGGAAGGCCATTCAGTGTTGTCATCACAATATCTGCATTCTCCACTTCTTCATCTATAGCTTCTAATTGTTCCTTGATCTGAGAAACCCTTGTGAAGTAAGATTGGATGGTCTCTGCATTCTGAATCTTCACATTCTTCAGTTGATTCCTCAGAGTCATCTTCTGGTTTATGTTCTTCCCTTCAAACAATTTGGTTAGGGCATCAAACATTGCTTAACGTGTATTGAGAGAGGACACCTGTAGGATAAGGTGCTCCTTGATAGAATCAGCAATGATCCTCTTTTCCATAACCATCTTCTTCTTATGTAAGGCATTTGCCTCATCTCCCTTTGGAACCAGAACCTCCTCATGAATGTAGGAGTCTAATTCATTCTCTTCCAGGACCAGGGAGATCCTATACTTCCAGGCTCAGAAGTTATCAGCTTCCTCAAGATTTTAATCAAGCTTGGTATGATGAGACATCTTAAACTAAGAATCTCAAATGGAAATACAAAAGATCTTAAATCTTACCAGGTCAAGATGTCGAATCTGAAACTTGAGCTAAAATCCTACAGAGCTGGTTCAGGAGCAAATTAGGGTTTTTCTTTTCCAGAGATATATCCACCCAAATGCCTTGAAATTTGTCCCTAACTTTGATTTTGGGGAGGAGATCAATCCAGGCCTGGGCTCACTAAAAAAATCCTTTTCTAGGAAAGTCCCTAATTTCCGAAAGAAGTGTCGGGTCCAAAACTGAAAAACCTCAGAATTGGATTATGCTTCGACAGAAAGATGTGCCCTAAGGAGGAGATTTATTCAACCTTACTTTTTCTAAAAATCTATGGAGGAAGATCCACAAACTAGGAAGCCCTAGTTCCCGCAGTTGCATAGTGTCTTCTTCTCAGGTTAGCTCTGATTCCATGTTAGTTTTTCAACATTAAGCTAGCATTATTAGGATCTTTAACTGAGAGAATAACAAGTACAACAATCAAACACAAGAGACAATGAACACAGTGTTTTTCCTCAGGGAAACCATAAAGGAGAAAACCCCGCAACTTCCTTAGAGATAGAATCAGCACCAAAACAGTAAAAGCCCCAAAACAGTAAGTGATCTCCTGACTACAGTAACCTTCTTCTTATCTAGCCCCGGTGTCTTCTCCTTCCTCAACTATGCACTACACTTGAGTGTGGATGAGTTGTGTGATAAATAGAGACTCCAGTTCTCTATTTATACTAATCCCGACATGACTAAAATCCTACTAAGGCCGACCTCTACTAGGAGAGTCTAGTAACCCTAGTGCCCCGAAACTGCGGGGACTTTAACCCTTAGACAATCGGAGGTTTATTCACTATGACTTGACATGACTTGTTTACATTATTGATCCTCCAGATCGAAACATCGGGGCATGACAATATGACTCAATTACATTATAGATACATCCCGGAATAAACATCGGGTTACAATACATAAGATACATAAATGAATACATTTCGAAGTTACAAATACATCAACAGTAGTAAGATATTTCAGCTGAAAAGTTGCACTAGATCACTTAGCAGTTAACCCCTCAAACTCTTTCCACAAATTCCCTTGCCATTGAATTTCTCTGAAGTACATTCACCTGAATGATCACTTCACTAGAATGAGCAGCCTCAGCTCTCTTCAATGGGAATTTTTATAAATATTTCCTAGGTCTTTTGGGTTAATTGTCATTAATTGAGCCACCTGCTCTGATCCCACTTTCTTGGGGGATCATGACCCCAAATGTAGGGAGGTTGCCACCTGCAACAGTTGGAAGAGGTTTGAGGATGCTGCCACATGTCTGCTTGATTTCCACCCAGTCTCCTCCACCAATTTGACCAGTAAACACTCTTTTAACAACTCTCCTAAGTTGTTGTCTCCACCTTTATTTATTTATAATTAAAATATTCAGAATTACATTAAATATCCTTGACTCTGCTAAGTCATCAATTACAACTTAGCATAAAATTTAACATATTGTCTTTAAATAAAATCAAATAAAATAATATTATTTTTTGCAAAATTGGGACATGTGACATACACACCCCCTTAGAACATAACATCATCCTTGATGTTATTTATTCTTCATCATTAGAATTCACCTGGAACAGAATTGGATATGCATCTCGCATATTACTTTCCAATTCTTAGGTGGCTTCCTCTAGACTAAGGTGCTTCCATTGCACCTTCACCTGTCCAATGGTGCGGTTCTGAAGTGTGATCTCCCTCCGCCCGAGGATACAGTCCGGTTCCACCAGAAAATATCCTTCTAGTTCCACTTCTACATCATTCCAATTAACAACATGAGTAGCATCATGAACATATTTCTTTAATACAGAAATGTGAAAAAAATTATGTACTCTTAAATTGGGTGGTAATGCTAATTGATAAGCTACTTGTCCAATTCTGGACAGAATTTCAAATGGACCACAGTAACGAGGTGCTAGTTTTGCACAACTCCCCAATCTCAGAGAGCTCTTTTTGGGCCTCACCTTGATGAACACATGTTCACCTACCTGAAACTCCTTTGGATTTCTTTTAAGGTCTGCTTGACTTTTCTATCGATCCTGTGCAACTTTCAGATTACCTTGTACCTGCTTTACAATTTCTTCCATTTCCTTTAATAGTTCAGGACCTAATACCAATATATCCACTGGATTACTCCAAGAGATAGGAGTATTACATTTCCTTCCATAGAAAATTTCGAAAGGACTAAATCTGGTTGATGTCTAGTAATTATTATTATAAGCAAATTCTACCAGATGCAAATAATCCTCCCATTTACCTAGTTGTTCTTTCACATACATTCTTAATAAATCTTCCAGTACTTGGTTTACTCTTTCAGTTTGTCCATCTGTTTGAGGATGGAACGAAGTACTAAAATTTAATGTAGTGTTTAATCCTTTAAACAGAGACTTCCAAAAGTTACCTGTAAATTAAGGATCTCTATCTGAGATTATGACTTTCGGTATTCCATGCAATTGAAAAATATGTTTTAGAAAGATATCAGCTATATTTGCAACTTTGTATGTAGTTTTAACAGGTATAAAGTGAGTTGCTTTACTTAACTTATCGACTACTACCATGATAGAGTCATTTAAATTCTGATTTCTAGGCAATCCAATAACAAAATCGAGACTGATCTTCTCCCATTTCTAGCTAGGAATGGGTAATGGCTGAAGTAATCTAGCTAAGTGTCGATGTTCAGTATTCACCTGCTGATATTCAAAACACCTAGCGATATATTCTGCTGCTTCAGTCTTCATATTTGGCCAAAAATATTCTTTTCTTAACATAGTTATAGTCTTTTGATAGCCTGGATGACCTAAGTATGGATTTTTGTGTATTTCATCCAAAATTAACAGCTTAACTTTAGGTACGTTAGGTACAAACATTATGTCTTTATACAGTAAAAATTCTTTTGCATTCAAACTGTACCCTTTACTTAAGCTTTTTGTTGGATTTTCTTTAGTTTTAGCTTGTAAACTTTGGTAAATTTCATCCTGTTCTATTCCTGCTTTAAGCTGTTCATTCAAATCTGTAGTATAAGTGCCGATAACTGCTGCAAAATTCAGCCTTGCATTCCTACTTGATGCGTCGGCAACTTTATTTTATTTACCTTTAATGTGTTGAATTTTGAAATCATACTCACTTAGAAAAGTAGCCACCTAGCTTGTCTGGAATTTAGATTAGGCTGATCTAACAGATACTTTAATCCCTTATTATCAGTCATTAAAATAAATTTTCTACCAATTAGGTGATGTCACCACATCTTTAGAGCATGTATAACAGCTGCTAATTCCAGATCATAAGTTGCATAATTCTTTTCATGAATTTTTAATTTTCTAGACTCATAGGCAATAACATGCCCTTCTTGAGTCAAAACGTGGCCTAAGCCATCATTGCAGGCATCAGTGCACACTACAAATTCTTTATTTGGATCACCTATTCTTAACATAGGTGCACTGCTTAATAAGGTTTTTAACTTTTTAAAGATTTCCTCACATTTCTGGTTCCAATCAAACTTCTTTCCTTTCTTCCGCAAAGAAGTTATCAGATTTGCGATCCTCGAAAAACCTTCAATGAACCTATGGTAGTAACCAGTAATTCCCATGAAAGAACGAACATCAGTTACATCCTTAGGAACCGGCCAATCTTCAATTTCCTTTATCTTTTCAGGATCTACTGAAATCCCTTCCTTGGTCACCACATGACATAAGTACTAGATCTTATCCTTGAAGAAATCACATTTACTAAACTTTGCAAAGAGTTGATGATCTCGCAACTCTTGCAAAACAATTTTTAAATGTTCTTTATGTTCTTCTTCAGTTTTTGAATAGATTAATATATCGTCGATGAACACAACTACAAACTTATCTAGATACTTATGCATAACATTGTTCATTAAACACATAAAAATAGTTGGGGCATTAGTAAGCCCGAATGGCATGACGACAAACTCGTAATGGCCATATCGAGTTCTAAAAGCTGTCTTAAAGATGTCTTCATTTTTAATCCTAACTTGATGATATCTAGACCTTAAATCTATTTTTGAAAACACCATGGGTCCACGTAGTTAATCAAACAGATCATCTATACGGGGCAACGGGTATCGATTTTTAATGGTCATCTTATTTAGTTGACGGTAATCTATCCAAAGTCACATGGTACCATCCTTTTTCTTAACAAAGATGACAGGTACCCCCCAGGGAGACACACTAGGTTGAGTATACTTTTTATCTATTAGTTCTTTTAATTGAGACTTTAATTCATTGAGTTCAAGTATGTTCATTCAATAAGGGGCCTTTGAGCTAAGTACTGCACCAGGTACCAGCTCAATGGTAAAATCAAATTCCCTTTTTGGAGGTAGTCCCAGAATTTCTTCAGGGAATACATCAACATATTCTCTTAAGACTGGTATGTCTTCCAATTTTAATTTATCTATCTTATTTGGATTCTCCTCATCAATTATTGTTATGGCATAAGCTTTACAACCCTTCCTAACAGCTCTCTTAAGCTGTAGAGCATAAATCTGCCTTATAGTGGTTTTGCTAGGGATTCCTTTTACACTTACTAGTTTTCCATCACTGGTTATACATGTGAAGGTTTTATCATAACAATTTAAAATTACCCTATGTTGTTCTAACCAATCCATACCAATCAGTAAATCAAAAGAACCAAGCGGTAATACATTAAGCTTCATAACAGTTTCAAAATGATCCTTAACTACTAAGTATTCATTTACAAAACAAGTTACCTTTCTTTTAGCACCAGTGGCTAACTGAACTAACCAAGAATTTTCAAATTTTTCAACAGACAACTTACATTTTTCTACCATTTTAGGTGAAATATAACTGAGACTAGCTCATGGATCAATCAAAATAGTTATAGGGGTTTGATTTATCATACCTTCTACTTCCACCATGGAATTTTGATATTCTGCTTGTCGATTCTCCAAGGCTACATTGATTATGGGCATAGCCCTCGCTAATTCTCCAATAGTCATCTCCTCCTGTATGGTATGAATATTACTGAAAGTCTTTTTCCGATTAGGATAGACTGAGGCATAGTATGGGCCATTACACTCCCAGCACTTTATAGGTTCTTTGCGTTCAAATTTCTTGGTATAATTACCATGGTTATTAGCAAATTCTTTACCCTTAGAATTATTCTGATTGCTTGGTGAATTATTCTTATTTCCTGGGAAATTTTTGTTAGGAAAATTTCTAGCCTTATTGTTCTTAGAATTTATGTTGGGCACAAATTCTTTCTTCTTTTGATCATATTGATTGTTATTCTTCTTGGCCTTCCAGTTGGCCATGCTTTCCTTCTTCCGATTCTGTTCATAACAGAAGTTGGCTTTCCTCATGGCTTCTTCCAAAGTATTTGGATTGTCATACTCAATCATGTCCTTAATATGATAAGGCAGACAGCTGAGGAATTGTTGTACCTTTGGTTTCTCATATACAGGGTATGGAACATAACTAAGTAGACTTAAAAAATTGTTGTTTAGATCTTTCATTGTCATTGATCCTAATTTAAGCTCATAAAATTCTTTTGCTCTCTCTTCATAGTATTGCTCAAACATAAATTTCTTTTTAAAATACCTCTTGAAGGTACTCCAATTTACATTCTTCTCTTTAATGCATTTAACTCTCTTCAAATCCTGCCACCAAATGTCAGTCTTTCCTGAGAGATTGTAGATAGCCATTCTAGCCTTTAACTAGTTAGAATAGTTACATATTTGGAAGTACTTCTTCATCCCAGATAACCAGGATTCTGCCTCATCCCCCTTCTTAGTCTCTCCATTGAATGTTGGTGGTTTTATCTTTTTGAATTCCCCAGAAATTTCCTCATAAGGTTTGTATTTCCTCTTTTTAGTGTAATGGTTGTCATCACTGCTATCACTAGTAGAGTGGAAATTCCGTTGTTCAGCAAACACCTCTGAAGATGAACTGCTTTCATGTTTAGTATGTTTCATCTTTTTAAATTTTTGTTGTTGAATTTTATCTTCTGATTCAGTTATTTTATCCTTACCCTCAGTTTGAAACCTTTCTGTTAGGATCTGATTCAGCTCCTCCTGAGCCCTTAGAATCCTTTCATTCTCTCGTTTTACAGATTCCATTTCAGATTTTAGGTCTTTTACTATTTGTAACAGTTCTGAGGAATTGGTAGTTAAATCTTCTGGTATTTGATCTCTTGGTAAGTTTTTTGGTTCAGTAAATGGATATTCCTCCTTTGCATAATCTTCCATCCTTTCCATACCTGTTTGTTAAACTTCAAAAACAATTTCTCTGTTGAATAACATTTAAAAGAAAATACATCAGCATAATAATTTAATTTACTGTTTCATAAAAGCTAGTTGGGATTCATCAAGGCCTAGTGTTTGAACCTTGTGCTCTAATACCACATGTACAAACCCCAAATTTTCACAAAAATTTAAATTTTTTAGATAACATAAAATATTTTTGCTGCATTTAGATAACTGCTAGCAGCTAATAGAAGAAAAGAAATAGAAAATAAAAGTAACCATTAACTTTAACACATATAGATTAATGTTGTTTTAATTGTAATATGTGATGTAAGTAATCTGCATTCGAATAGTTAGCTGTATTGATGGTTTGAATGTCAAGTAGGTGAGGATTCATTTTCTAGCTGGGGCTTACTTAGCGATTGCTAACGTATTTGGATTTCTGGATTCTTACAGGCTTGACAGGTAAATCTTGACCCAGTAAAAGTTTATTAAAGCATTAAACCAGATATATTTCTTTTAGCTTAAAGTACTGCTAGAGTAAAAGTTTGCTTAGAAGACTCAAGATCCTACAAGGTAAGTAATGTTTCTTTTACTTGATCCACAATATGATATTACTTAATCTTTGTGTCGTAAGGGTTATTAACATCACCCTACTGTTGTCTTTTATCAGATAGATCTTTAAGATAGATAAAACCTCCTTCTAACTTTACTCTAAGTAATTTCCAGTTCTTAAAAGAACTCATTATATTGTTTCATAACTCTTCCTCGGACATAAGATTCTATTGCTATTATCAGCACAATAATTAAAGTGTTTCTTATCATCATAGAAATATACCTAATCCTTTCATTACACAAGCCTACTATGTACTTTTAAGCTTTATTTTAATCAGGCTTCAATATAGTGAATTTATCAGCTTAACATCCCCTATAATTTTAAAGTCTCCTTTGCATAAAAACATCGTCAAGTTGTGACTTGAATTTCCATTTTCTTTATGACTAAAATCATGTGATAACTTCACATTACCCTACTATCTACTTAAATGTAAAAGTAGTGCAATAAAATCCTAGATAGTTTACTATCCTAAACTCTAAATTCTAACTTAACCTTGATTCAATTCATCTTAGATCTTGGTAAATATTATGGAGTTCAAAGATCATGTACTTGTAGGTTTTATATCCTACATCCAGTACTGTAGATCCCTTTTAAGAATAGGAGCTATTCTTGTGTATAAATGTTACTATATCTATATGCACCTTATTAGTTTAAATCTATTTATTATAGCTTAAACAATCATAGTTCATGATTATAAGGAAAGGTCAATTAAGGCATTAACAATCCTGTCCAAACTTCTACTATCCTCTTAATATTTTTCTTACAAGTTTGGTTTTGAAAGGTTATAAAATCCTCCCAAAACTAGGCATCAAATTCATAAATAAAATCTTTAAGAAACAAGTGCATCGAATCCATATGCAAATTGGCTCTTTACCAGAGCTATTTACAAGGTTTAAACATTATATTAAGCGATTGTATACTACTTGTTAATCATCGAGGCTTGACTTCATTTGGAAATGATATGATATTGGCTTTGTGTGATAATGCATTATCATTACATACATAATGTAATTGATTTATCAATTATTTGGTTTGAATGATTGCAGTGGAGACTATACAAAAGAACCCACCATGAAGTGAAAATATTTGAGTACACGTGGAACTCTCCTCGCCATGCAATACGTGACTTATAAGTTTTACCTTGCAACCCTATTCTTCATTATTCAACGAGGATTTCGGTCTCTGCTTCGTTGGGTTCACTGCGGCCATGAAGGCTCGCAGTTGCTTGCCTCTAGCTCCACTATCTGTGCATTTTTCTTTGAAGAGCCATTGTTTAGAGTAAGAGATGTAAAACCATAGCTCGTGAATGAGTTGAATTTTGCAAACAACCTTACTGTGTGTGAGGATTTTATTACATAGTTGGTAGTTTCAGTGTTGAAGTCGTGGTTTAGCCACTGCCTTGGTTGCTCTTGCTCCAGTTGTCGATGTAGTTGATAACTCGAACTCAGCTTCCTCCTTCTCAGGTGAATGCGAGGGTTGTTGTGCTTGTGGTGTCAGTTAGCCTTCTTCTTGACCTCGGTTTCCAACATTACAGGTAACACATCATTTTTAAGAAGTTGGAAGCTATGAAGAATTTACAATTTCAGTTCTACACACAAGTTTCTAATTATATTTTGGTTTCCATTTTGCAGGGATAGTTTTCCTTAACATTTGACAGTAACCACTTCTCAATTGGACCGACGTTCATTCTACGGGTAAGCCCTGGTTACAAAATGGCTCTCCCTGCTTGTGAAGACCTTAGGGGAAATTTTGCAGTTGGAAGAAGTTACGGCATGGTTTTACCTAGTCTTGGGTTGTTGTTCTTCAGTTTATTAGTTTTGTTTTTTATTTAAAACCCTTGCTTTCAGCAGGGTGACTCTGGCTTAATGTCATGACTTGTAAATGCTATTTTCTTGTGTTAAAAGGATTTTTACAATATTGTAGGTTTGATACACAATCTGTTGGTTTTGTTTATTAAACCCATGTCACGATATGGGTGCACCGGCTCAGAGCTGGTTTTTGTGTACATTGATTAAGTTTAAATCCTTATGGCCTGTCAAGCAATACACAAGTTTTTAAAAGAAATAGGGTTTTCTTTCGAGTTCGGTCTCGATTTATCTTAATGTTATTATTGTGACTCTGTAAACTAGGGTTTTTACCCTATTCGACTGTGTAATATTAATTTTACTGTGTATTATTTATTTTGTATGAAATTATTGTTAACGGCTTAAAGACTGTCACTTAGTCATATTATGAAATTGTTTTACTTGCTGGCTCAGAAATTTCGAGCCAGGGTTTCCTGAATGAAACCCTTGTTTTAAGTAATTCTTTTTAATTTATTTAAGTAGGTTCTATTACTTGTAAAACAAATATTGTTTAAGTTAATATTATTATCTGTATATAATGAAATTTCTTAAATTTGCATCTGTATATATATATTTGTTATGAATACTGTAACCAATCTACAATAGTTCAATTTGTTTAATGATAATGTTCCAAATAATAGAATTATAGCTTAACTGTTTTTCTTTTATTGAAACAAAGAAATTAATAAAGGGTTTTGACCCTGTAGTTACTCTTGCAAGTATAAACCTGTTATTAATTACAGAACAGTTCTTACATATATATGTATTTCATTTATAATTTGTTATTATCATATTCTTATTGTTTAATTTACTGAAGTTGACTAGCTGAAAATACTCAGAACTCGGCTTCTGTAACTTAGTTTAGTTTGCTCTTTATATTTTAAATACTTTAGTAATACACTACTTGCTTATTAGTAAATGTTAGACTTAGTTTAGTTAATATTATTAGTAAATAAGCTATATGAGTAGTAGTTATATCTTTAATGAACTGAATGTAAACAAAGTAGTTTAACTACATTTCTTTTATTGCATAAGCAACTGGTTATTGAATAAACATAAAGAAGATATGTAAACAACATAACACTGTTTACTCTCCTGCTTATTTTAATTTGAATAAAAATTATAATGTACTGTATATAAACATAACATCTTATCTACTACGGTATTCTCTTAACATAATAATTCTTCTACCTGTAATGGAATACTACTATTTCATTATCAGTATATTTACAATAACAAAGAACATAGATAACCAGGTTATTGGTCTTTTTGATAATAACCTACATACTGCAATAAATTACTTTGCTATTATGAAATGTATATTACATCTATTCATTTCAGTTTCTTCTCATTTCCTTCATCTACTTTAAATACTCTGCCTGTGTTGGAGTACGGTCTGGTCCTTCCAGATGTGGAAAAACACAGGTTAGAATTATTTTCCATCTATTTCAGATTCATTCCTTCAATAATCTACCATTTTTACAGCTAAATATTTTACATTCATTTAACAGTCAAACTCACATTTAACTATCTAACACATTAAAACAAAGAATGAAGAACCTGATTAGGATGGACAACAAGAGCGTTAGGAGGTCATTCCTCCCTACCAAACTTCTGGAGAGCACTCAAACAACGCTTCCTCAGGACCCTCGAGCCTGTTCCTAGTCTCCTTGGCTGAGAACTGGTGGAGCAAGCAAACAATAGACTAGTCCAATAACTCAGTAATCACTCTGCACTCGGCAGTAAGATCCTTCAGCTAAAAAGCTACACTAGATCACTTAGCAGTTAATCCCTCAAACTCTTTCCACAAATTCCCTTTCCATTGAATTTCTCTAAAGTACATTCACCTGAATGATCACTTCTCTAGAATGAGCAGCCTCAGCTCTCTTCAATGCACTTTTTTGTAAAGATTGCCTAGGTCTTTTGGGTCAATTGTCATTAATTGAGCCACCTGCTCTGATCCCACTTTCTTGGGGGATCATGACCCCAAATGTAGGGAGGTTGCCACCTGCAACAGTTGGAAGAGGTTTTAGGATGCTGTCACATGTCTGTTTGCTCTCCACCTAGTCTCCTCCACCAATTTTCCCAATAAACACTCTTTTAACAGCTCTCCTAAGCTGTTGTCTCCACCTTTATTTATTTATAAATAAAATATTCAAAATAACATTAAATATACTTGACTCTGTTGAGTCATCAATTACAACTTACCATAAAATTTAACATATTGTCTTTAAATAAAATCAAATAAGATAACATTATTTTTGGAAAATTGGGGCATGTGACAGATGAGGCTCTCCATTGTAATTAGTCTTTGTTTTTCGTGTTATGAATAAATTTGCAGAGGAAGGATTGTCTTCCATGGCAGAGATTCCTGTGTCGCCTTTTCTTTCAATATGTAATTTTCTTACGTGAAATGTTCATCATGTTTTCATTCCAGTTTGTTATTTTCTTTCATGTCTAAAATAAGTGTATAACAGTTTGGAATTCATACATGCTATGCTTCGTTTGTTGTTTCAGATATTCATTAAATATTTCTTCTAAATTCATGCAGAATTCTTCCTGTAGATGCTCTGCGTGATGGGTTGTTTCCTCTCATCTACTAATCACCTACTAAATATCTCTTGATTGCAAGATGGACAGCTATCTTACCTCTGTTTGTAAATTTACGCCATTCTTTACCTCCTACAATATGTTCCCTACCTGGACCGTCGAACCCATTGCCCAATGGTTCCCTTCTCTGATAGTCCCACCTACATCTTACATCAACGCACCCGCCCTATTCAGGAGTCTAGCCTCCTAACCATTCTTGATTGAATATCTTACATGATTAAATATAGTGATTAATTGAGATATCCCTCTTTGATTGTGTCGGGCCAAAGGAACTGTCTAAAGCGGTTCTGTTGTTTCCTAGGAGAGAACCCTATTCCGCCAACCTATGGGCTCAATCCTGGAGCTAAAGGAGGCATGCCTCACATGAGGTCTGACCCTGGTACGTGATATCTGGAAGCCACAACCTGGATCCTAGGACTTCAGCACTTGGGTGAAGAAAGACCGGTGGGAACGATTGGGTCGAGATGGAGAAGTTGATAGACTGCCAGAAGTCCTGGAAAATTGAAGGATCATAACCCACCTGGGGAAGGATAAATTTAGGTGGGGGTATTTTCCATTGGGTTCTTTCACAATTAAGGAATCCTACAACATTCTGATTAATGCTACTAAATTACCCACATAAAACAAATGGGGAAACCTTTGTTAAAAAAAACACTGGCCCAAAATTGCAATGTTCAGCTGGTTGGTAATGAAGAATAAAATCTTAATTGGTAAAAACCTCATAAAAAGGGGGTTGAAAGGCCCTTTTTGATGTTGTTTGTGTGAATGTGATGATGAGACAACCATCCATCTCTTGGATTTGTGCAAGTTCACATCCTCAATCTAGGACAGGGGGACGAAATTTTTCTGGAAATCGGACAAGATACGACAACATCCAAACAGAAAAATCAGTGAATGGTCATGCAAACCTTTCAGTAGCTCCATTATGAACCATGTCTAGAAATTATTCCCCCATTTTGTGATATGGGAAGTATGGAGGGAAAGGAACCAGAGAATTTTCCGAGGAAAACAAAACCCTGCCATAAAATTCTGGGCAACAATTATGACTAAATTTAGGGAAACCATCAGAACAATGACATGGAAAGATTCAGATTGGGACGTAAGCACTTATGAGAAAATAATCCTCCAAAGTTGGGGACTGTCCTACACAACCCAATGGATCCCAACACAATCAGACGGTCCAAGGAAATCCCAAGTGCAAACCAATGGCTGCTTCCACCGGAGGGTGTTTATAAATCAAATTTTGATGGGGCTCCAAAAGGTAACCCAGGATCAGCGGGATTTGGGTTTATTATCAAAGACTGTAGAGGAAGGATGATGGGGTTTGAATCTAGTTATATCGACTAGGAGATAAATAACACCACAAAAATTGAATGCCTCCTACAAGGCTTAACCATGCTCAAAGAACGAGGATGGTTTTCTAACATGATTGAAGGTGACTCCAAAATGGTCCTTCAAATGGACATTAAACTTCAAAATGGCTCACAGAGCATCAAGGTGGCTTGGTCATGGTGTCTTCAAATGAGGGTGGAAGCCCTACAAGGAATTCTCAACGAAGGAATGGCTACGAACTTCTCTCATGTCGGTCTTCAGGGGAACGAGGTGGCAGATCAATTGGCCAGCTAGAGTACAGAGAACCGCCAAGGTGTCAAGGCCAGAGATTGGAGCGAGGTGGCGGATATGATAGTATGTTCCAACTGTGTATACTTCATGTCCCAAGACATGCAAGGAAATCATGCCCAAGAACCACCCGTCTAATGGGTGGGATCATACCCCTCATAAAGGCACGTGGATGCGAAGGAAGCTCGTGGGTGGCCATGTGACAAGTGTAGGAGGTTTAATTCTGCATTCTGCTAACTTCTTATCACATCCTTTCACCAGTGCGGAAGAATGAATGTGTAGAGTGGAAATTCGAAAGCACTGCTTTGGATTTATGAATAGTGTACCATGAATGGTACCTGGGCCATCATGAGTTGCAGGAAGGGATTGATGTCAGGGGGTGGGGAACTGCTATTTAGGGATTTGTGGCTCTGGAATGTTTCCCATGAGGATCTTGTGGCGACTGTTGTTTCCATCCTTGGTTTGTTAAGAAGCAGGGTGAACTGTAGTGTTGTGAATTATCTAAGAGGTTGAAGTAAGATGAGCTCAGTCAGTCATCGGGGTAAGGGGAAACATATGGTGAACCAGCAAGAAATAGGAAGGGGAATATGATCCCAGTCCAAGGCTTTGTGTGAATCCCAGATATTTGAACTAGGACTCCCAGGGAAAATCTAGCAGCGGGTGAATAAGGTTGAGTAGACCCTATGGGAGGTTTTTAACCATGAAATCCTATAGGAGGAGTGTCGCAACATGGAATACTAGATTCTTGACCTGGGACACACTATGGGTCGAGTGATCCAATATGAGAATATTGTGGATCTTTTCTCGATCATGAAGAACCTCATTGGATGGGCAGCTTGGGGTAAGGAAGCGGAAGAAGTCAAGTTGAGGAAGCTTGAGAAATGGCGGGTTGGTGTAGACGCCAACATCAAGAAATTAAATATTAAGTTGGACATGTTCCTGAAACGTCGTGGTGTCCTGATTCCTCCTACGCCCATGGTACTCCAAGGTGAACATCTCATGGCCATGGCCCCCCAAATGGTTGATAGAAAGGATCTTCCCTACATTCATCTCTAGCGGTGGTGGTTGTGCATTTCTCATGCTTCTAGGCTGGAAACATATTTCAGGCTAGTGGTTTTTTCTTTATGGGGGTTTATGTTATGTTTTTAGTAATTAATATTTTTTCTTGCAGTCGTGCAGTCAGGTGGGGTGGTCGACCGTTCTGGTGGTTTTTAGGGGTAGTAGAAAGGAGACTGAATTTTCAATGTATGTACAACTATAAGGCCTTCTCTATAGGGGCTATTTTTGGAAATCCAATGGGGAAATGTTGGGTAGAAACAATACTATAAATCTTCTCGGTTCTAGGACTCCTCAAGGTTAGGCTTGGCAGCAAAGAAGGCCCCTATTTTGTAACATTTTTTTCACCTTTAATGCAATGACCTCTCTTACTTACAAAAAAAAAATAACATTTCAAGATTTCAATAATTATAAAGAATATTTATAATTAACTATAAATACAAAATTATAATTAACCTTTCCATAATTAATCTATAATTTGAATAATGTCAATGCACACGTGCAGGGTATGCAGGCGTAGCTAGCGCATACATAGCCTAGTGCGTACTAATAATAACATAGTGAACATCTAATGCATAAGTCTTATTCATCAAAAGAAAGCATGCAAGGAAACAATTTAGTAATCACATTATCTAACAATATTTACTCAATGGATCACAATAACACAACATCAACTGCATGGTATACCAAGTTTTGTAGGCGTAGCTAGCGCATATATTGTCTGGCACGTACTAATAATAACATAATTAACATCTAGTGCATAAGTCTTATTCATCAAAAGAAAGCATGCAAGGAAACAATTTAGTAATCACATTATCTAACAATATTTACTTAGTATATCACAATAACACAACATCAGCTGCATGGTATACCAAGTTTATCACACATTAGTAAAGCAAGAGTTTTAACACACATACAACTAACCAATTTGTATTACTAACTCCCATGACATTCTTAACTACATGCTTCTTCTTCTAATTCACAACTATCTTCTACATCATATCCTTCCTTTGTCGGAATATCCTGGAGCATCAATTATATTAACCTACCTCAAGATAGAATCCATGAGAGGAAGTATCGATTACATCAACCAAGCTTCCCCAACAGGCACCCACTAGTAATCATCACACACCATAGGGAGCACACCATAGCACAAACCTTCCATGACTCTAGGTTTCATAGGATAAACATTTGGTAATGCCTCCACCCCTCCTAAATAGATTAAGGGCCAACACCCTTCATAGGCATACTACATTTCTATTGTTGTTCTTAGGGATTTGTCATCGAATAACCAATTTGAGAAGTTGAGTTTCATGAAACCCTACACCTGCCCACAAATAATGGTAATAAACCAATAATCATACATAACAATAATGCTTCAGTCACTTACCATTTCTCCTTTGGAATTCATGTCACCGATGTATTTCTATTTCATAGGAGCCAACTATCACTTGGCTCTTTTAAACCTGTAGATTAGTCTCCCAAAACGAGATTGTGCAATACCGTGCAATAATTTACATGTATACATATTTCATTATTAATCAACAAATAGACAATGTAACCATATTTTCTTTGTACCATGCATTTGGAATTGGAATTGCATTCATTTTAATTCGATATCCATGTACCCAACATCTTTAAATTTGCATGCTAGAGATAAAATTAAAGCACTACCATCATTAATAATACTAAAATCACACACATGCATACAAATTTCACAAAATAATAGGTTCATATGTCCACAATGTCATCGTACTAACAGAGTTCCATAAATAACAACAAAATTCAATTATGTAATGAGGTAGTTCAGATGGTAAAGTCAAAACGGGGCATTACATTCACCCACCCTTCAAGAACCTTCATCCTGAAGTTGTGATCAAAATAGTTCAGGAAAATCACAACGCATGGTCAATGCGTCCTCACAGTTAGAAGATCCTTTTTCATATCTATCCTACTGGACCTTAACCTAGACCATTTGTTTGATATTAGTCCCTCGTATTACATCTATAATGTCATACTACATTTATTGCATCTTCCTTGGTAACTTTAATAATGCACCAAAGTTTCTATGCTATGTTGTTTAATTATTGGCATTGCATGCTTGTCATATCATTTTGATATGGAAAGATCTAAATGGAATTTATATACTAACCTACTTCTACACTAATTCTTATTATTATGCTTGAAATACTTCATCCCCATTTTTTTTACCTCTTTCCATCGCTAACATTCTTATGGTAATTATGTATCATTAAAAAATGTGGTTTTCCACCTACTTCACTTTACATTCACTTGATCGCGTCACATATTTACCTATTGAATATCATTATTACCATTAGACCTTTTAGTCCCTATTAATTCACTTGCCTAATCATTATATTGAACCACTCCCCTTAATGCTCTTCAAAATGTATCTTCGGTACTTTTAATGTTTTCATTAATTCACGTATATCACTTACAATACTACTATTTTTTCCAACAACACAATCACTCATGCATCCCATGAATACAGGCCTACTACCTCTACATAGGTACTTTGTACAACCATATGATCGCTAAACATAACTTAAGGTGTCCTTACAAGGTGAAGAGAACCTTTACATAATGTAATATTTCATATACACACTATGACACACATGACTAGTCATGAGACAATCATACTAATCCATAATTAATCTCATTATATTTGAAATTAGGAATTTCTTAAGGTGATTACAATGTAGTCTTATCGAATCTCTCATTAGTAATTGAGTTTAACATGTCCACTTGTTAATTAGTTAATCTACATATGTGTTTCCCTATTACCGGGGGTCAACACTACACTAGATATGACCAACCCCCAATTATCAGACACCTTTAGTACAACAAAATACCCTTTTGGGGGAGATTTTGGCTTGATGTAGTTTTGCTAAACCCCCCACCAACCCCCCACCCGGCAAAAAAAAAGTTTTTTTTAGGTCTTTGGGGGCAGTTCTTAAAAANCCCCCCCCCCCCCCCCCCTCAAAAAAAAAGTGTTTACGTGTTTGGGGGCAGTTCTTAAAACCCCCCCTCAAAAGTCCTAAGAATTGGAAGTTTTTTTCTTTTAGGGGAGGGGGGGCGGGGCGGTGTACAAAGATCCTCCCTAAAGTTGTTTTTGAAAGCAGTTTTTAGAACTTGGCCACCCCCCAAAAAAAAATCATGATAATTAGACATTTAGGGTCGGTTGTTTTAAAATTGCCCCCAAAATTTCAATTCTCATGACTTTTGGAGGGGGGGTTTTAAAGACCCCTAAAGACGTTTTCAAGGCAGATTTAAAAAAATTATCCCTCTACAAGTCTTGAGAATTGAACTTTCGGCAATGGTTTGTAAAAACCCACCTCCAATCCTTAAATTATCATGACTTTTGTAATATCCCGATTTTGACCCTATTGCATTAAAATTGTACATGATGTAAACATCGTTATTTAATCATGGTGAGGACCTCAAGGCCAAGGCCCTGCCAGGAATTTAGCGTTTTGTGTATCGACAATTAAAAATTGATGACTATGGTTCTCTTGCTAGCCAAGAACAATATAAATTGAGATATCATGTAAATATGCAATTTAATAAAAAAAACACAACTAGCTATGCAATGCAACAAAAGATGGGGGCGTGATTTCACAAGGAATAGGGAGGAAAATTATTCAAACCCTTGAGCCAATAGTGTTAATCCAAATGTGAATGAGAGAACCCATAAACTCTCAACTACCAATTTTGTCTTATGCACCCAATTATGTAATTCTTCCAGAAGTTGGTTGAGGAAGTTAATGCATTGGGAATGGAGAGGTATGGAAGTAAAATTCCTATTAGGGCAAGCCGTCACCTTTGGAAAATCTTATTTTTGCTTGTGGGGCAAGAAAACACCCAAAACTATATTCCCAAACCATTCCCCACCCATGTGTTTCACCTCCTCACGTAGTTGGAGCTAGTTGGGGCGTTTGCTTCACGTTTTTTTACAATTCCTTCATCTTTTTGTGGCTGGGAAATCTATTTCTATATTGCACAGTAGATGGAAAGAGAGATTCATGATTTGGGGGTTTGTAGAGGTCGCTTCTGCACCCGTAATGCCCATAAACGTTTTCTAAATTTGAATTTCTCTCCCAGGGTTGATTTCCCCATCTACCATTTTGTTTTTGGTTTCCAAAATGTTTTTCTTCATACCCATCACTTGTGTTTGTTGTTATGTGTATCCTTGTTTTGTTCTGAACTGTAAGCAAGAATTAGAAGTGGAAGAGGCCCAAAATCGGCTTGATAAACATATTGAAGAGAGGAACCTCACAAAAAGATCAAAAGGGGTTGGCTAATCTTCTATGCACGCATGAGAGAACACTGGAAGGGAAGGTATGGCCTGAGGAACTGTATAGCAGTGAAGGGAATACTTCCTTGTGTTGGGTATGTAGGTATTGTGGAGGCCAATCTAGATAGATCTTGTAGGGGTGTCCATAGCTCTGTGTTTGAGCTCACTAGCTTAACAATTATTCCTTTCCACTGCATTAGCATACTGATAAACCCAATTCTGGATTGTCTTGGTTGAACCTTGGTGTGTATTTGGCTATGTGTGAGCCTGTTGTTCCCTTATTCCTTATAGAAATCATGCCCAGCTTGGGGGTGCAAGTTGTGCTGATATATTGATGAGCACAACTAGCCTATGGTTGGGTGGAATGTTGCAACGACATAGCTAGTTTCTCGAGGCAGCCGCATTTTCAAGATAAGTACTCTTTGTAGTACTTCTGCAATGTATTTGTTTTATGAATTCTGATGAATGCATGAATGTATTTGCTTCTGTTGTATTTCAATATATTATACATTTGCATTTTGTTTATGTTCATGGGACTATATACTCGGCTATGGCACGTTTGGCGCACCCTCTCCGTGGCGAGAGGGGAGGGGACGTGACAGTGTGGTATCAAAGCCACGGGTTATAGCATTAGGCCTAAATGGGCTAAGTTGAACAATTGACAAAGGTGATATCACCCTCTGTTGAGCATTGGTCAATAGAGAAATAAAGAAAAAAAATTCAAAGTGTTTTTGAAATTTCTATGTCGACAAACTTCGGCAAGTTTGCCGATACGTTGGAAGAAACTAGCAAGTTTGTCAATATGTCGAAAGAAACTGTCAAGTTCGTTGATACATGTCGGAAATATTTTTCGAGTTCGTCGATACATGTTGGTAATATTTGTCAACTTTGACAATAGATGTCAGAAATATTTGTCGAGATCACCATGAAGACGTGTCAAAGGAAACTAACAAGTTTGCCAACACATTTCGAAAAAATTTGGCAAGTTTGTCGATCATGTCAAAAAACTTTGGCGAGTTTGTCGATCGACAAAAAAATGTGAGTTGCGTCGATATGTATCAAAAGAAATCAACAAGTTTTTTGACACGTGTCGAAGGAAATAGATGAGTTCATCGATCAAAGGAAAAATGATTAATCCGTCGAAATAGAGAAAAGTCTATATTTTGACAAGTTGTCAATATAGAATTTTCCCAAATGTAGGAAAGTAATTTATAAATTTATGAGAATATCACGCAACTAACAATTTTGTTTATGACCACATTTTGCATAATCATAGTCACATCAAAGGCATCATTCCACATAGTGAAGTTTGGAAAAGTTGGTCTTGGTTGGGCCAAGAAGATCAACATCATGAATGATGCACAGGATCCCTATGAGCCCGAGACAGATGCCATGGGAGAGAACATACAAGTTTAGAATGCTGAAACATAATCCAATGGGAGAAGAAATCAATATACTACCCCAGATATTGCAGACACCGTGAGGATCCTAAGGGTGGGGTTGCAAAGTTGCAGAGAAGATAATGAAAGGATGATTAAAGCTCGGGAAGAACAAAATCAGTTGAATGTAGCTATGATACAGAGTTTAATAGACATCCAAAGGAAAATAAATTCTGGGCATCATACAACAAATCCAGAAGGGAGTAGGAGTAGTTCAAGGAGAAATTCCTGCAAGAGGTCCAATAGTGCAAGAAGAGTTTCTAGAGATAGAACATATACTCCAAAAATATCTTCTAGTGGATCATCAAACTCTAAAGAATCCATTGGGCATTCAAGCTCTTCATCTCACAAGAGTAAGAGGAATATGCATTACAAGAACAATTCATATGGGGGATTTAAGAAGGAAAATCCTCCTACATTTGATGGTGAGGTGAAATCTGGTCAAGAAGCTTAAGCTTGGCTTCTTGGTATGAGAAAGTATTTCCAAGTCCAAGAATACTCTGGAAATATGAAGGAAATGGCAGCCATCTTCAACTTAAATGGAAGAGCATCTATATGGTGGGAGCACCTTAGGAAAATGAAGAAGATCAATGAAAGAAGGATTGTGTGGAAACGATTCAAGAAATATTTCAAGAAGATGTACCTATCTGATAGGTACTATGATGATAAGATTAAAGAGTTCCATGAGATGAAATTGAGACAATTGATCATGGAAGAATATGCAAACAAATTCTTGGAACTATTGAGGTATGTCAAGTATATTTGAGATGATAAGGTGAAAATTCAGCGTTTTCTAAGTGGGATACCCAAGGCATATAAAGATAGGATTGAATTGGATCAACCTAAAATTCTAAAAGAGGAAATAAGGAAGGCCAAGTATTGCTATGATCAAAACAAAATAAAACATGATTACCATAAGGCATGGAAGGACAAGAGGAATGAGAAGTTTTACCAAATGAAGAAATGTTTCAAACCCTCTCACCTCCTAAATTAGCAAAGACAACCACCACAAGGTGTGACTAAGCTAGCCAGAATGATGGGAGATAAACCAAGAGAACCACTTCAATGTTGGGGATGTGGAGGAGACCATATGCTTAGGAACTATCTGCATCGGAATGGGAATGTAAGTCAAGTTCACAACATCCAAGGAGCTAAAACTGTGGATCAAGTGGCGAGGAGCATCCCTAGAATCTATGAAGCACTAGAGGACCACCAGAGAGTTCATCAATCAACTGTGGTTGAAGTTGAAGGTAAGATTCCTAAGCAATATGTTTCTATTTTTATTGACCCCGTATCTATTCACAGTTATATCATTCCTAAAACTGTTTAGATTTGTGCTTTTAAGAAATTAAAGCATAGAGAATCATGGTTAGTTCAACTAGACACTTGAATTAAGAGAAAAGTTAGTGAAATTATGGATAAATGTTCATTAGATATGGATGGGATATTCACTTATGCAAATTTGAATATTCTCCCACTTGGTTCCTATGATATTTTCATTGTAATGGACTGGTTGGAAGCACACAAGGTTAAACTTGATTGTTACAACAATACATTTGAATGCATGGAAGGAAACCCAAGGGTTGTAAGAGGAATTCCAAAAGTGAATTATGTTAGGTAGGTTTTAGAAATGCAGTTGAAGAAGTTCAATAGGAAAGGTTGTCGATTGTATGCATCCCATGTTTTGGAGGCAACATAAAATGAAACCCCTAAGTTGGAGGACTATCATGTATTGCAAGAATTTAGGGATGTTTTTCCTAGTGAGATTCCAGGACTTACTCCAAAGAGAGACATTGATTTTACATTTGACCTGGTGCCGGGAGCTACACCAGTGTCCAAGGCACCCTATAGGATGAGCACACAAGAATTTCTAGAGCTGAAAATGCAGTTACAAGAGTTGTTGGAAAAGAAATATATCACACCAAGTGTGTCCCCATAGGGAGCACCAGTTCTATTTGTGAAAAAGAAAGATGGGACACTCAGGATATGCATTGACCACAGGCAGTTGAACAAAGTTACTGTGAAGAATAAATACCCATTACCTCGAATTGATGACCTTTTTTATCAAATGAGAGGAGAAAAGCTATTAATAAAAAATTGACTTGAGGTCTGGTTACCATAAAGTAAGAATCAAAGAGGAGGATATTCATAAGACAACCTTTAGAACAAGGTATCGGCACTATGAGTTTGTGCTGGTACCATTTGGTCTCACAAATGCACCAACTACATTCATGTGTCTCATGAATAGTGTTTTTAGCAAGTATCTAGACAAGTTTGTTCTTATCATCCTAGATGACATTCTTATTTATTATAAGAATGAAGAAGAGCATGAAAAACATTTGAGAATGTCACTGAAATTGCCAAGGGATCATAAGTTGTATGCAAAGTTGAGCAGATGTGACTTTTATAAAGATAAAATTCATTATTTGGGTCACATTATCTTAGACGAAGGAATATCTGTGGACCCTGAGAAGATTGAGGCCATTATTAATTGGCCAACTCCAAGAAATGTGATAGATGTGAGATCCTTTATGGGACTTTTCGGGTACTATAGGAGGTTCATTGAAGAATTATCCAAGGTTGCACATTCAAACACTTCATTGCAAAATAAGGGGATAAATTTTGAATGGACATAAAGATGTGAGGAAAGCTTTGAACAATTGAAGAATCTTCTTATGAGTGCACCAATTTTGAAAATTGCAGATCCAGAAAAATACTTTGTTGTGTGTACTGATGCATGCAATCAAGGACTTGGAGGAGTTCTTATGCAATACAACCATGTGGTATTCTATGAGTCAAGAAAGTTGAAGGAGCATGAGAATAACTATGCTACTCATGATTTAGAACTTGCAGCCATAATACATGCACAAAGATGTGGAGGCATTACTTAATGGGAAAGAAATTTGAGCCAAGGACAGACCATTGTGGTATGAAATACTTGTTTGATCAACCAACTTTAAATACTAGGAAAGCTAGATGGTTGGAATTTTTGTGTGAATTTGATTTTGAAATCAAACACATAAAAGGAAAAGAAAACAAGGTGGTTGATGCACTCAACAGGAAGGTACATGAAATTCATGTGGCCTCTCTTAGTACTTGCCAACCAGATTTGAGGCATCATATTATTAACCATATTTCCAAGGATGAAGTGTACGTGCAGATAAAGGACAAGTTGCAGCAGCAAAACCATGAAAGGAAGTATGAAGGATATCAATTGGAAGGAGATGAACTTCTGACTTATAAGAATAGAATTTATATTCCAAATGTAGCAGGCTTGAGGAGGATTGTTATGGATGAAATCCATCAAGCTCCATATTCTGGTCACCTAGTATATCATAAAACAATTGCTACAGCCAGAAAGCATTAATTTTGGGCGGCAATGAAAAAGGACATTGCTGAGTATATTTCTAAGTGCATGAAATGTCAGCAGGTGAAGGTTGAACATCAACACCCAGCAGGTTTATTGCAACCTTTTCCACTCCCGGAATGGAAATGGGAAGTCATTTCCATGGATTTTATTACAGGATTTCCAATGACTATGAGACAACATGATTCCATCATGGTTGTGGTGGACAAGTTAACAAAGGCATCAAATTTTATACCAGTCAATTCCACATATAAATTCGATTCCATTGCAAAGATTTTCATGAAAAAAAAATTTAGATAGCATGGATTTCCTAAGTTAATAATTTCTGACAGGGATAACAAGTTTACTTCAAATTTTTGGAAGGGTATTTTTGCAGATTGGGTACAAAGTTGAACTTTAGTACCGCCTACCATCCTCAAACTGATGTACAAACATAGAGAGTAAATAAGGTGCTTGAAGACATGCTTCAGATGTATGTAATGGACAAACCATCCAAGTGGGAGGATTATTTACACTTGGTAGAGTTTGAATATAATAACTGTAAGAAAGCATCATTGGGAATGAGTCCATATGAGGCTTTATATGGAAGAATATGTAGGATACCGGTGAATAGAATTGTGCTTGGTACATAATTGCTTAAGGAAATGGAACAAGAGGTTACAAAGATCAGGCAAAACTTGAAAGCATCCCAAGATAGAGAGAAGAGTTATGTATATAAGCATAGAGTGCATAAGGAGTTCAATGTTGGGGACCATGTTTATCTTAGAGTGAGGAAAAGGAAGAGTTCCTTAAAGCTTGGGAGTTGTGCCAAGCTATCACCTAGATATTGTGGGTCATTTGAAGTGCTTGAAATAATAGGGCTAGTTGCATATAAACTTGCATTTCCTCTAATCACTAGAGATCATAATGTTTTTCATGTCTCTTTGCTTAAGAAATATGTACATGATCCTGACCATGTGATTAATTGGGATGTGATCTAGGTGGAACCCAGGGGAGAGTTCCAAACCGAGCCATTGCTCATCCTAGACAAGAAGGTAACAGTACTCTCAAACCAAGCCGTTGGACAGGTAAAGGTGCAATGGAAGCACTACGGTCCCAATGAGGCTACATGGGAGCTGGAGGATTCCATGAGAGTGGCACATCCATTTTTTTCAATTTTGAAGAGCACTGAGGACAGTGCTAATTTAAGGGGGGGGTGGCGGGGGGGGATGTAATATCCCGATTTTGACCCTATTGCATTAATATTGTACATGATGTAAAAATCGTTATTTAATCATGGTGAGGAGCTCAAGGCTAAGGCCCCGCCATCGATTTAGTGTTTTGTGTATCGACAATTAAAAATCGATGCCTATGGTTCTCATGCTAGCCAGGCACAATATAAATTGAGGCATCATGTAAATATGCAATTTAATAATAAAAAAACCCACAACTAGTTATGCAATGCAACAAGTGATGGGGGCATGATTTCACAAGAAATAGGGAGGGAAATTATTCAAACCCTTGAGCCAATAGTGTTAAGCCAAATGTCAATGAGAGAACCCATAAACTCTCAACTACCCTTTTTGTCTAATGCACCCAATCATTTAATTCTTCCAGAAGTTGGTTGAGGAAGTTAATGCATTGGGAATGGAGAGGTATGGCAGTCAAATTCGTATTGGGGAAAGCCATCAATTTTGGAAAATCGTATTTGTTCTTGTGGGGCAAGAAAATAGTCAGAAATGTGTGCCCAAACCATTCCTCACTCATGTGTTTTACTTCCTCATGCAACTGGAGCTAGTTGGGGTGTTTGCTTCATGTTTTTCTGCAATTCCTTCATCTTTCCATGGCTGGGAAATATTTTTTTGTATTGTACAGTGGATGGGAAGAGAGATTCACGATTTGGGGGTTTGTATAGGTCACTTTTGCACCCTTAATTCCCATAAACATTTTCTAAAATCGAATTGCTCTCCTAGGGTTGATTTCCCCATCTAGTATTTCATTTTTGGTTGCCAAAATGTTTTTATTCATACCCAGCACTTGTGTTTGTTGTTATTTGCATCCTTGTTTTGGTCTGAACTCTAAGCAAGAATTAGGAGTGGAAGAGGCCTAGAATTGACTTGATAAACCTAGTGAAGAGAGGAACCTCACAAAATGATCAAAAGGGGTTGGCTAATCTTCTATGGACACTTGAGAGAACACTAGAAGGGAAGGTATGGCCTAAGGGACTGTGTAGCAATGAAGGGAATACTTCCTTGTGTAGGGTGTGTAGTTATTGTGGAGGCCAAGCTAGATAGATCTTGTAGGGGTGTCCATATCTCTGTGGTTGAGCTCACTAGCTTAGCCATTATTCCTTTCCACTACCTTAGCAGCCTAATAAACCCAACTGTGGATTGTCTTGGCTGAACTTTAGTGTGTATTTAGCTATGTGTGAGCCCATTGTTCCCTTATTCCTTGTATAAATCATGTCCACCTCGGAGGCGGCAGTTGTGCTGAGAGATTTATGATCACAACTGGCCTATGGTTGGGTGGAACGTTACAGCAACATAGCTAGTTGCTCGGGGCAGCTCATTTTCAATATAAGTACTCTTTGTAATACTTCTACAATGTATTTTTTTTATGAATTATGATGAATGCATGAATGTATTTGCTTCCATTGTATTTTCAGTTATTATACCTATGCATTTTGTTTATGTTCATGGGACTAAATGCACAGTTGTGGCAGTGTTAGTCGCGTCCTCTCCACGATGAGAGGGGAGGGGTTGTGACAACATTTAGGGGGGGGTAGAAAGGCTACTCCTAAATATATTTTTCAAAGATTTTTTTTGAAAATCCCCATAAAAATCAGAGAATTTTACTTCTAGAGGTGGGTTTTTAAAGACTGCTACCAAAGCGTCAATTCTCATGACTTTGGGGGGGGGGGGATTATAAGGACCACCCCTAAATATATTTTTCAAGTATGTTCTCATTATCCATACTCTCAAATACTACTAAAATTTACCACTAACATTGTATAATTGACCCCTAATTAACCTCATAATTGACTGCTAATTACCCCCAATTATCACCCATTGCACCAAAATGACCCCTACTTGATCGTTAATTACCCCTAAATAATCCATGCTTACCATTAATTAACCCATGATAACCTCTAAACGACCCCTACTTTTTTCCAAGGAAAACCTCCTGAAAAAACCTATTTGATTTTTACAAACATTCATAGATGGCATATTCCCCAGTAAATCCATCGACGTAGACTAGAGTGCCTCACACACAAGGATTTTAAATGGGCACATGCCACCATGAACCTAATTAAATTCCCAACATCATGGACAACCACTAGTTTAGCTAATCCATTGGGCTTAAATGGCCCCTGCTCACCCATAATTGACCCATAGGTACCATTAATCGCCCCTATTTAACCCATAATTGACCCCTAATTACCACAAATTAACTCCTAATTACCCCATCGTTCACCCCTTATTAACTATTAATTACCCCTAAATAATCGATGCTTACCAATACTTAACCCTTAATAACCTCTAAATGACCCCTACATTTTTCCAAGGAAAACACCGTGGACAAAACCCAATGGATATTTCCAAACATTGGTAGATGACATATTCCCTAGTAAACCCATCGATGTAGACTAGTGTGCTTCACACACAAATATTCAAAATGGGCACATGTCGCCATGGTCCTAACTAAATACCCAACACCATGGACAACCAGTAGTTTAGCTAAGCCCTTGGGCTAAAATGGCTCCTACTTACCTATAATTGATCCATAGTTACCATTAATTTTCCCTAGTTAACCCATAATTGATCCATAATTACCACTAATTAACCCCTAATTATCCCATAATTGACCCCTTATTAACCCCTAATTACCACAACTCATTACCCAATAGTTACCCCTAATTGACTCTTAATTACCCATAATTGACCACAAATTACCCCTAAATTATCACTGATCAACCCCTAATTACCCTTCATTTACCCATAAATGACCCCTAACTTTTCCCAAGGCCTGGGTCCATCACACAAGTCCTATAGATGGAATTTGTTGGGTTATGAGTGGGATATGGTGGCAATTTTGGGATGTATAACACCACGAATAATTTTTTACAACCAGACCATGGTTTGAGATTAACTTCTAGGGCCTAAGTTCATATAGTTTCTTTGAGGTCTCATGGGTCATGTGTAGCACCCCAAATGACCACATATGCCATACAAAGGAAATATTTGGCATATGAGTGAAACATGTCCATCATTTTGAGAATTAACATACCAAGGTTGTTTCTTGATTCCCATGTCCCGGTCTAGGTATAAAAGGCAAGGAACTTGGCCATAGCATATATTTCTATGGGGCTCACATGCCATGTTTTGTAACTAAAGGAATCACACATGCCCATAATACATAATCTTTGGCCTCCAAGTTTGATATTGTGGTGATTTCAATGTTTAAAATACTTGATATGTTTCTTGGGGATAAGGGCATAGTTTGGTGCAAAAACCTAGGTGCTATGTTCATGGAATCTATCTCTAAGCCTTACATGCCATGTGTGGGGCCTTAATCCACACCATAGGCCATGCATAGGCAACCTTTTGAATGTGATTAATATTGCAATATTCAAAAACTTGATTTTAAAATGATTGTATGAACCTCTCTCAACAACAAAAATCATGTGGAGGGACCCTCTCATATATTTGCAGTAAAGGAAGCTTATTTGACTAGGGATCAAAATATCTGCCAACTAAGCGTCTCTCCTTTAGTAGCATCTATCCTTGGTCAAATATGGATTCTTTAGGACTTCCTCTACTCTCCAAGGGTGTATCATATCCTTACATTTTGGTCTTGTGATATTTTTTAAATGATCTAAGTCATAAGTAGAGAAACCATTGCTTTGAGTTTTTCTTTTCCCGTCTTTATTCACAACAAACTTTTATGAGTTCAACAATCAAATCTTCGATCGAAGTAAGTAGTATTAAAGGTTATAAGCTTAGAAAAATAGTATTTGCAATATTTTATGTTCATCATCTAAATCTAACTTTTTTTTGTAAAATTCTTGAAATAGAATTGGCACTAATCTAGTGAAATTCAAATTGTAATAGAATTGGTGCATCTATTATGTGCATCAGTTTGGTGTGTCACTTGTGTATGTGAGTTAGGTGAATCTATTATGTGGTTGAGTTTAGTGTGTGTATTTGGTGATCTTAATTATTATCATCTTCATTGTGATGTGAAATTTCCTCACCTTTTTGTGTCACATATTGGATTTAATTGTTGGTGGCTAATCCCTCATTCTCATTTTATGAAGTGTGAAAAAACTCCCATAGTACCACAATGCACCATTTATAAGGTGTAGGGATGCCTATTTCCTTATTTTCCACATGGTTTCATTGAGTGACCACTAATTAACCCCTAATTACCCTTCATTTACCCATAAATGGCCCCTAACTATGCGTGGGGATTGAGTCAATCAAGTAGGCCTTATATATCAGGGAAATTTTGGCTTATGAGTGGGATATGGTGGCCAATTTGGGATGTATAAAACCATCAAGGGTTTTTTATAACTAGGTCATAGTTTGAGATCAACATCTAGGGCCTAAGTTCATATCACTTCTTCTAGGTCCCATGGGTCATGTAGTTCCCCAAAAAAGTACACATGCCTTGTATAAGAAATTTTTAACATAGGAGTGAGATATGTCCATCATTTTGAGAATTAACATACCAAGGATGTTTCTCAATTCCAATGCCATGTTCTAGGGATAAAAATTGAGGTAGAAATCCATAACATATATTTCTATGGAGTTCACATGCCATGTTTCATTGCTTAGGGCATCACGCATTTTGTTAATACATAACCTTTGGCATATGAGTTTTGTATGGTAGTGATTTCAAGTTTTGAAATACTTGATATGTTTCTTGGGGATAAGGGCATAGTTGGTGCACAATCCTAGGTTCTAATCCATAGAATCTATCTTTGACCCTTACATGTCATGTGTGGGGCCTTAAGCCACAACATAGCCCATGCATAGGAAATATGTGGCATGTGAGTAAGATGTCGTGTTACATTTGAAGCTAGGTTTAATACACCAAGTATGGTTCTCAAGACCCAATTAGTGGCTTAGGGTGAAGATACAAATTTTTAGTCCATAACATGTGGCTTTCGGGTTATACATAGGCCATCCATGGGGCCCTAACCCATATTTTCCCTATGACATGGATATGGTGGCCATTTTTAGGTTTGTCACATTATGGACACCTCTTCCTCATTAATCCATCATTTGATACCAAAACCCATGTTGTTGGGATAAAAATTTGTTTATAGGGATCACAGTATTTGCATAATAACCCATGTCATTGCATAAGGCATGTGTAGGGAACCCTTAGCTTCCTACATGTGATATGTGGCAAGCATATTGAGGAGAGGCACACTAGGGATGGATCTTGAGGGCCATTCCAAGGTATAAGGAAAAATATAGGACCTTATGTTGTCATGGTCCTTATGTAAGTCCCTACACATGATTACTTTACCTTACAAGTGAGATACGGTGGCCATTTCAATATGTGTAACATTAATAAGGATGATTATTGTGGCCTATAGAACGGCCCGTGAACTAAATTTAGGGTTTTATGCAATATTAATTTTATATGTTGTTGATATTCCATGCATGTTAACCTATACCACCACCTAAGAACTACATATGGAAACTCTAGCCTACATGTAACAATGTGGCTCATTAGTGATGTGTCGTAAGGCCTTGAGACAACACATAATCTCTATGGAGGGAATATTCTTTCAACTAGAAGTGGGATATGTTTATATTTTGAGATTTATAACATCCATAATCGATCTCTTGGCCCACACCATGGTATAGGGTTTAAATTTATGGCTTAATTTCACACCATTTGTTTACGAGGTCATGGACCATCACAAAGCATGAATCTGCATAGAAATGTCTAGTCTACATGTGAGATATGGTCATCATTTTGAAAACTTGTGCATAGGGGATGGTTTTTTATGTGTGACTTAAAATATAGTCAAAACTAAAGTCTTAGGCTGTAACATTTGCCTCTAAAGTTCATGCTCCATACATGGGTTCCAAAATTAGCACCACAAACCCTCCACGGGGAATCTTTGGCGTGCAAGTTGGATATGTTCATGACCATTTTGAGGTTTAGAAAAACATGGATGGTTACAAATGATACCAAAGAAAATATTTCCTAAGCCATAATTTGTGGGGTCCTTAGCCACTACGTAGGCCTTATAAATGGGAACTTTGTAGTGTGAGTAGGATATGATGTCCATTTAAAGTTTGTTACACCAAGTTGAGTTCAATGAAAAAAATGTAGGTTGTTGGGTCAAAACTTTAGTGTACTCTAAGGCTCTTCATGGGCACTAGGAAAGCTTCTCATGGCCTGAGCTATCATTCATGGACAAAATTTAGGGCATTGTCAATGGCGATGATTATGGCGAGGATTAAATTTTTATTTTTATTAGGGTTTAATTGGTTAAAGGCGTTAGGGGATTTAGGCATAGGGGGTTTATAAGGAGTCATGGTTATTCTTTAACGAGTTTATGATCGCTATGGTCATTATGGTCACATTAGGGGGTTAGGGATTTGGGGGTGGGGGGGTTTAAAAACCACCTCCAAAAGTCATTAGGATTAGAATTTTCTTTACCTATATTGTTAGTTTGGGATAAAAGGTTCTACATAATTAAATGCTTAGTTTTTAGTACCTTTAGTGGTTAGGTTCCTTATGGTCATGTTATGATGTATGCATTGTGCAAAATACATAGTCACGATGGTCACACTATGGTCACAGTGGTCACATTAACTAGCACTTAAGGGACTTAGGGGTTGGGGATTAGTTGGTTAATGGGTTAGGGTATTTGGGATTAGGGATTTTATAAGGAATTAGGGTTACATTTCAATCAAGTTATGGTCAGTATGGCCATTAAGGTCACATTAGGCGGGTTAAGAGTTAGGCATATAAGGAGGTTTAGGTTTAAGGGGTAAAGGGATTAGTTATTAGGGGTTTTAGTGGTTAGTGGCCTTATGGCCATGTTATGTCATATGAATGTGTTGCATAATATACATAGTCACTATGGTCACAGTTAGTGGTTAGGGGCCTTAGGGTTTAGGGGACTCAAAGGTTAGTATTTAGTGGGTTAAGCAATTAGGGTATTAGGGTAATTTAGGGGGATTATAAAGATTTGGGCTTAGGTTTTAATGGGTTTATGGTCATTATGGTCACATTTAACAGCCAAGGGCCTTAGGAGTTAGGGTTTAAGGGGTTAAGTGGTTAGGGGATTTGGGGTTATGGGTTTTATAAGAACTTAGGGTTTATCATTTTCATATCCATCATCATCATCATTTTTGTCATCATCATTATCATCATTGTTGTTATTTTCGTCATCATTTGTGGATATAATATGCATTTGTCTATAACTATACCCATAACGATAAGTAAGGCCTTAATCTTGTCCATATTGTTACACCCATTTCCATGCTGTCAGGTGAAGGTAAAATGGTGATCCTTGGTCAAGTACATGAATTCCCCACACTTTACATAGGTCCAAATTTACCATGAAAGCTTCGTTAAGAAAACCCAATGGAAGTGTTTTTTCAATTTCCAAATGCCCAACCTACATTGGTAAATTTATTCTCAAAATGTTCATAAGTCCATCATATGCATGCTAAATCTTCTAGAAAAATTGTGAAGGAGATGTGAATTGGTCTTAGAACATCATATTGTTCCTAGCTAGCCATGGTGACTAGAAAATTCTAAGATGAGCAATATTATGTGTAGCAACCACCTTTTCATCCAACTAGGTTTTGTGAGCTTAATCTTCATTTGAGTTTCCTTCCCAAACCCCTCCTCCATCAATCAATGACTTTGATGTTTCCTAGGACTTCCTGGAGTAACAACATCTAACTAGGAAATGTTATATTGCCTTTGATGTACTCTTACAGAGAGGACACATACTAGTACCTTTCCATGTACATCTCATTAAAACATCCCATGTGATTACTTTTTTTATAGGTACACCCACATAAATATTATGGCCTTCAAGAATGATTTGTAAACTTTGACCGATACAAATTTCCCTCAATCTCTCAATTGTTTAGAAAAATGGCAGTATTCCCAAAAAACACTATGTATCTTCCATTAGTAGGGTTTTTAAACCACACCAATATATCTTCTTCAAATCTAATTTTTAAAAATAATAAGATATATATTGAACCAATCTATTCCATCTGCCAATCAAAGGTCCTCCAGCATCACAAACTAAACAACATATTTCCATTATTCCCTTCAATAGTTGCAAGGATTTAACTTGATCAACCTCCACTTACATTCAATCACATGCATCTATTGTCAAGCATGAGCTTTGACTATGTCTATGTATTTACCCAGTATGTTTCCAATGGTTTTGAATGTTTCATCATCCAAACAAATAGAGACAAGGGTGGAAGTGTTACCCGATCTTGTAATGTGGTTGGGCTTCTTATTGTTATTTGAAATCAAACATCCACATACTCAAATAAATTTAATGTGGCCCCACAAACTATGGGTCATTTTTAAAAATATTTGCCTTAACCAATGTTTATCTCAAAAAAGAGGGTGTAGAATCCATTTGCATAGATATAATAGAGGGTCTAACACCCTTCATGTGAGGGATCCACTACTCATGGAGTTAGTTATCCATGGTTTTGGGTTTATCCAATTACTTGTAAATAATTCAACCAGAGTTACTTTTGCAAAGATAATGACTTTCTTCTCGAGCGCATTTGAATACTATATTAGAGTTGGGATTTGGTCCATTTGTTTTTAGACTTTGAGTCATATCAACAAATGAAGTTTAGAATTTTAAATACTAGAGTTTCCATTGTTTTTAAAGTTATCACAATAATAGTAAAATTAGATGATTTTCCCCATGAGAGATGATACTCAACATTAGAGAAACCCTTGACAAATATTCCATAATAACATAACAAGCCTAGGAATCTCCTCACACCAATTACATTATTTAAAGTTGACCATATGGATATGGATTTGATATTCTCGAGATCTACTCTGAATCCATATTCATAAATGATTTTTCCAGGTTATTGAATTTCCTCTATGAGGAACTCACATTTTCTCAATTTAGCTTGTATTAGATTTCTCCATGTCCCATGGTTCTCTACTTACATCCAATGCTTCAATATCCCACTCCTAATGCTCTGCTCTACTATGGAACAATAAATAAATACAATAAAAATGGAACCCCTAGTAGTTCATTATTTAACAATGTATTTAGAACCCTTACACATTAAATATTTAGCATACAAGTGAGGTATGTTCATCATTTTGAGAATTAACATACCAAGGATAGTTCTTAATGCCCATGCCATGGTCTAGGGATAAAAGGCAAGGCACTATGCCATAACATATGTTTCTATGGGGATCGCATGTCAAGTTTTGTTGCTCAAGGCATCACACATGCCCATAATTGTTGCTCAAGGAATCACACATTCCCAACATTGACCAAAATCCATCCTCAAGCTGTAATTTGGTTTTGGAAAGGCTATCAATATTAGCATTAATCTCTTTGTAGAAATGAGAAAAGGAGATGTAATGAAACTGGTTTCATTTTATTTACCTCCTCAAAATACTTGAGAACAATATTCCCATTTCAAATTCTCACTTCTATCCAATTTATGACCACCATTAAGTCACAAAAAAATTGAAGTTTGGATGTCCCTTTCTCTGTGGATAGGATTAAAAGTTGTTTCAGAGTTAGAAGCCCAGCATAGTTATTTGTGCCCCATTATTAGGCATGCCTTGACTCTAATATAATGATCATCATTTAGGTATATGATTCAATTTTCTTCACAACAGGGAGGATTACCTTGTCCCACCCTTTCAAAATAGCCCCATGCCCTAGATTTATCAAGAGGCTCATGATAGTGCTATCTATGGACATTGACTTTGGTGACTTGTAATTGGAAAATTTCAATCTGCTTTGAGTAGCACATTTGAAAGAGGGGTGTCTTTGTGCTCTAATAAGCCTTCATCCTGGCAATCCATATTCCTAGGATACCACCAGGGAAATGGCTTTAAATTCTTTTAGTTTTGGCTTCATCTACCAAGATTTGAAACAACCTGTTATTGTCTCCCCTTGCTAAACTCCTCCAACCCCTTTCATATTTTCCATCTCATACAATACCTTTCTTGAATAATCATAGAAGATGAACCAAATGGCTTATTGTTTCCTCCTCCTTACAAGGTATACATATTTTAGATTGTTTCCCGCTTTATTGTTTTGATAGATTTATTGATAGGGTTTTATTTGGAATCGTACAATATTCCATGAGATTGGTCAATATACTTTCCTAGTTCTGCATTCTCATGTAAACTTATAATTCCCCACTGTAAGTCAGAAAGACCCACACTTCCTACCTGCAATAGTACTGATACCCACTTCCAGCGTGGAAGCTGCAATGACATGCACCTATTTGAGCATTTGATCGTTTCCCGGTCCTTTTTTTGGACTCAAGACTTCCATGTGCAATTAAAGTCTTTATTTTCTTGTGTGATTTCATATCACACTCATGTTTCAAAAATATAAAGCAAACCAATAAATGATTGTATTTCACTATGGATTACAATACACTGGATTTTGATGGAATGAATCTTATGTTCTTTTTCAAAATCATCTTTTTAGAATCGTTTAAATTCTCAAATCTATCTGATGACTAATGTTATTTCAGGAACCACCTAAAGCTAAGCCAGGTAAAGAAGCTACAAGCAAGAAAGCAAATACTGCAAATAAGTAGATATGCATGAAATAGGACATTGGGATACTACAGTGAATGGATTGGTTATCAAGTACATTATGAAAAACTTGTTATATTATTGTATTTGATTATTTTCATGCCTTTTAGTTTTCCTCCACATTTCATCGACAGGAAATACCTAGTCGTTAATGGAAAGGCATGAATAATTCGTTGAACCCTTCTTCCCATATCACCTAATACACAACCAACCTACCAACATAAACATATCATATATATACTAAGACAATACCAACTCAAGATGAAGGCATTATTCAAAAAATAGCCATTGTCCTCTTTGCACCAGAATGGATTCAAGTTCATATCACTATTCCAATCCCAAAACCCCAACAAAACCCCGTCTCAAACCCTTAGAACAACCCCACACAAATGATTCAGCCCCATCAAGGCAGATCACCAAGAGCACCGCAACCAACAATGTAGGTAACCCCTCTTCATCAGTCAAGCAAGTAAACCAGACTATACCAAATTCGTATTCATCTTCACTGCAATCCCTTGACATTCAAAAAGAACCCACCAAAATTTTGAACAGATAAAAATCTTATGAAATGCCTCTACGATGGGTTTCCCATATGCTAGACACAAATCAAAGAACTCGTATCACTCATTGGGGATTCAATGGATTTCATGACCCCATTGCTTGTTTATGGGAGGCCTTCCACTGGAAAAACCAGTGTAGTTTTAGATATATTCAAGCATCTGAATGGTTCTTTTACCTATGTGAGATGTAGGTAATTTTTTAACCCTCATCTGTTGTTCGAGTCCATTTTGAACCAGCTGCTGTCGAGTGATCCTTCTCAGAAAGAAACATGGAAGAGGGACAATGATTCTTGTAGAAAGGAAGTCAGGATATTGGATTATTCAAAGGTGGTGTACTTGATATTTGATAAGTTTGAACTTCTGCATGAGTGGAACAATGGTTTCAACCTCATATTGGCATTGTTCAAGCTATCTGATTTGATAAGAATGCCCAATTTGGGTTTGATTTTTATCAGCAATGTCACTCTGGATTCCTTCTATTCCCACACTAGTGCTTTGGAGCCATTGAATTTTTATTTTTGGGAGTATATTGATGTCGAGTTGCATCAAATCCTTATCAAAGGGAAGCATAATACTGAGTTGTATTCCTCATTTCTCAAGTAAGTATATGTGGCTACCTTCTTTTTGAAATATGCTTGTTAATTTTTTTTTATGCTCAAATCATATTACGAAATGATGAGTCAAATTTGGGTTGCATGTGTCTACTACTTCTTTGCATCTATAGGAGCACGTCACCACTCTGGAAATCATGTTGATTGGTGGTGCCAATGAGGTTATTAGTTGGGGTTGCTGAGAATTCTACCACTTCTGCACATTACACACTTGTTTTTTTCTTTATGGGAAGATGTATCCAAAAAAAGTTGGGCTTCTATGAATGAATTTACACACTGAGATGATCCATTAGTTGGGATAAGATGTAAACCATTCATATGTTCTCATATTCTTTATTCCAATCTAGGAATATTATATCATAATGAAAATATATATTGGAAGTTCCTCTCTCTCTCTCTCTCTCTCTCTCTCTCTCTCTCTCTCTCTCTCTCTCACACACACACACACACACATATGGGAAAATACTTCAAAGTTTGAACATCACTTGAAATCAATCTAAAAATGTTGATATTCTTAAGAACATTCTGAGGCAATGTTTACATTGCTTTTAATGTTTTTTCTATGTATGGAGTTGTTTCTTATATGGTAAAATACTTTGAAGTTTGAACATCACTTGAAATCAATCTAAAATTGTTGATATTATTAAGAAAATTCTGAGGAAATGTTTACATTTCTTTTAATGTTTTTTCTCTGTATGGATCTATTTCATTTAATTGTCTGGGAAAGTTAGTATTTTGGTAATTTCACCCTTGAATATCATTAAAAATATAGTTAACAGAATTATGTTATTATTTTTGTATTTAACAAAGAGTTTGTTGTTGGAATATTGGACAATATAGAGAAGGGGTGGGGGGGTGAATTAATATTGATAAATTTTAACAATTAAAACCACTTTCAACTTATTCATTAACACACATTATCAACAAGATACAAGGAACACAACTTTTATAGTGGAAGCCCAACTGAGAAAATCGCCAACAATTTCTATTACTGCAAAAATATATTAACAAATAGTTTTTGCTTGTTTCTACAAACAAGGATGTTGCTACACCCTATTTAACAACAACTACTAGAAGGAGGTTATGACCCCCTTGTTTCATCAATTGCTACTAAAAGGATGCTATGACACCTTATTAACCAGCTACCACTGGAAGGAGGCTACAACGCCCTGGTTTATCAACTACTAATGAAAGGAATCTACGACACCCTATTTACCAGCTACCACTAGAAGGAGGATACGACCCCCTGGTTTATCAGCTACTACTGAAAGGATGCTACGACCCCCTATTTACTAGCTACCACTAGAAGGAGGCTACAACCCCCTTGCAGGCATGTAGACTGCCCTAGCACCACCCTACCACCCTAATATGTTCTTATCAACTTCCAAATATTCTTATGTCTTCAGTTTTGTCACTGGTTTCTCATCACTTCCTTGGTCTCTGTCTTTTGTTGTTGCTGCTACATGGATCTAGACTACAGAGACGCATATTCCTTTCAAACCTCTTTCTATAAATACCTTTAACGTGCATCTCACCACATCTCTTCAATCTTGGAAACTCATGTCTTTTCATTTGAACCATCAAACAATTTCATCGTGACCTTTCACAACATATAATGTTTTTTCAAACATGTCCCTTTACAACAATCACTTCTCTGTTTATATAGTCACGCCCCTTTTTATTCATCATAACTCTGTTTAACAGAATTATTGTTATTTTCTAATGCTATGGTGTATATTCTTCTTAGATTTGCAATCTACAGGAATAATAGATTTTGTTTTATGTATTAGTTTTGTTCCTGTAGCTTATTAATATACTCTATTTTAACTTTCTTTAAATTAATTCTTCTTCTATTTAAATAATACAGTCACGTCCCTTCTTATTAATCATAACAGTGTTTATAATTAAGAAACCATACTTAAGAATTAATATTCTTCATCTAACAATCATATATCTTCGTTGTGATTCTTCAAAAAATCCTTCCGCAATTGTCTTTCCGCAGCTATCTTTCCGCAAAAGAAATACTTATGCGATTTCCTTTTCACAACTATCTTTCTGAAAAATAAATCCTTTCTCTATTGCCTTTCCACAACATGTGTTTTCACTCCCACAATTACCTTTCCGCAACGACCTTTCCGCATTTATCTTTCCTCAAATTCCCTTTCCGTAATCTACGAGAACTTCTTCTTTCCACAATTGTGGGTTGCGGGGATGCCATTCAACTTTTTTGAAACAGGATTCTGCAAATTTCTTCTGCATCAATCTTTCCACAATTAACTTTCTGCAATTTCCTTTCTACAAACTACTTCCGCAATTGCGAGTTGCGGGAATGCCTTTCAAAATTTTCAAAACAGGCTTCCGCGGATTCCTTCCACAATTAACTTTCCGCAATTGTGGAATGCAGGTGTGCATTTCCCAATTTTCAAAACCAACTTCCACAATTTTGTGGCCGCAACGTTATTTTCGCAGTCGAGCTATGGATTGCGGATCTTCTTTTCATAAATTCTCAAAAATGACTTCCGCAATAGTCCTCCTGCATATTTAACAAGCTTGCACCTTGGCATTGTGAAAACTATTCTAGACCATTGATATTTCTCTCTCTTATGATACAGGTCATCCAAATCTTCACTTCATAGAAATTTAGCATTATAATACTATCAACTCTGCATAGTCAACTTCATCCTACTTGTCATGTCATCATGTCCTAGGTTATTCCTTTGTCTTACACTGATTTTTCCCAGCCATCATATCTTTGGTTATTCCTTTGTCATTATTGAACTCCTTTGACATCAATGACAACTATATTCAACATTTGTGGCTTCCTTTACTCAAAAACCATGGCAAGTAACCAAACCGATTTACTCATAATACTTTAGAACCTTTTGGCATTGTTGTTACTTATGATTGGTTGCTTTGGTAGAATCTTTGACAAATTGCATATAGTGAATTAGCCTTTTGGTTTCAACTTGCAAAGCAATTTGTATTGTTGCTTATAAAGAAACTCGGAATTTGTATATGTGAAGCAGTATTTATTTTCTTGTAAGTCTAGGATTTTGTTTGTAGGAATTTATTTCGAAAAGGTTAATACTGCATAACTCTATACATGTATATGCAAGGGTGTTTGATGTACAAAAGCTTGTGCCTCGAACTTCATAAAAATACGCTTATGATGAATGGATATTTGGTGCTTAACATCGAGTATCTTTGGTGGTATTCTCTTTCCTTGAGTTTGTAGAAGCGATATCCATATTACAGAAATTGATCATTGTTGACTAAGCATTTTTTTTTTTTTTGGTATAAAACATTAGAAGTAGTTAAAACTAGTTTTGTTGAATTAAATGATTCACTTTTGGTTAAACTTCAAGCTAGGCACTGGATGTTAAATAAATTTATGTATTATGGACTAATTTTCCCATGTTTTTCCATCCAAAGGAACTCCTGCCAAACCATGTATCTTGTTACAACCCAATTAAAGTGTGTTAACTTAGTCAGAAGAATGTTGAAGATGCAAGAAATTAATCAGCAAGGAAAGCATATGCCCATTGACAGGAATTGGTGTGTCAGGTGCCTCACTTTGCATTTCACAAGTGTCAAGCTTAGAACCCATGACAATATGTATTGCATGCTCCAATTCCTATATACAAGATTCCCTTGTTATCTTAATAAATGGAGCGTTGCTAGTCATGTTAAAGAAAGCTAGTGAAATAATATTAGACAAGAGTTTTAGTAATCAAATTTCTTATTGGGTTTCATCATTGAAATAAGGATGAACCAGCCGCCTAACAACAAATCATAGTAGCATATAAATAATGACAAAAAATATTTACGTATTTGATATATTTATGAAGAAAACCATTTTATACAATAGATAACTGCAATGATAAACTAACCATAGCTGATTGCACCGGTCCCCCTATTCTTCTTAGCTTAATCCCTCTACACAAAAGGTAAATTTCTATATATTTGTTTTTCATAAAATAACATAAGATTCAAATCTACAGAGCTCCAAAACACATTTATTTGTTGTTACTTTGTGTGTTGTACATTGGCATTATCATAATCAAGCAAACTGAGTGTCTTCCTAGGTGGAATAATATTCTTCTTTTTAAATTCCAACTTGAGGTCAATTGGATGCATAATTATATGTTAAGAGTCTGTTGAGGCCTGGAAAATCGCAAGTAACAACAATTAGGGATTCTCCCCAGTAAACGTTCCCAACTAGCCCGCTACTGTTTGGTATGGGGAATCCATCCGGTTTACGGTCCAGCTACCGTAGGTCAATTAGCAAAATAAAAGGTTTGACCGGTTACGGCTCGGTCCACCGTGTATACTTTTAGTTTTTTGAATTTAAATATGATGTGCAAGTGCCTATCTAAAAATCCAGATTGATAGAGATAATGAGGAGCGTCACAATGTGATGCATAGGTTCTTACCTCTCGTCATAACTCTCTCACATCTAAATCACACACAGCAAGTAACTAAAAATAACTATCTAACCTATCCCTAGGGAACAAAATTATCAGTTATCAATGAGTAATGTATTTTTGCGCATGCATTAAGAAAAATCACAGATAGTTGTTACTTATTTCAAAACACATGAACATTAATAGATATATGAACAACAAGATAGCTTATTGTTTATGAGAACCTTCATTACTCACAGTCGAAATTTCACAGAATAGACTAGAGTGCATTCATAACATGAACATAGGTTTAAAGAGTTAGAATGATCTCACAGTTAATGGACATAAGCTGAGAACGGAATAGTTCACATTCAACTGATCCATAGCAAAGTATTTGAAACATTCCACCAAGCTTTCTCCAGCAGGAAACTTGTAATTCTTTATTGCAAAAGGAAATAGTTCTTTTTACAACATACCCTCACAAATCTATCTAGGAAAAAGCCCTTTCTACATCTAACTCTCCTATATTTATACAAAAAAGCAAAACCTTTGGGCTACCCCCAAATGACCTTTGGGCTTCCCAAACGTTTCAATCCCAAAATATTGTCTTGTAATGAGTGCTCATAAATTATACAATATATTACATTTAAAACAAAATTAATAGAACACTTTGATGATGAGGGCCCCGCTTGGTCATTAATGAACTTTTTCCACGCCTGGGCCTCTACTGCTATGCCTTCAAAATCGGAGGGTTCAAGGAAATGGATATTTATCTCATACTTAGCAGCTTGATTCTTAACTACTTCTAGTCTTGCCAGACTCAAGCGCAGCTGGTCTTCTAGTAAGTGGATACTTATTGCTACATGAGCTACTGCATTCTTCAGAATTTGCTCATCTAGATCCTTGACTTGTTGGATCTCCTGCTCATCTTCATGATACCTATTCTGTATATGCTCTATGAACAGCTCATGCTTTGGTATCATATCCAATCTTTTTTCTGCAAAAACCTGGCATCTATTGTGTGTGACCAGCACTCTTCTACAGTTTTCCGTACATGCTCCTCTTGTTTTCTTCACCGTTTTCTTGAATTCTTCTGCGGTATTGATTGCAAACTCCAACAAATCATAATCTTTCTTTAAACTCTGCCGATATTTGACTGGTAGCTCCACAGGGGTTTCCTCATTTGTCTCTATCCACAATATTCTTCCTGTCAGAATCTCCAGAATCTCTTGAGATCTGTACACAAAATAAGATGTGGTGTCTAAGATTTCTTCTAATCTATTATCTATCTGTAATATTTTACATCTTTCTTCCTCAATACACATTTGTAGTTGGTGGATTCTTCTTCGTTGAGCTAGAACATGTTCCTTCAAAGGCTGGACATCTACCTTCTGTTCACTGGCATCTTTCAGTGATGCTATCAATGAAGCATTCTGTCCCTCCAAAACTGCTACCTGCATTTGATATTGTTTATCTCTTTCTTCAGTGGCATCCTTCTCTGATTCTAACTCAATGACCTTGTTTTGCAGCTGGACCTTCTTTGCACTTAGAGTTTCGTAGGATACCTAAAGGTCAATCTTCTCAGTTTTCAGCACTTGATGCTCTAGCTGCAACTTCTGTAATTATTCCAAGCTATTCTGAGTATCTTTCTCTGTTTTATCTACAGAAACTTCTAAATTCATCTTATTTTCCTGCAGAGTCAACAGTTTCATCTTTGAAACCCTTACTTCATTCTGCATGTCCTCATATTTCCTCTTCAACTTATGGCCTTCATCTCTCTCTTTCTTCAGTGTTTCTTTCAACTAAGCTTCATTTTTTCTTGATTGCTCGAGATCCCTCATTAGCCTATCTACATTATCTTCAGTAGCTTGGGTTAACGCCACCCCACCTCTTGCTGTCAATCTCGAATCTACATATGTTCCATACACCAAAGTCTTGTCAATTATCATCTTACCTGATTGTCCTTCTATTTCAACCTTTTTCTCAGTTCTTTTGACAATCCTTTTCTTCTCCTTGTCATAGAAGATGGTTCTAAAATCAGGGACCTCTTCTCCTTCTTTCTGCATAAAAGGTATCAAATTCATTCTAGAAAACACAACTTGTTCTTGAGTGCTACCAGAAGTTGTAGCAAGCTCCTGAGGATCAGTATTATCTTGTCCATGCCCTTGATCTATATATCGTGTGCCCCATGTGTATCTATTGGGTAAGTAGTCTGCTGATCTTTTTTAGATCTTGTCAATCTCAGACCTTCAGTTTCTTCTTTTTTTTCTTTATATTTGCATCTTTATTTCTCTTTCTTTCCTCCTCTTCCTTCTTTGTCGCTTCCTCTGTAGCTCTCTTTATTTCTTCTTTTTCACTCTTTAGCCAATTCTCTACATCTTGTGCTAGCCTTCTAGCATCTTCTTCCCTCTTTTTGGCTTTTTCTTCTTCAGCTTTCTTCTGTGCAGTTTTACCCTTTCCGGCCACAATGGTTATTTTCTATTTAAATCTCTTCTTTAATGCAGTCATATTCTTTGCATTTCTGAAGATTTCTTCATCCTTGTCCCAGAAATTTGTGTATTCGAAATGAACATTTGCCTCCTTGTAATGCTCTGCAGCCTTATTTCGGGAGTCATTCCTATGAAAGTTCATCTCACCAAAATAGAAGTGCTCCAACTCTTGCACAAATTCTGTAGTCTATTTAACCTTTGTAAACTTATAACTCCCCAGCCAGAAAGGTATGGCAGTATATGTTGCCTTCTTATGTTCAAACAAAAAGCTTCCTACACCTTCAAGATATACCTGCCTAACTGCTTCTTTATGTATCACATAATCAGTGGCATATTTAGGGAGTAGAGAAGGTGCCCTAGAGCCACCATACATTCTTATATACATTCCCTCTTCAGTCAAATAGTAACTCCCATATTCTTCAATGACTTTGAATGCCTCTTTGGACATGCAGTTGCATTCTGTCAGGAAAATTAGAGTGTACAAAGGCATAATGAAGTGTTCACATATCTCTTTGTAGTGGCTATAGTATTTGTGTGCCCAAAATAATTTGTATGCAGTGTGTACAGGGGTCCTGTCCCTATCCTCATTACACCTCAAGGCTGGAAATGACTGGGTACATAATATACATTCCACTAAGATAGAACTCATGTAGGACTATGACTTCTTCTGTGACACCCCTCCCAAAGCTGAAGATATGCATGCTGAGAGGCTATTGGACACTATATTCACCCAATTGAATATGGTCCCCTGAGTGGCCACATAGAAAATAATTGGTATCCATCCCAATTAGAAACTTTTTCCATGAGCTCTCCCAAAAATTCTATTTAACATCAATGCTATAAATCTATAAGGGGTCCGGAGATTGGTTGTTTCATATTCTCTTGATGGCCTGGTTCGAAATTTCTTCCCTAGTATCATCATTCTCTTAATTGTTTCAACGAGGTCCAAAATTGTCTCTTTCAACCAACTTTCAATTAAGTAGATTTGAGCTGGAGGCAGGTGATATGCCATTGAGACATAAGCAGGAATGTATGCAGCATAGCCCTGTTTGGCAGTATTTTCTAGGATCATCGTGGTCACATCTGCCCTAGGTAGAATCCAACCGATCACCTCTGAGCATGGGAACAACTCAGGTTTCATGGCTACTTTCATAAGAGTCGATTTCTTGATGTTTGCATATATAGTCAACTCTTCAAATCTTGCATAAGGTACATTTTGATTTACAATCATCCTGTATATTTCACCCCATTTATAATATGGCTCTACCTCAGCGGTAGCTTTCATATCTTCATAAATGTATTCCACCTTGGTGATGATTTCAACATCTGGTTCTCCCTCGGCAACAGGAGCCTTCTTCTTTTGTTTTTTAGACATCTCTCCTTTGCAACAGTTACCCTGTCATAAACCAAGCATGTTCTTAGACCATTGGAGTTTTTAGTTAGTGTTTTAAGAATGAAGAAAAACTGTAGAAAACTATTTACCTCATCCATATGGATTCTTAAAAATAAACTATAAAGAGTATTAATGCATAAAATAAAATGACAAGGAAAAATAAATCTTCTTAGTCCACTGTCTGCAACAAAACCCGCAACCCTGATAGAAATCTCATCATATAATTTGGACTGCAATCGAAATACTCTAACTCTTCAATAACAAGAAACACACTATCAATGAGGTTAATCCTCAAATTGTGAGACCCTATACTATGATTGAAAATGTGGGAATCCCCAACTTGACCAAAATATTGAAAATCCCCCCACCGTTCCATGAAACTAGGGTAAGCGCCTACGAAAAACTGTGAACTCCCCTCGGAAAACCATAAACAACCCCAAAATAGTTGGTGCAGATAGCGTAATGCTTGCCTGCACCAACTACCTAATCTTTCATATTGGGAAAGAGCATCCATAATGGCTCAAAAACACAGGCTCAAGAAAACCCCACCTCCAACACTGTCAAACTAACATTCATCCTAAATAGCTAACAACACAACTGCGAGAAAACCTAACCAGGGGACAACCCTAGTTCCTAAAAATACCAATAAAATCAAGAAAAGGATAAACCGTAGTTGGCCTACCTGGAAAAAATGCTGTGTAGTCAGTGGGATGATCAAAAACCTCCACAATAGCAAACCAATCAAATGGAAATCGGACAGCGGGGCACGGTGGTACAGTTCGATTCGACAAGGACGGAGAGGACGTTTTTTTCAACCAGGATAATAATAAGCAATGCTCCACCACTATACATAATAACCCTCGGTAAAGATAATGGCAGGAAAACCCTATCGGTGAGCGGAACTACTAAGCATCGGACGGTAAAAACTCTCATCAGCATGTGGAAGCACTAATGCATCGGCAGGATAGTTCACTAGAAAGCCACAATGGTGGGTAGCTGAAAGACTACGGGTTCCGCAACAAAAAAAACTTTGGCGATCGGAGGCTCTAAGGCTACGGTTGGACAGTTCCATTGGCAGCCGAAACGGTGGGCCACAAACTAACTGCGGACCCCATGATAACATAACCATCGACAATCAGAGACTCTAAGTGCTACGGATCGAGGAATTTAAAACTAAGCATCTCCGCAGTGTCGGCGATATAAAGCACTAAACACCACCGTATCGAAAATCGAAACCACCATTCAATACTGCGTCGAAACTTGAAAACACTAATCATCGGCGAGATAGTCTGATCGACAGCCGCAACGATGGAAAACAAAATAACTGCAGGCTCTGTGAATCACAAAACCATCGGAAATCGGGAGCTTTAACAACTATGTATCGGCAGCTCAAGACACAAAATACTCCGTAGTATCGGCGAGACAAACGACAAGGCCTCCGAAATGGCGGCGTCGTAGAAGACTTAAAATCTGACCGCTAGTCAACAAAATATTCTGATAATGAAAATAAAAACACGGTCATCGAAAAATAAAAAACGTTTGAACAATAAAGGCCACCGAATCGATGAGGATAAAAATTGTCCATCGGTGGCATAGAGGACTAATGCCCCGATTCCTTCATCGATTTACCTCCGACGCTGATAAAAAAAACCAAGTCATTGAAAAATTAAAACGTTAAGTGCTCAAAAGACTTTCAGTTGGGCGGTGGTAAAATTTGTTCGTTTAACCTCCGAAACAACAGCAGTATAGAGAACTAAAGCCCCAACTCAGTCTTCAATAAAATTCCGATAGTGATAAAACAAAATCATCGGGAGAGAAAATGTTAAGCTCTGAAAATAAACAAACTCCACAGTCTTCAAAAAATATGAGTTTATAGCAGAGGAATGGCAAATTTCAGGAAACCAAACAATCCCAAGCAAGATAAAATCAAAAAAGGAGGTTCCCAAATTTTAAAATTTGCGACAAGGTTGCAGTAGCAACAATTTGCAACTACCTGGTGAACACAAATCTCTAGACAACTTCTTCTTTGAGCAACAGATAGTTTTGACAATAAATACTAACATGCCGAATTCTTCTAGATGTCTGGATTTCCCAAATGACTGATGTATGTACTTTAATCATTGATGATAGTCCAATTTAGGGATAATGAGAACCAAGATTTCAAAGTATAGATAATTCTTTTGAGGCCAGGAATATGAGTTTCATTTTTACCTCTGTCTTCGGGTAGCTCCCATCTTGGACACCACAGGATTGTAACATATGGTAAACAGACATATTCGTTTGTTCCTCATTCCCATGCCATTTTTCACTTCTGTGCTTTTGGACTTTTTGTCCTTTCGGAGTCCTCCTGCATGCCTTCTTTCTGAATTTTTATTTAGGCTCCTCTATCCATAGTGTCCTTTTGTGTGAGAGATGTATTGATTTTTTCAGCTCACGGATGGAGAAGAACTTCGGCAATCTTGTACTCATATGGTTCAACATTTTGTTTTGATACATATTGATTTCTTAGGAGATTTTGACTCTTATTTTCCTTCTGGATTTCAATTCTTGGCATGGGATCTTTTAAATATAATATACTTTTTACCTTGCTTCCTCTCCATGGGTCTTTTGCTGTCACCCCCTAAGACATTTTTGAATGTGAGATGGATGGAGCCTCGAAATAGTATTCCAGACCTTTTGACCCTGAGTTATTTTACAAGGATTAAGTAGGACTTCAATGTGTTCATAGCCATTTAGGAAAATTGCTGAACTAGAAGAATTTCTTTCATATAAATCAATAGTACACAGTCTTATAATCAAGTATTTTAGTTAATCCAGAATTCTGATGCTCTCCATGCAACCAAAAGTTTGCTTCTTTATTAAAATCAATCACACCCTAACTATAACAAATAAAAATAAACAAATCAAAACAAAACCAAGCAATCAGTTTGTTTATGTACAAGATAATCAAGAAATAAAAATCAAGAAAAATAAAGTTTGAGAACTAAACCACTAACTGGTTCATTTTTTTCCTCCAATTGAGTAACATTCTACTTCATCTGAGGATATCTTAATACTTTTATCTGATTGGGACTTCCCTTATGAGGCAACCACAGATGTGACCAATCTAATGCAAAATATCCATCTAGCCTTGTTGATCAATCTCGACTCAAAACAAGTCCATAAGCATCAGGTATGTCTGCTACTACAATATCGATGTACTAACATACCTTTTCATTTGCAGATAAGCGAATTAAAACATCTTCCATTTCCCCGATTACTTTCACGGTTGTCCTCTCTAACTGAATAACCTGCCAGGTAGATGGTTTAGGTTGTCCATTTATCTTTTTGCAGA